>BGZK01000082.1:0-600000 GCA_005406025.1 Eumeta japonica | reverse complement strand
CGTAACCGACACCTCTGTATATAAGTATGTACACATATTGTGTACGTTCGTACATAGATACACATTCACGTTGGCATTTTTCAAGATTGGACAGAACCATTGAACTCGCGACACTGTCACCATTACCGTAACCGACACCGTATATAAGTATGTACACATATTGTGTACGTTCGTACATAGATACACATTCACGTTGGCATTTTTCAAGATTGGACAGAACCATTGAACTCGCGACACTGTCACTGTTACCGTAACCGACACCTCTGTATATAAGTATGTACACATATTGTGTACGTTCATATAGATACATATTCACGTTGGCATTTTCAAGATTGGACAGAACCATTGAACTCGCGACACTGTCACCATTACCGTAACCGACACACTGTATATAAGTATGTACACATATTGTGTACGTTCGTACATAGATACATATTCACGTTGGCATTTTTCAAGATTGGACAGAACCATTGAACTCGCGACACTGTCACTGTTACCGTAACCGACACCTCTGTATATAAGTATGTACACATATTGTGTACGTTCGTACATAGATACACATTCACGTTGGCATTTTTCAAGATTGGACAGAACCATTGAACTCGCGACACTGTCACTGTTACCGTAACCGACACCTCTGTATATAAGTATGTACACATATTGTGTACCTTCATACATAGATACATATTCACGTTGGCATTTTTCAAGATTGGACAGAACCATTGAACTCGCGACACTGTCACCATTACCGTAACCGACACCGTATATAAGTATGTACACATATTGTGTACGTTCGTACATAGATACATATTCACGTTGGCATTTTTCAAGATTGGACAGAACCATTGAACTCGCGACACTGTCACTGTTACCGTAACCGACACCTCTGTATATAAGTATGTACACATATTGTGTACGTTCGTACATAGATACACATTCACGTTGGCATTTTTCAAGATTGGACAGAACCATTGAACTCGCGACACTGTCACTGTTACCGTAACCGACACCTCTGTATATAAGTATACACATATTGTGTACCTTCATACATAGATACATATTCACGTTGGCATTTTCAAGATTGGACAGAACCATTGAACTCGCGACACTGTCACCATTACCGTAACCGACACCGTATATAAGTATGTACACATATTGTGTACGTTCGTACATAGATACATATTCACGTTGGCATTTTTCAAGATTGGACAGAACCATTGAACTCGCGACACTGTCACTGTTACCGTAACCGACACCTCTGTATATAAGTATGTATTACATATTGTGTACGTTCATTACATAGATACACATGCACGTTGGCATTTTCAAGATTGGACAGAACCATTGAACTCGCGACACTGTCACTGTTACCGTAACCGACACCTCTTTATATAAGTATGTACACATATTGTGTACGTTCGTACATAGATATACGCACGTTGGCATTTTTCAAGATTGGACAGAACCATTGAACTCGCGACACTGTCACTGTTACCATAACCGACACCGTATATAAGTATGTACATATGTGTACGTTCATACATAGATACATATTCACGTTGGCATTTTTCAAAATTGGACAGAACCATTGAACTCGCGACACTTTCACCATTACCGTAACCGACACCGTATATAAGTATGTACACATATTGTGTACGTTCGTACATAGATACACATTCACGTTGGCATTTTTCAAGATTGACACAGAACCATTGAACTCGCGACACTGTCACTGTTACCGTAACCGACACCGTATATAAGTATGTACACATATTGTGTACGTTCGTACATAGATACACATTCACGTTGGCATTTTCAAGATTGGACAGAACCATTGAACTCGCGACACTGTCACCATTACCGTAACCGACACCGTATATAAGTATGTATTGTGTACGTTCGTACATAGATACACATTCACGTTGGCATTTTTCAAGATTGGACAGAACCATTGAACTCGCGACACTGTCACCATTACCGTAACCGACACCGTATATAAGTATGTACACATATTGTGTACGTTCGTACATAGATACACATTCACGTTGGCATTTTTCAAGATTGGACAGAACCATTGAACTCGCGACACTGTCACTGTTACCATAACCGACACCGTATATAAGTATGTACACATATTGTGTACGTTCGTACATAGATACACATTCACGTTGGCATTTTTCAAGATTGGACAGAACCATTGAACTCGCGACACTGTCACTGTTACCGTAACCGACACCTCTGTATATAAGTATGTACACATATTGTGTACGTTCGTACATAGATACACATGTACGTTGGCATTTTTCAAGATTGGACAGAACCATTGAACTCGCGACACTGTCACCATTACCGTAACCGACACCGTATATAAGTATGTACACATATTGTGTACGTTCGTACATAGATACACATTCACGTTGGCATTTTTCAAAATTGGACAGAACCATTGAACTCGCGACACTGTCACCATTACCGTAATCGACACCGTATATAAGTATGTACACATATTGTGTACGTTCGTACATAGATACACATTCACGTTGGCATTTTTCAAGATTGGACAGAACCATTGAACTCGCGACACTGTCACTGTTACCATAACCGACACCGTATATAAGTATGTACACATATTGTGTACGTTCATACATAGATACATATTCACGTTGGCATTTTTCAAAATTGGACAGAACCATTGAACTCGCGACACTTTCACCATTACCGTAACCGACACCGTATATAAGTATGTACATATTGTGTACGTTCGTACATAGATACACATTCACGTTGGCATTTTCAAGATTGGACAGAACCATTGAACTCGCGACACTGTCACTGTTACCGTAACCGACACCGTATATAAGTATGTACATATTGTGTGTACGTTCGTACATAGATACATTCACGTTGGCATTTTTCAAGATTGAGAACCATTGAACTCGCGACACTGTCACCATTACCGTAACCGACACCGTATATAAGTATGTACACATATTGTGTACGTTCGTACATAGATACACATTCACGTTGGCATTTTTCAAGATTGGACAGAACCATTGAACTCGCGACACTGTCACTGTTACCGTAACCGACACTGTATATAAGTATGTACATATTGTGTACGTTCGTACATAGATACATATTCACGTTGGCATTTTTCAAAATTGGACAGAACCATTGAACTCGCGACACTTTCACCATTACCGTAACCGACACCGTATATAAGTATGTACACATATTGTGTACGTTCGTACATAGATACACATTCACGTTGGCATTTTTCAAGATTGGACAGAACCATTGAACTCGCGACACTGTCACTGTTACCGTAACCGACACCGTATATAAGTATGTACACATATTGTGTACGTTCGTACATAGATACACATTCACGTTGGCATTTTTCAAGATTGGACAGAACCATTGAACTCGCGACACTGTCACTGTTACCGTAACCGACACCTCTGTATATAAGTATGTACACATATTGTGTACGTTCGTACATAGATACACATTCACGTTGGCATTTTTCAAGATTGACAGAACCATTGAACTCGCGACACTGTCACCATTACCGTAACCGACACCGTATATAAGTATGTACACATATTGTGTACGTTCGTACATAGATACACATTCACGTTGGCATTTTTCAAGATTGGACAGAACCATTGAACTCGCGACACTGTCACTGTTACCGTAACCGACACCTCTGTATATAAGTATGTACACATATTGTGTACGTTCGTACATAGATACACATTCACGTTGGCATTTTTCAAGATTGGACAGAACCATTGAACTCGCGACACTGTCACCATTACCGTAACCGACACCGTATATAAGTATGTACATATTGTGTACGTTCGTACATAGACACATTCACGTTGGCATTTTTCAAAATTGGACAGAACCATTGAACTCGCGACACTGTCACCATTACCGTAACCGACACCGTATATAAGTATGTACACATATTGTGTACGTTCGTACATAGATACACATTCACGTTGGCATTTTTCAAGATTGGACAGAACCATTGAACTCGCGACACTGTCACTGTTACCGTAACCGACACCGTATATAAGTATGTACACATATTGTGTACGTTCATACATAGATACATATTCACGTTGGCATTTTTCAAGATTGGACAGAACCATTGAACTCGCGACACTTTCACCATTACCGTAACCGACACCGTATATAAGTATGTACACATATTGTGTACGTTCGTACATAGATACACATTCACGTTGGCATTTTTCAAGATTGGACAGAACCATTGAACTCGCGACACTGTCACTGTTACCGTAACCGACACCGTATATAAGTATGTACACATATTGTGTACGTTCGTACATAGATACACATTCACGTTGGCATTTTTCAAGATTGGACAGAACCATTGAACTCGCGACACTGTCACTGTTACCGTAACCGACACCTCTGTATATAAGTATGTACACATATTGTGTACGTTCGTACATAGATACACATTCACGTTGGCATTTTTCAAGATTGGACAGAACCATTGAACTCGCGACACTGTCACCATTACCGTAACCGACACCGTATATAAGTATGTAACACATATTGTGTACGTTCGTACATAGATACACATTCACGTTGGCATTTTTCAAGATTGGACAGAACCATTGAACTCGCGACACTGTCACTGTTACCGTAACCGACACCTCTGTATATAAGTATGTACACATATTGTGTACGTTCGTACATAGATACATGTACGTTGGCATTTTCAAGATTGGACAGAACCATTGAACTCGCGACACTGTCACCATTACCGTAACCGACACCGTATATAAGTATGTACACATATTGTGTACGTTCGTACATAGATACACATTCACGTTGGCATTTTTCAAAATTGGACAGAACCATTGAACTCGCGACACTGTCACCATTACCGTAACCGACACCGTATATAAGTATGTACACATATTGTGTACGTTCGTACATAGATACACATTCACGTTGGCATTTTCAAGATTGGACAGAACCATTGAACTCGCGACACTGTCACTGTTACCATAACCGACACCGTATATAGGTATGTACACATATTGTGTACGTTCATACATAGATACATATTCACGTTGGCATTTTCAAAATTGGACAGAACCATTGAACTCGCGACACTTTCACCATTACCGTAACCGACACCGTATATAAGTATGTACACATATTGTGTACGTTCGTACATAGATACACATTCACGTTGGCATTTTTCAAGATTGGACAGAACCATTGAACTCGCGACACTGTCACTGTTACCGTAACCGACACCGTATATAAGTATACACATATTGTGTACGTTCGTTACATAGATACACATTCACGTTGGCATTTTTCAAGATTGGACAGAACCATTGAACTCGCGACACTGTCACCATTACCGTAACCGACACCGTATATAAGTATGTATTACATATTGTGTACGTTCGTACATAGATACACATTCACGTTGGCATTTTCAAGATTGGACAGAACCATTGAACTCGCGACACTGTCACTGTTACCGTAACCGACACCGTATATAGTATGTACACATATTGTGTACGTTCGTACATAGATACACATTCACGTTGGCATTTTTCAAGATTGGACAGAACCATTGAACTCGCGACACTGTTACCGTTACCGTAACCGACACCTCTGTATATAAGTATGTACACATATATTGACCCCGTTTACACGAGATTTTAGTTTTTGGGTTGAAATATTTTGATAATATAACAATATACATTATAAACAGACATTGTGTATGTACGTACAACATTGATGTATATTCATGTCGGAACTTTTCGTATTCTATTTGTAAATTTACATTTTAAGCAATAGATTGCAATTTTTGTATGTAAAAAAATATGCATTACTTTTCATGTACAATTACGAATTAAATGAAAATTGTAATATAATTTTTGTAGTAGTAGTTTATAATAACGAATAAAAAAAACACTTTATTTAAAAGTATTCCCTGCACAATAAAATATTTCCTGACGATTCAAAAAATAAACATGTGATTGTTCAAAGTTTTCACTTCTGTCGGCACTTCCAGAGTGGCTCTGTTTTTCTTTTTAATTTTTAGCCATAGTCCATAGTCCTCTATGACGCTAAAACTAAAAGATACCAATTAAGATTTTCCAAAAAATTCAATTATATGTATAAACAGATCAGATTGACGCAGTAAAACACAGAATAAAGAAAAACAGAGTAAACACAGATTAAAAAAGTAGGAAATAGTGAAATAATAAGAAACTGGCCAAGAGCATGTTGGACCATGCTCATTTTAGGGTTCCAAAGCCATTACTACAAAGCAATGCACTACAGATGAAAAGAGTACGTTGTTGCACTTTCATCGGCAAAAGAGCGTATCTTCATGGGACTTACGTTATTTTGTTGAGAAGCGTAGTTTTTCAGCAATAACTCCAAAACGCTATATCCGAACATGTTCAAAATAATTTTCTTTGAAAGTATTTATTAAGCGTTACCTTCGTTGTTTTTAATATTTTTTGAACGTATGGTTAAGGAAATAGACGGGGGGAGACACAATTTCTGTAACTTTCGGGGCGATTATTTCCGAAAAAATTATTCATACAATCAGAAAAAATGCGTAAAAGCCTTTAAAGTGTTTTGAAAAGAACTGATCATCAAAATTATCTCTGTATTTTTTTTATATTTTTTAAATGTGGTTTAAGAAATAAGGGGGGGGAACAATTTCTCCTCCTTTCGGAGCAAATATTCCCGAAAACATTTAATTAGTCAAAAAAATTGCTTAAAAACCTTAGTGTTTTTAAAAGAATTGTATAAATATGTGACACAAGTTGATGTTCGCTAAGAAAAATTTCATTTTCGTTATATGTATAGAATGCCCCCCTAGAAATATTATTTTTTGTTATTTAATTACCAAATTAAATAGCGGCTTATACGAGAAATCTAAAATCAATATACGTCCTGTAGTTTTTAAATAAATTGGCCTTGACTTAAGGACGGACGGTCGGACATGACTAAAATATAAAAGTACCATTTTTGACATTTTGGCTCGTGACCCTAAAAAGCAGACAAGCGAGGGCTTAACTCGCGTAGAGAGGGTTCCGTACGTTGAATATTTTTTTGAATCTGGCTCAAATTGGTTCGTGGTACTAAAAACAGTATATATGGTACCAAATTGTAGAGGAAATAGGTAGCTGCATATATTGTATATTGTTGAATTCTATCTTATCATATATTCTTGAATACGTCCACTAAGGTCATATGATAGAAGCTATTCTTATATTTAATTATGTGACTTTTATTTAGAATTAATACTGCATCAACTACAAGTCCACTATAAACTTATACACCCTAAGTTTGTGAGTACATACTTAATAAGTATCAGTTTGTACTGGACATTAAAATGAGCCGAAGGGAAACAAACTCCAGATTTCTTTTAGGTTTTCCTGAAATTTTTGATAAAAAATTTATCTCTTTTTTTTCGAAATCTTAGGCGCCGTAGTTTCAGAGATGTCATGATCAATTTTCCTCTACTTTCTCGAACAAATGAAAATCTATTTTGCACAAATCATAATGCGAAGCATTTGAAATTGCTTTACGATCAAAAATTTATTTTCCTCTTTATTTTCAAATTACTGTAAAACATATATATATTCGAACCCCTAATATTAAGCGCTTTCTTTTGATCACAACCCCCAAAACTGATCCTCATGTTTAAAATTCAATAATTTCCGTTACGCATCCGTGATTGGTCACAGACAGATATATGTGTACAAATGTCAACATAATCGATCCAGTTGATTAAGAGCAAACTGGATGTAGCAGACAGACACACAGACACAAGTGATTCTATAAGGGTTCCATTTATTCACATGAAAGTACACAACCCTAAAAATGGTTAAAGGAACTTTCTTATTCGAATCGCTGCCAGAAATTGGTCATTAATTTAGCCTGTACATATTAAAATTCTTCTCGGCAGCAGTTTCTGACAAAAACACTTAGAAAATAGTAGCTTGATAACGATTAACATTAATAAGTAAGTCAGATGGGATAAATACACAAAAAAAATTCGATATACTGCAGTATATAGAATATGCAACGTTTTTTTAAAAATGAGGCATATGCCTGAAGCTGAATTTTCGAAGTTTTAAGCTCTACTCGTAAACGATTATCTTCCACTGCCACTGAAAAGCGGCATCCGAGATATTTTACAAGCCCTTGGCGACAATCTGTGTGCTTCTCAAGTATATGTAAACTGGTAATGATTCTAAACTGTATACATATATTTTTATAAGTAGTAAGGTATGTATTATTTTAATCGTTGAATAATGTATAATGTGTCCCTATAAGTATTAGTAAGTAGAAGGAATCAATAGAGATACGATACTTCTGTAGTGTCTGTGAATTGTCTTTGAAAGATTTGATATAAGCATTCTGGTGTGAGAGAATGGTATAATTTGAGACGAGTTATAGCGGTTAAAGCAGAAAAGGGCATGTTGAGGGAGTTTTACCACCCGAAAAAGAGAATGAAAGTAGACCTACGATAGAAATGTACAGTGAATATGAGGATAGACACGGCCAGCAAGGAGTGTCCTAAAGAAAATATATTGACCAAATCGCTGGCATACAAGGAAAGAAATGTAATGTTAATTACCAAAAACTTGCATGAACCCGCTGATGATTGTTAAGTGAAGCAAAGTTGGAAATTGATGATGGTCAGACGCATGCCCTGATAGGTAATGGAGTAAATAGAAAAGGTTTTCTATTATATACGTATTTTAAATCCCTTCAATTTTTAAAAAAATGTATCAGCACATCCAGCAGTTCAACAAGCATAACGAGCATGTAATGAATGTCGCTTGCAATTAAAAGGTCTCCACCCAATCACCTTTGTTTGTTTACCAAAATGCAGAGATGTAAGACGCAAATCGAATCGTTTAAGTCCATCTCGATGAATATTTCTTTATTAATATATAATTATTACGTCACATAATCATTACTTTTTATAACATTCAAAACCTGCCTATCGGAACGTTTTGAATAAATGTTCTATATTTTCGTCTTTATTCCTGCTTGGTACTATAAATGACGGGTGCATCTTTGAATAATCCTATAAACATTAATATTTCCTTGTCATCCCATGCCGCTTTTGAGATGATAAAAACTCCGTTTCAACGGTTAAAAGCTTTAGAAAATAATTAGGCACTGAGCCGAAGAGACGTGCATCCACCGCTGTAGTCAACTGTTGACTGAGCGATAAACGATCGTCTGGATGCGCGTCGGCGATTACAGGCGAACTCCTTTGATCTTCAACCGAAAAACCGATAACACCGGGAGAGCACACGATCACTGCCGATTAAGACCGATTACAAACGAATAAACCATCCATACGAGCATGCGCGCTGGCATTCGTCCGTGATAGCCGAACGTACGGAAGTGCCATAACATTCAAATTGATCTAGATAATGTTGTTCTATACATACGTCACCAACAAATAGGAGACGTTGTAAACACTACATTAAAAAGTTTAAAATTAATAGATTCAAATAAATTTAAAACATTGCCTTAAGCAAGCAAGCAAGACTACATTATCTCAGTACATAAACAGTAATAATATAAACTCACGCCTATTTCCCAAAAGGGTAAGCAGAAACTATAGATTTCCACATGGTACGATCTTTGCATGTCTCTCTCGCGTCACCGACATTCATCAATCTTTTCACGCAAGCTCTTCGGCTGCGGGTACGCATAAATCATGACCCGTTTTTAATATGCCCGCATTTAATATTAATTATGTCCGCATATAGTTTTCTAGGACGATCCTTGTCGACTTTCTCATCACACTTCACTCTGTAGATTTGTTTTGTGAATCTACTATCTTTCATCCTTTCAAGGGAGCTAAACCACCCAGCATACCTTTATTTACTCCAGTCACTACATCTGCCTTCAAACCACACAGTTCTCTGACATAACTGTTCCAACATCTATTTTTCAGATACATTCCACACACGCTAGGCAGAGATCGCATCTCCACCGCGTTGATTCTACTTTCATTTTGCTTCTACCTTACCTAACTTTTACTATAGTACTTAAGCATAGGGACCATTAAGGAATACCAAACACACTTTTAGTGACACATCTAACTATTCATAAGAGCAAGCTAAGTCCCATCTACTTTATTTCCCGCATTCAATCTCCTTTTAACATATTAGATCGAGGAAAAAGTTTTTTTCAAATTCTAAAGTAAAAGGTTGTAGTAAAATCTCTTTGGTTGTGCTGTCTGTATCTGGCTAGCTTTGATACCATTAAATTATTAACACTTAAAAAAAAAAGAAAAAACGTTGTCCTGACATTATTCTATTGTTTTTCTGACTACCAAAGTAAGTAAATCTGACTTAGAAATTCGATACATTTTGAAGTTTTATTAGAAAATAATAGAAATGTGACACAAGTCGCAAAAAAAAAATTGTTACGTTTATGAATCTAATGCAGTGTCGGTAAGAATAACACAAAACTGGTTCAAGCATTTGCAGTCCGGTAATTTTGATGTCAAAGATGAACTTCGCTCGGGTCGACCTGGCACGGATAGAGTCGATACCATTTTGGAGAAAGTAGAATAAGATCGGTACATTCGATAAGGATCGAAACGTACTTGTCGAAGTTCGAAAGGAGTCCATTCGTCTTAGACTTCCTGAAATATTGAACTAGTTTCGCCCAGTAGTATGTTTCATAGGCATTATACTCAAAAACTACAAGATGCATATTGATGAAAATAATATAGGCGTCTTGTTTAAGCCGCTACTTAGTTTCATAGTTAAATAACAAAAATAATTATTTCTAAGGGGCACTCCATACACGTAATAGAAATTAAAAAAAAAATTTTCGGCAAACTTAAATGTGTGGCATATATTTTGACAGTTATTTTAAAAACATTGAGGTTTCTAAGCAAATATTTTGATTAAGTGAATGTTTTCGGAAATAGTCGCTCGGAAAATAGCATAAATTGTGTCTCCTCCCTTATGTTTTAAATCATATGTCCAAAAAATATGAAAAATATTACAAGGGTAACGCTTAATAAATACTTTCAATAAAAATTATTTTTAACATGATCGGATGTACCGCTTTTGAGTTATTGCGGAAAAACTATGTTTCTCAACAAAAGAACGTAAGTGCCATAGAGATACATTCTTTTGCTGATACTTTTTAGTTTACTTTAGCTCAATAGTAATAGTCGACATACTCTACTGTACTACTTGTTTCTCTACTAGTTATAGGCGACTAAATTCCTTATAATTATTATGTGCGGGAAACATGGAAAAGAGTGTAGCAATGTAGTTTTTTTCATTTGTAATGCATTTCTTTGTAGTAACGGCTCCAGAACCCTGTTGAGCATGGTCCGACATGTACTTGACTAGTTTTTATTATTTTTATTTATTGTTATGTGTATATGTCAAATAGAAATATGAAAAATTAACAATTGAAAACTAACATTTATTTTGAATAAGTGGGAACAATCAACTTTGATATAATAATCACTAATTTTCTTACTAAAGAACCATACATTCTGAAAATTACTACTCAAATAAAAATAAAAGTAGAGGGAATAAAAAATGAAAATCTTTTCAAAAACAAGTTTCTGTTCAACGTTTGCTTGTTAATACCTATTAAAAGGAACAAATTAATTTAACTTTTCAGTGTGTAACCTAATTTCTAATTCTCCGCATAGTCCACTTGCTTGAATGGACGTACCTTCCTACACAGATAATTATATCACAGTATACGTCAGCGACTCTCCATGAACACAGAATAAATTATTTCATAATTTACATCGAGCGACCTCTTGTTACCTCTTATTACCTATCTATATTTTTCAGCCACCTATTGCCATTTTGCTATTCGTTCATCTGAAATCATCAATTGAGGATGATATAGGCAGTTGCAAAAAATATACACTATATCTGCGTATAAAGAAATGAATTGCAAAAAACATTCATATTAGTGCCATAAAATACATAGCAGATTGTATTTATATATATCACACCTACACTTAATGCTCTCGCTCTGTGGATGCAGTGTTGTTCAAAGTATAGTAGTCGTTGTATATGGCTTAACTCTATGGGTGCCTAATATGACTGTATTAATAGGACGTACGTCAATATACTACGAACGTCGCTGTATACGAATATTTATCGTATTCCATAAATTGTCTGTTGAAATGATAAATAAATAAATAATTCTTCAGAACTCTTGTAGTTCTTACTTAAAAATTCTAGAATTTTTACCATTATTAAGCGAAAATGTAGATTACTAAATTTGAACTGTTCATTTATAGCAATAATAATAATTTTGAAAAGTGTACATCGAAGGTTTAATATTCCTACTCTAAAAGCAATGTGTATAGAAACTAATTATATAAACAAAACAACGATAATTTAACATCTTGCACCGAGAGGTAATTATACCACTTCTTAGGAAATTATGTAATTTGGATACATCGACGAAATAGCTCTGTGCTAATATGTTGTTTATATTCTAATCTAAAATTTAATGTTAAAAACTGATAACGGAGACAAACACAAACACTGAGGTAATACCATAAGTTAAAGCGTTTTCACTTGTATTAAATCATGATAAAGTTCGTCAGTTAACGTGTCAAAACAGCTGCAATCAAAAGCGATCAAATAAAGGACACCACAAGGTACTATTCTAAATATGATGAAAAATATCATTTTTTTACTGTTAATCACATGAATACTGTGGATTGCTATCACACACGTTATACTCTAGTGTAACTAGATTATAAGTGCAGTGTAGTATAATTATAATAGAATAATATAAAACATGGAAAATAGTTTCTGTGGGTAAGCAAATTGCAATTTCAAATACTTTTGTTTTGACCAGATCACAACACTGAAACAAAAAACGTCAATAGGGGATGTTCTAAATTACACGTAATTGGACTTAAGTAAAAGTTTTTACAATTACACATTATCTTTTAATCATACATATAACTGTACTCTAGTAGTTAGATAGCTCAAATTTCCAAAAAAAAATGACACATGTGTTAAACCATTTTAGGTGAATTATATATTAGTTTAAGGAAAAATATTAAAAAAAAATATTTCGCGTTTCTAATTTCTTTTTTTTGAATGAACATTTTATTTAAAAAAAAAAGAAACATATTGAACGTATTCTAAATGGTTTTTTAAATGTTTTAATTTGCTATGTTCTTGTTTTAATATTATATGGCATACATTTACATAATTTAAAGTTGTTTCATGTGATGCGACAATTACAAATGTATATAATGTGTAAATATGTACACATTTTGTACTAGCAATTGCTTCAGCAAATAATATTTATCTCGATGAGTTCACTTCACTTTTTTTATTTTCATTTTCCTGAAATTATAGCCCGGCAATCCGAGAAACAACTTCAGTATTCCATTCGCTCAATGCAAATACTATAAACCGTCCGTAAGAGATGCGGAAAATATGATATCTATAAACACAAACTCGCGCCCGAGAATCGTGTGACATTTCAAGTACGTCGTAATGACCCACCTCGCACATCAGAATAGGGTGCGTACACGTCGCTTAATCACGGCACCGGCGGCGGCCGCCACTACAGCGGGTAACAAACTCGGAACACAACCCGATACCCCGCACCGTTTCCGCTCGGCTCTCGTGTGGGACCACGTCGTATCCATCAGGGCTGACGATCGGGAGTTTTGGGAGTTTTTATGGCAATATGTAATGACAATCAAAATTCAATGGGAATAATATACAATGGTCTGAATTTTTGTATGGAGGTTACATGGAAGCGTGGACGTAGAATGCGTTTCTTCGTCTTTCAAACCGATTATAGATTTTGCCGTGAGTCCCTATTTCGGTCCGGTCGCGCTGTTTGTTCTGATTCATTACCATACTCGATCGCGACCCCGGTCCTAGTACCAGTTATCGTCATGGTTCGTCTTTCGATTAAGGCGAGGACAGGAACAAACGTGCGTATGTCAAATCAAAACATAGGTAAGTTATATTATTATATTGTAACCTTTTATGTGTGAAAGAAGCTACTTCCGATTACATGTTCACTGATATTTGCACGAAAATTGTTGTGTTTTTTTTTCTTAGTGTATAAAAAAGTATCCTATGATCTTTTCCAGAATATAATGTACCACTACGCAAAATTTGAATTTTTTACATATTTCATTGACTGACAATGTGTTCACCATAATTCCTATCTCCAGTCCTGCTCTCGTTTCGATGTATAGTCCAATTTCAGTTCTCTTTTTAATCTCAAACTCATTTCCACCCTTATTCAATGTCAATCACATTACGTCATTTTCAAGGGTTTTCAAATTTTCATACAGCAACACTAAAAATTTACGGAATGAAAAGTACTCTATATCTATTCCAATAACCTTCTCTTCCTTCCAGTGAAAGTTCTGTCGAGATCAGTTCGATTATTCTAAAGATTATCCCGGACAAACAAACGGGCATACAAAAAATTTTAAAAGTGTGTGTTTGGATGCTCGATAAGTATTAATAATACAATAGACTTAAAGAAAGACACTGTTATTTTGAAATCGCATAAAAGCAATTTTCAAAACATTTCAATATTACATATTTATACGTTAGACTAGCGGTCACCCGTCCGTTTGGCTGGGCGTAAATTTAAATTTAACAATTTTTATTCTTTCAAATGTGCCTCCGACTTCGCTCCCGTGGACATAAATCACAATGAATTACTAACTTTTCCATATCGGCCGACTTGCTGTCAATTTTAATCACGATTACGGTCCTATTTTCCGGTCCCTGTTCAGCTCTCGATTCCAATATCGCACTCGATACTGATGTTGGTCCTTCCTTGGGCATTAATGTTTTTAATGGAATGAACATCCAATTCAATATAATATTATAAGCAATCCAAAATTATCTGTGTATACCTAAATGATTCCGCATCGTACGAGCAAAGTCCAACACAAAAATTTTGACCGACCATTTAGTCTATTAGCTTAAAGGTAATAAGATGAATAAATGCTAAGATAAAATAAATCTTACTTTCTTCTGTTGTAACTGGTTTTTCATAAAGACGTCACGTATTACCGTGTTCACTAACACATATAACATCACAAATAAACAAATGTATTTAAATACCTACTCACAAATATATCAACAGGCCAAAATAAGCGCATAATCGTTTCTATTTCAACAAACTTCAACGCAACAAGGTGTCTGATATTCGTCTACTAAAATTAAATTGAGGTTCTGTAGATCAAAGATGATATATATGTATGGGATTGATATTAGCTTAGGAATTGTGATGTGAGTTAAAAAAGCGAAAATTTAAATTTTTTAAGCTTGTATCGGAAACGTTAAAGCGTTAGCAACTGGAAACTGTTTGCCGCTTGTCTGGATTTGCTGCAATCTCGAGTTATAGTACAACCCCCGAAACTTTGCCCCTGTGAAGGTAGTCACGAAAGCGTCGCAATGGCGTACAACAAGACGCAGGGGAGAAGAAAATAGGGTCGGGGAGCATAAAATCTGCGCATTACATCATTTGCAAGACCACAGAGCGAAAAAGATTCGTGCGTTGTGCTCTACTACAATACGAGGAGTGGAGGGAAATTGCTCTCCGACCGACTGCCACAGGAGAAAGACGAAATCATATTAGCTGCAGACCAAAACTAATGCTATATCTGAATACAAAGTAATCATTACAAGCGATAATTAACAAGAAAATATATACACTCAATAACAGATTGTTTCGACTTTTCAACGAATGAATTTTAATCAATGTGCTTCCAAAAACTCAATCTAAATATAACAATAACGGATCATCTATATTACGAGTATTATACATAAAATAGTGTATTGACTGATTGATATATATATACGCACAGCATGTATTGCTGGGTTTAGAGACTTGGAATTTTGCCCAGAGGTTCCTTTTGTAACGTAAGCGATATCTAAGAAAGGATTTTTTGTAAATGCAACCCTTAAGATGATATATGAAATCCTCTTACACGGAAAATCGAAACCATTAAAACTGCGGTTGTCATTTTCTTTTTGTTTTAATTGCTTAAATAAATATAAGAATAATTAAGTACACAGATTTTTAAAAACTTACCCTGAAAGAGGTAAAATAAGGGATAAAGTGCTATATGAAATATCGAAACTGCTAAAGCTATTAAAGTCAAAATTTGTATTTTAGCTAATCATTACTATTAAAAAACAATGACAATCGTCGTTTTTTTCTTTTAAGTAACCCTAAAGGGAGTCATAAAAGGATTGAAATGTTTTATATAAGATCGAAACCGCTATTTGTATTTTGTCCGTTTTTTTTTTCGTATTTAATCTATTTATTCGGTTATTATAAAACGAGAAGCTTTCGAAAAAAACGACTACATCATCTTTATATTTCTGCTATTCAATATTCTAAAAAACTTTCACTTACAGTAAGCTAGCTACACTATCTCTGAATAATATAACTCAAATTTTATTTTGATATTATTATCATTTGCTACGTCTTCGTCCACGCCAGAACCGAAAGCAGAATCGAAACTGCACACAGGTCGAGAAATAAAATTTAAAACGGAGACTGAAATCGAAATCGACAGTGAGACCGAGATCAAAATCGAATGTGGGATCAAAATTAGAATTAAGAGCGTGACCAAAATGGGAATGAGAAGCATTATTGAGATCAAAATTTAACCGTGCCAAATCGAGAATGGAATCGGAATATCCTTAGATTAAAACCGGAGTTGGACTCAAAAGCGGGACGATGGAACGCAATCGGGTATGAAAGAAATGGATGTCGAGAGCGGGACGGGAATCGGAAACGAGATCCGGATAGCGATCACGATTTTGATTTCACGGTGAGGCGATATACACGATGAAGGAACTCATTTTATGTCTACGCGGGTAAAGCCGTAGGCGAACGCTAGTATGATATAAAATCTATAGGCACTTCACTGGCTTAAAGAGATAGAACATAATCATACTTTTATTAATTTTTACTGCATGCAAAATGTACAATAAATATATGTATTATTAGTCATTGTTAGAATGTTGATTTTGAAATTAGTTAATATCAACTAATTTCTAAATATTATTGTATACATATTAACCAAGTTAACGCACAGACTTAATTAATATGATATGACTCATTATCCTTGATTAATATGAATAAACGAATACATCTCTGGAATCTTGAAAAGAATTCAATAGAAATCCTTTACTGCATTAAATTTTCACACACTGATTAGCAGGATACGAGCAGAAATAAAATTACAAAAGCAAAATTGTAATTTATTTATCTGCCACAATTTCACTACGCTCTTAGAAAAATAGTCAGAAACAAATAGGCGAATTGTTATAAATCACATTTTTATTTTATATCTATGATATCGACCACCCGGGCTTGGAACTGAGAATAGATTAAAGAATTGAAGAATGAATTCCTTCATCTTTTAATTCAGGTTTCATTTCCAATTCCAATACCGATCTAGAAACCGACCTTAGTCCTACTTTGGGTATTAACGTTAATAAGAACAAATTTCCATTTTTACCAGTATTTATGCATTTTATAAAGAAAAAAGTGAGACGAACATCCAAACAAACATATATATATATATAACATTATACACAGCCTATTCAAAATCCTATTACTGATACGTTCAGTAGTTTTTAATTGATTCTCGGAAAAGGAAAAATAGTTTTTATTGTGAATAGATGTGTAATCAACATTCATTTTACTTTTAAACCACAATAGAATAATCTAACTCGAGAATATTATTTGCAGATTATCTTACTTATGCGATGTTATATATATCTACTTATCTTCAAAGTACCCAAACATCAGCATTATCTGGTAATTTTATATACTTTTGTACAACCCTTATAAACGAATACGGCATACAATCCATCGCGGACTAACGATGTTTGCGCATCACATTACAATATTCATAATGGATTCCTCTAATTGTAGATAAGGAGGCCATTTCGAACAAGATAATGTACTGATAAAGTTATTGACGCTGACCCTAAACTGACCTCTGTACGATCTCAAAGGTTTTATCGTCATTCTGTGCAGGAATTTATGAGTGGATAGTATCTAACACGGCTTCGGTCAAAAATGTGTTAAAATCAATACAATTTAATTACAAAATGCATTGGTGTGTGTTAGTGCTTTTATGTGTTTCAAACTTCGTAAGGACATCAGCTAGTGAGTTAATTTTTTTTAATATAATTTATAATATAACTGATACATATTGTACAATTACATTTAGATCCTTAAAATTGTGTAATTTTATTTTTTGTAGATTGGTATTAATCTATATATTATAGTATGAAATCAAATATTGTGATGCATTTAATTTTAAATTCATCACAATATTTATAGCCAGAGTGATTTTTTTATATATTTACAGCTAGAGTGATTTTTTATGTAAAATAACTGCTTCCTTAATATTAACCGAAATGGACATGATGCGATAAACTTTTCATAAATTATCACTAAATTCATTTAACACAGCAAAGCGATATATTTTGCTTTCTAATATAACAACAAAATGGATATAATTAAATTAAAATCCTCTTGTTTTAATTTGTTATAGTCTTATTTCTAATCTTCTTTAATTTTTTATTGCAAATAAGTACCTAATCAAATATTTCCTTGTATTTAACTAGTTTTTCTCATTTACATTTTAATCAAATTTATTTCGTGTTTTATTTCCGCAAATAACATACATTTTATAGGCTTTTTTAGAATTATACCTAATTAAAGAAGTAACATTACAAAAAGTATGCCCTTTAATTTTCAAAAAGCTATTTCATATATTTTTATAATGTAGCTAAAGAATTGTAATTTGAAACCTCAACATTTTGTCCCCAATTCATTGCATAAATTAAATGAAAAATTAGAGGAAAAGACTTTAGTTTCGATAGACATCCTTACTTCAAAAAATCAGTGTTAAATTATTTGCTACATCTATACCAAAATAATTAACACTGATCCTTGAAACCTATCAAGGTTTCCCCTGATATTAATAAACTTTTCCTTCCTTGTTTTATTTATTAATCTATGTGTATGATGACGATAAAATCGTAATGTTTCCATAAGAAGTCTTATTCCGGAAGTACAGAAGTCATTAAAATTTTAAACTTCATTCATCACGATTTATTTTGTTGATTATGTGGCCATGTCATGTATTTACAAATAGTGCTGGTTTACATACGGCGAAATAATGCAACAAATAAAATTACTATAAATGTGATATAGCGATGTGAATTATTTACCATCGACTGTGTAATTATTTCCCGTGCAACTTTCTTTCAGTATATGCATAATTATTATTTCAATGCAAAAACAAAGTCAAATTGCACAATAATTTAACTGAATATCTACCTACTAAATATTGTCCACATTAATATTTATTATAAATGCAAAATACTATATGCTTGCTAAATTTTCACGACCTAAGCCATTAAACTGATATTGAGAAATTTATGTATATTCTCTCAGTACTGTGACCTATTAATACAATGTTATAAATGTGATAGGTTATGATGATGTTTTGATGTTTGTAACTCAATTATGCATAAGCGGGTGAATGAGTTTGAATGTTTTAAAATATCTTTCTAAATAAAAATGGAATATTTTACAAAATTAGAATCGGTATCTAAAACGGGATCACATTGGAATCGAAATCAAAATCTGAATCAGAGTTATAGGTACTACAATTGGAAAAGAGAAGTACCAGCATATGATTGAGAACACAATTGGAACAAAAGTATTATAATTGAAAAGGAAAAAAGATTGGGCTTGGCATCGATGAAAACATCGATCCATTTTGAAAATGAAGAATTAATTGTTAAATAAACATATGGACTGGGCCGCAAGGAAAAGTTAATATAATCGTAATAGAAATAAATATACACGGTTCACTATTATAAATACTACGATGTTATGTAATAAAATAGTTTTTATTGCAAATTTTTAATATATTGAAACTTCATATATGTGAACATAGTCCATTTAATTATATAATATTTATCTAAGTATTATGTTTTTTACAAGCGCAGAAAATTGATTAGATATCTTTTTTAATTTTTAATATTAATAAATTGTTTTAATGTTATCTACGGCCATGAACCCTCTCATTAAGAAAACTAATGTCATAAGTCAAAACAGTAAGAAAGAATGTCAAAACTGATCAAAACAATATGAATTAAAAACTGATCATTTTGGCTTTGGCTAAATAAATATATATTAATGAATGATATTAATGTAAGTACCTACATATAATAATATGCATATAAGTATTTTCCCTGATTTTACGATATCTCTTTGCAGATTCTCTTAAAGATCCATATATTTGTGGTCAACCGTCTTGTATAGGTACGTAAGATTACTTTTACGCAAACATTAATGCTAAAACATATTTTATGTATTGTTCGTTATCATTAAATAACTAACAAATATTACTTATTTATTTACAGCTTCTGAGAAATTTAAATATCTTGCACAAGTTGTATATCATTATGAGTACAAAGTTAATGTCGACACATGGTTTGCCGGATCTAGCAACAATCGATCTACTTTGGACATTAAAACCGCGGTAATTTTTTTATCTATCAGAAACTGGATTTAGTCTTGATTTTCTTATTGTGTATCGAAGGCATTGGAGGACTCCTCACTTCATCACACCTCAATTACTATTTGCTAATAATTGCTCTTTAGTGTCTTATTTTTTATCTAATATGTGCCAGTCTTTCTAATTATTCAAGCAATGTAACAAATTTTCCTTTTTTTCCCAAATGTATCTTTTTATTTGAGTATTTATTTGAGTTTGTTTTTTTTTTATTCTTGAACAGTACCAATGGAAATTTTAATTTTTCTATTAAAATTATGTAACAAAATACATAGACCATTTGCCTATGATCTATTAAAATCAAACAAATATTTAATTGCAGGTAACAATCCAATTTATAACACCATGTGAAGGCCTAATCCAACTGAATAATATCCAAATTGTAGACCAAGATGAGAACTATCCTGTTGAACGAGCTGAAAAGTTTATTTTGGCACTTTCTGCTCACACTCTTAGGTATTTTGTAATAGAATTATTACAAATGTTATTATTTAACTATTATTAAGTCATGGCAAATAGCTTTTTTTTTTTATTTTATTTATTATTACTAATGAAAAATTAAAGAGAATTCTTTAAAATATTTTGATATAACATTTTATAAATTAAAAACAATAATTATTTACCAGGTTTGCTTTTCATGATGGCCTCATATCTGAAATATGTCCTGAAGTTGAAGAAGAAGAATGGGTGCTTAACTTCAAGAGAGCTATATTGTCTCTTTTTCAGAACAGTATGAAAAGATTTGATATTGATTTCAAAGGAGTCGAGGTATGTTTGTTGATAACATGGTCTCATATAGTAATTTCATCACAATACCCATTATACATTGTTTAATATTATCAAATTTAAAATGATTTTTGTCGGCAGCGTGATATTCATGGCACCTGCAATGTAGACTACACTGTCCGAGGTCAGGAAAACACAAGTCTGATAATTGTAAAAACTAGGGATTTAACTGAATGTACGGATAGATATAAGTACATGTCGATATTACAGACTGTTAGATACAATTTCCAAAGCGTAAGTATAACAATCGGTAAACAATATGATTGTGATTGATTGGTGACTATATTAAACAATATGTCTTTAATTTTGAAACATAGTATATTTTAAATAATGTCATATTTTTTCAATAATTTGTCAGAAATTCCAAACATGGCCAGTACTCAAATCTGAAAGCAAATGTCGCATAACCATCGACCATAACATCTACACAGAAGTCAACTGTAAAGAAAGACACCTTTTCGAACCATTCTCAGGGAAGCAATCTGGCGCTATGACCACAGTAATACAAGATTTGATTTTGGTAAAAGAACTCAACAAAACTGACTCACAGATTATTGTCGAAAAACCTAAAAGTGAGTAAATTCTATTCTTCTAAAAATTTAATTAACAATCACATTCTATATAATGCTTTTTTTTATTTGTTTTTTCCACTGTAATTTCAAAAATAGTAATGATTGTTGAATGTTTTCTGATTTTTTGTTTTCCAACAATTTCCAACCGAAATCATTAGAACTAAGCAATAATATAGTCTTTAGTCAGAATTTGTTAAAAAGTAATTTTAATTTAGCATTCTCAGTTTATCTTGAATATCACATTTCTATTCCCATTCTCATATTCTGCACGAGAGTCATTTATATATGAAATTAAGTTATTATTTTAGTTTTTAATTACCATTTCTTCAATTATAATTTTGCAGGTTGGAATGAAATAGCATTGAGATCGAATTTACTACACAATCATTCCCCATATGGCAGACCCTCCACTGGTGAATTGAAATCTGCTAGAGACGTACTTAAACTACTTTGCAAGTAAGTGGACAATGTAATTACTCACCGAATGTAATCAATGTTTACTGTTCTTTATCGTATCAAGCACCAATGATGTGTTGAGTCAATGACCATTATCATTTTATATGGTTATTGGATGTGCGTCATTTTCGTAATAATCACAACTTTAAATATTTTTATTTGGTAATTACTGTCTATTTATTTTAGTGTACAATCTAAATGTATAATAAGTCATCAAAAGATTTCACAAAAGCTCACACTTAATTTTTAATGATTTCTTCTTAAAGATTTAGATCATTGATTTATTTGATATAAACATCATATAACATTATAAGAAGGAAAATCTAATAAGAGATATTGCTTAGTCACAAAAAATATTTATAATTTTCAATCATCATGATCATAAATTTTATGTAATCATTGATAGAAAAATTTGTAGGAGACAAAAGAACAAGACTTACTGCCGCACTCAGAGACATTACTTAAATTTTAATCCTTCTTTAGTGGTTCTTTAGTAATGGTTTAACGAGCTGTCACTCCCAGAGTCAGTTAAATGTCCCTTAAACCACCTTAAGGACCATTAACTTTAAGTAGACAATATCGGTCACTTAACTTCATTAATGATCCCTTAACTTTGATTTGACAATTAAAAATGTAGTAGTTAACACGTTAGCATTGAAATAAACAAAACTGATATTAATATAATTGTACTATGTACACCTCTGTAGAATATCTCAATATTACAAATAGGTATGAAAATAGCCGAAATTGCCTAGTTTATAACAGTTTGCACTAATATATAGTTGGAATCTTGACAGTAATATTTTTTGGACTCTTGAAATGATTGATGATTTTTTTTTATATGTTACTATTTTTATTAAATCCTTTATAAGATACTTTTATGGTAATACCATATAATTTAAGATACTATAAGATACCATTATAAGATATTTTTATGTATAGATTTGTAAAATATACTTATAATCTTGTCAAAAATGAAGAGTATTTATGCCAATTGAATAGAATTTCTTCGATCGATTGATTGCTTCCAGCACTGATCATAAGTAGTCGTTAACTAAGTAGCCGTTAAAAGGCAACTCTGGAACGCATCCAGATTTAATGTTGCTTGGTATTATTAATGAAATTTAACTAAGGAGAGATTAACGTAAATTTAAAGGAGCTCTCTGAGGGCGGCAGTAAGTGAATTCTTGCTTAATTACTTTTAAATTCTAGAAAATTTGAATTCTGCTGCTAGGCAAGCTTACTGTCTCATAATGATTTTTTTCTTCAAGAGTAAAAAATTATAATATTTATAGAATAAAGGAAATAGAAGATGACAATGGACCAGCAACTACAGTAGATGAAAACCTGGACAGCGGTTCCATTGTTGGATTATGGGGCAGTTTGGTCCGTGCGTCTCGAGGACTGTACTACCCGGCATTGTCACAACTATTGGCGAGAGCACCGTCTATATGCCCAAGAGCTAGGTAATTATGTTTTACCTCTTCAACAGAAGTTGAATAGACACAAAAACAGATTAGGTTCTAAAAAGAATGTTGGTGAACTGAAACCGAAATAAGAAGCAAGAGAGGAGTAAAACAGGAATCGTAATTAAATTTGAATGTATAAAGATGAACCATCTACTTAAAAGATCATGAATAAATGATTTAAAATATGAAGAAAAAGAAATGTGTTTCATTACATTTTAAATACATTTATGGAAATCTGTATACATAAAAATTGATGTGGGTATGTGTGTGGTCTATGTTGTCGGGTATGTGCATCCATTCCCTATGGACACCAAAATGGCTGAACCGATTTCAATAAAATTTTCAGGAAATTCACAGATGAGCCCATCAGGCGATCCTGTGAATTTTGGTTGTGATCAGATCAACAAAATTATTTGTTTTGTTTTTTTTTTGGAAATTTTGTGTAATATTTTCCTTAAGAATTAATACAAATTTAAATTGTTTCTAGTTTTCTTTAATTTTTGAACATTCACAATTAAAAGAAGTTTGATAGCAATTGGATCAACAGATTTTTGGTTTTTCTTATTTTATATTTTTGTATATTTTCTCTACAACTTTAGAATTCTACAGAATTGAATTTTTAAATGTTTTAACATTCACAATTTAAAAAAATTTGGTAACAACAGGATCAACAGCTTTTTTTTGAATTCTTGTGTAATTTTTCCCCTACAAATTAATATACAGTGGAATCTCAATAACTCGAATGTCAAGGGAAATGCAAAAAAATTCGAGTTAACGAGTTTTCGACTTAACAAGAACTTCAAGATACATATGACTATGTCGACAAGGAACAAACATAACATTCACAGCTGTGTTACTTAGAAAGTTTCATGAATGTATTCATTCATTGCACGTGTACAAGACAAAAACAATAGATTAGAAGCCCCCCGAACCCGAACATTCGTTTTGGAATTTCCTGCTATTATTTCGGGGAATTCCAAGTAAGACGTCATTATATTTTACCAACTATGACTTACTAGGAGTCTCCTTTTTGAAATTCGAGTTATAGAGTATAAATATGTATTATCAATACTTCATAGAGAAATAACATTTTGTTCGAGTTACAAAGTCTAAATAATTCGAGATACCGCGTATTTAGGGGTTCATCGGAATGGAATGGCAATGTTTTTGGACTTATTGAGGATTTCGACTTAACGAGGTTCGAGTTATTGAGATTCTGCTGTAACATTTTTTTTTTTTTTTCTTCAATTTGTGAATATTCACAATTAAAAGAATTTTAGTAGCAATTGGATCAACAGAATTGTATTTTTTTGGAAATTTTGTCACTTTTTCTTTACAAATAAATACATTTTTTTTTTTGAGCATAGCAAGACACTACCTAAAAATATCTGCTAAAACATCGTTACATAGCCACCCCCCTTCAGTTCACTAGAAGTCATCTGGCTATAGATAATTATTGCTACCCATGTAAAGCGGAAATGGGTCGTTAGTATCTAATGAAGCATAAAGTACACAATTCATAGATTTGTTTATGAACACGATTCAGGACAAATTTACTCAAAAAAAGGTGGTGCAATGTCATAATAGCATTTCAAATTCTCACCTAAGCTTATCATTCAAAGAATATTTATTTATATATGCCTATGAAAATGTTTAAATAAATATATTGAACACCTTTCAGGAAGCACATCTTAGATGCTCTCCCGTACATAGCCAGTGAAGGTTCTGTGGAGCTAATAAAAGATATGATCATTAAAAATGAAGTAGACAAAGACACGAAACAAGAATGGCTTATGTCGATGGCTATGATACCACGGTAATATTATTTTTGCAAATTGTAATCTTATACAAGTGTTTTGTACATTTCATTTAAGTCAAATATAAAAATAATACATTTTAACTATACAGTAATTATATAATATAAATTTACTTTTACTCTCTTACACTATATAGTTATATAAACATAGCCCAGCACTTTATTGGTTGCCAAATTGCTTTCAACTCACGATTTTCCTTACAGAATTTAGACATATTTTTTTTTTAAACTTGCCATTTTTTAATGGTGGACTATTCAATGATACACCTTTATTTTAAAACATTTTGTACAAAATACCTAATCTAGTTAAACACATTAAATTATTAAAACAGACTTAATTATTATATGAAAGTTAAAAAGTAATGTAGAATAATTTTGTGCTATATCTGAGATATATTTTTATGTAAAGATGTGAAAGTCGGAAAGGCCTAATTTTTATCATTTACTGTATTTTTTATTGTTTTTTTTATTATTTATTAATGAAAAAAAAAACTCGGAACATTTACAATCACTATCGAAAACATTTTTCAGAATGTCAAAGGTTATTGAATAGTTTAAATGTACATCATCTATTTTTAGACCAAAATTACAAATGCTACAGAGCATGATGCAGCTGCTTGCTCTTAATCCAAACGATAAGGTAATCAGTTTCACTGTGTCTTCAATGGTGCACTCATACTGTAAACACAGTGGAAAGTCATGTAAGTATATAGAATTTTTAATTTATTTTTCCTTTAATTTATCTACCTATGTTGGTGTAGCATATTTCATAAATCATTTTAATTTTTTTTTATATGTATTGCAAAATGTTATGTATTTACTTCTATATTGTTATAATTATTTCTAATATTAACATAGAGTACCATTTTGTTCAAAAATATTGCGAAAAATTAATTCAATAGAATTTTTCACAATATTTTTGTTGTATGTATTACAAATGTTACAAAACCAAACCATAGCTATGAACTTCATAGACATTTACCCTGCTTAGAAGAACAAGTGTATTGTATAATAGATATATATATATAAAACATAAAATAACAATATTTAAACGAATAATTTTTTTAATTCCCCTATAAATAGCATTCATAATTTAATCGTTCTGACACTTGATACTTGAAATGTAACTTTATTCAATAGTTAATGATGTCTCTTATCAAATGTAACATTAGTTAAAACCTTAGAGATCTGTAAGATTATTGAAAATATATGTTAAATACTCTTTGTTAAAAATAAGAATTTATGGATTACTAGTCACAAAATGGTAAGAATAAGAATCGTTTCATTTTATTACTTTTGATTTTTAACATAAGGCTATTTGGGAAATAATTTTTTTGAAGTGAAACTTTTTTCTCGGGGTTGGAAAAAAATTTAGTGTAACATTTTTTCGTTACGCGTCACATTTTTCCGTTACGCGCAATCTTTTTCTTATCCCTACCACGCGTGATTCGAAGTATACTTTCTCCAGGAGTAGGGATTGTAAATGTCTCCAATGTATTTTGCGGCCCGTTTGAGTAGTTACATTTTTTTAAGGTTATTTCAGGTTAACCTTAGTTTTGATTGTAAATATCAGTGAGTTAAGCCATTAATTACAAAATATATAATAACGATAACAATAATAGTAATAATTCTATTATAATTAATGAAATGCTATAATCTTAATAGCAGAAAGGTGAAATAATTGTATTATTTTGTATCCATGTCTATGATAATAAAAGCCTTTTGCATAAACTTTATCTAATTTAGCTTTATTCAACCAATTTCTGTGAAGTTGTAAATAGTAAATCATTTATCGAAAAATGATGTCATAAAGAAGTTTCACTTCTTACGTGTGTACACTAATACACACACACTTTTTTTGTTTATGGTTATTCACCTTTTTTTATACTGGATTAATTGAGAGCAATATGTGTGCAAACCAATGTAAACAAACATTATGTTTAATTGATAGTGGTAGTTAAAAATAAATATTTTTTCTCAGTATGATGTGAGTGTACTAAATATGTGTTGTTTTAAGTTACCCCGTTTTTATGTTTTAACTCTAAACAACTTACATAAATCTTTTGCTTGTCCCCAAGTTAGAGATAGGTAGGCATTTGTGATTTATATTTTAAGTTATTTTATTAATGTACTGTACACCTACATATTTACAAGTACTTGGCAAATGATATTATCTTAGCTTAGTATATAATTAATTCAATTTCACTTCCCCATACTTATTCCATTTTTCAATTTTGATGAAAAAAGTACATATAAAACGAATATTCATAAAAGTATACAGCAATTATTAAACAAGAATGCTATCAATTGTTTTTCCTTTTATCTTTTTAAGTAAAATGCGAGATTGATGACGTTTTTTTCTCAATATTGTTTAAAATTACTCTGATTGATCGTAAAACTATATCCCAATTACATATTGACATATTCTATAGGATTTTATTGCTTGTGTAATTATTTTTGACATTTTATTTCACTTGTCTTTCTTGGTATAGGATATGGGCATTCGCCACATTCTTTGTTATCAATTAACTCCTGTTATACATTTTCATAATATGGTACTGAGGCTCAACTATGAGGCTCAGCTCTTATGCTGTTCAAAAATTTTTGGTGGCATGTGTGTATAGGCCTTAGTATTTTATACAAAGAAACCATAAATTTAAATCATTATTGAATCATTATTTGGTGCATATCTACTGTCACAATTGTATTTAATTTACTACTAGTTTGAGAATTCATTTTATTGCATACTAAGAGAAAATTTATTTTCTATTTTCTTTATGTTTTAAGTTGAATATTTATAAAGTATCCTCGCCTAATTGAGTGATTTTATGTAACTTTTTGGTAATTTATTGTAATTAATAAATGCGTAGTTGTAAATATATTGTTATTTTGTTTATTTAACAGTACGTGAATGCTGTGATGAAAATATTCCTAATAGTATTGTAGAGATATTCCAAAATACTGTCAATGCAATAAAACAAAAGGATTTGTCTAAATTATCACGCGCAGATAGAACTGATGTAAGTATATTATCGAATAAAAACTTATTGTACCTAGAATTTAAAAAAAAAAGATGAAATGTTAAAATCATATTTTGCAGATTATCGTCAGTCTAAAAGCTTTGGGTAACATTGGCGGTTTCAAAAGTGAATTCTCTGATGTATTACTTGACATAATAAGCGATGCTTTGACCCCCGTTCCTATAAGACTGACTGCTATCGATGCTTTTAGGAAAACGCCTTGCATTGAAACTCGGTAAGTATAGAACACTATCATTATACTAGTACATTTTTCAGAAATATAAAATTACAGCATTAGCCCGTAAAGGGAACGTATCTTGTATTCTAAAATCTCTGCCTGCCCTTCTAAGAAATAGATGTTAATCTATAAAGAAGGAAAATTTAAAAGTCTTTTGTTTACATAATCTGTAAGGTGATTTGCAGTGTTAGTTGATTGAATTCTATTCTGTATTCTGCTCATAGTTCAGATATAAATGGAAGAATGCCATTTGAATTCAGATATATAGTTAGCATATCACCGGATTTTAATGTTATAGTTAATATATTGTCAGATTTTGCTCTTTTATATTGAAGGATGATAACATTTTACGTAGAATATATACATTATTTATGCACAAAAAACTATAAAAACTATTTTAATGTTTACCAATGTTAGTTCACTGGCAAAATTTAAAAGTTATGCTATAGTTTTAATTTTGCGCTTCTAGTGAATATTTCCTTGAAATGTACCGTGAACATAATGTGGATGTAGAAGTAAGGATTGCTTCATATTTACAAGTCATGAAATGTCCTAAATTGGGCACCATCAGAAAAATATTTAATGCTCTGCGCGACGAAAAAGTGAATCAAGGTATGCATATAATTCATTTAACCTGCCATAAATTACTACAATTGTAATGGATACTACATCGCCCATGTGTGTATAAATATAAGTGATGCCTATCAGCTCTGACTCATCACTGAACTTTACTCTTTAAGAATATATTCCATATGTTCTTAAAATATATGAAATAAATAAATATGTATTTATGAAATATCTTAGAATATATACAATATACTGTATTCATATTTATTTACATCGAACTGTGAAAATATAATGTGTAAATCATGTTAGATAATAAATTTAAAACTCCCAAACTCCATGTTAAACAATTGGTGGCAATGTTAATAATATTTAACACCATATACATTGAAAGTTTATCTTATTTGTGTTAATAAACATGTATAATACACATGTTCAGTGTAAAATGCACGAATATGTGGAGTGGAGTTTACGAGTGATATAACAACTGCACTTTTTGTTAGCACTCGATTTCGCATCACATCCAATTTGCATGGGTAAATAGGAGTAAATCCGAAAAAAAGATCTCCATTGGTGATCCGAAACCTAATCCTTACCCCAATGTCTCCAGTTACGTAGACACAGGAATTCATTTGCTTTTAAAAAATAGATTATAAGGTAAACTGTTCATTGACGCTCACTTTGTGCACTCACACGCTACACAAACGAGTCACGCATCTGAATGTAGCGTCTGTTTTCTTTATTTGTGTTTTCAAATCAAATGTTCTAACAAATAAAGTTTTTTTTTTAATTCTTAAGAACAATTCCATTCTTTTCAAAGTTACATATTAAAATTATTATTCCATAATTGCTGTTAATATAAAAATATTACTAATTATATTAAAAACAAATTGAAACATTTGAAAGTAATTAAATAAAGTGAAAAAAACCAAATGCTAGGACAGATTTGAATCCAGTCACCTCGTGCGCGCCACTTAATGCTAGATCCTACAACTGATTCTCGGGCGAAAATGGTTGTGCTATACTTCAAATATTCTGTACCATATCAACGCTTACATAACGTTATTTTTTACTGCCTAGCTCCTCGCGGCGTGTCGTGTAATAAGAAACTTCGTTCCAAAATACAGAGTATTTACTTACCCAAAAAACATAACCTGTGTACCAATAAATTAATTATGTCAAAATCAGAAATCACCAGTCCCTGAACACATATATTCAAATAATTATATAAATGTAATTTATAATAAATTACAGTGGCAACCTTTGTTTGGAGTCACTTGAACAATATAGGGCAGTCATCTCTTCCTTCGCGTGTAGAAATTCAAGGGTTGTTGTCTGGCAATACTGTACCGCAGTTAGAAGACATTCCAGATTTTAGAATGTTTTCTAGGAATTATGAACAAAGCATATTCTTCGATCAGTACAATGCAGGTATGTACTATTTCTTATCTTAATTTTTGTTTTGAACTTGTTTTAATGAGCTATTTAATATTGTTATTTTGACCTTTAATGCTTGTCTTATTGATAAGATCATAATTAATATAATAAACACATTTGATTTATAATCATGGTAAATAGATCTCACTATTGATAACATATGAATATGCTCATTGAACACATGCGTTAGTAGTATGCATTTTCAAAGGATGAGATGAATGTGAACCATAAACAAACATTTACATCAAACCTATTAATTTTTAAACCACATTTTACAGTTTTAGTGATTTTTTTATTTCTATGAAGCTTTAAAAATCACTCAACAATTTACCTGTTCTAATATTATGACCATTATCATAAACCTTTTCACTTGATTTTAGAATAAGCATTGTGTGATCACAGAATATTAACGACGTACGCGCATACCGTACTCTGTGGCATGACAAACCGCATATTGCTCAAAATTTTATTTAAAAATGAGTCAATAAATGGCAAATTATAAAATTTACTGTATTATCTACCCTATATTATCTGCACTATAATATAAAATTAAGGCTTTCTTGTTTGTATATGCCAATAATCTGGAACTACCTGTCGAATAAAAAAAAAATATTTCCGCATTTGATAGCTTAATGCTTGTGAAAGACTATAAACTATCCAAATAATTGAATTGTTTTATTTTTGTTTGTTTTAATGCGAATACAAGAAATATCAAACACAAAAGAAATATTTTCAAATTTGCCTGGCACTTACAGAGATTAGTGCATTCAAACAAACAAAAATTAAACCAACCAAATTGGACTATCAAATGCAAAAATTATTTTTCAAATCTGATGTATAATTCCTGAGATTGGTGCATTCAAAGAAACAAACAAACCGACAAACTCTTCAGCTTTATTAGTACAGACAGAAATAAAATTATCTTTATTTTTTTTTTCTTAGGTGGCAATTATGAGGCAAATGTTGTGTTCTCTCCCGATTCATATATACCAAGATCGGTATCCCTCAATTTAACTGTCGACATGTTCGGAGAGTCCATAAATTTATTAGAGGTTTGTTATTATTTTAATACATGACAACATTATTACGAACCATGATATCTTCCACATATTGCGTCCTATAAACCGTCTTTATATTTACAACCCCTTTTCATTCTTCTATCTATTATAATAGCTATCACTTCTACATTCGTTCTTGATAACATTTTACAATTCATACTTTCACTCAGAGATTAGCAATTAAATTTTTAATATGTAAAAACAATATTGACAAATGAGAAGTCCTTTTTTTTAACTTATACTTCTTTTGGGGCGTTTTGAAAAAATGATGTGAATTGTGAATGAATTTTTATCAGGGTGGCACGATGAAAGTACAGTATAAGTCGTCCGTTTGGATTTAGTGAGAAACTTCAGACCACTGATAATTGATATTTTAATAAGGTTTGCCACTAGGTGGCGGTTACAATTTTAAGAAAGTAATAGTTTTTGTTTAATATTTTTTTTTTTAAATCAACTTTTCAACTTATACTGTAACAAACAAGTCCTAAGACCGTATTGCGTAATGTGATACGCCCAATAGATTGCAAAACGCTTAGAGCACCATCTAGTGATGAAAAGTAAAACTACAAGTTTGATAATCAATAAATTGTTTAATTTAAGTAAAAAAAGAAACCATTTTGGTACATAATTATCATCAGTATATTTAGATTTATAATATTTCTTTTTAGTTTAAATTGTTATTAAGTTCTATAATTTTTGTAATACTCAATAGATAATTCTTTTTGATCTTCCATAGTTTAAGTCGCAATATGGAGCACGCAATATGAGGAAGCGTTGATAATCACTCGGAATATGTTTTTAATAGAATTATTAAATTTCTCTTTTAAAGGTCATAATTTTTAATAATTTGAAATAAAAGTATAAAATCAATAGTACACTTTGTATAAAAAAAGACATATTAATAAATTTGATTTTTGAAATTTAAATTAAACTGTCAATGGTATTGACTATTCTATTCCAGTCCAATCAGTGTAGTTGATTGTTGGATGCAATTAAAAACATTTTTTTCATTACGCCAAAGAAATATAACTTCTCATGCGCGTACACACACTGTAGTTTTTAAATGTAGCTTGAGATTACTTGTCACATTTTCTTATCAATTCAATGCTTACTGGATGAATTAGACCCATTGAAGTTACAACTACAATTCCAGAATTTGTACAAAGACAATACTCTCTTTTTTGTAGGTTTAGTAAATATATGAACTGTTTTTATGTTTCTTTAATCTGTCAATCTTCCAATAAGCTTTTATTATTACACACGTAAGTATATAACCCTAATTGTTATTATTCCAGTTGAGGGCACGCGGCGAAGGTTTCGAACGCTACTTCGAACAGCTATTTGGCAATGATGGGCCGCTTAGCAAGAACAAAATCAACGAACGCCTACAAAGCGTTAGGCTGTTTCGCTCGATAAACGATGCGGACGAGGCGCGAGGAAGAATAGACGACTTAGGCCACGAAAACGAAGCTCTTAACCATCAATTTCCTGTGGTAGAATTTGGTATAAAAGTTTTCGGCAATGAGATATCTTATTGGAGTGCAGAGGGTGATGATGAAATCAAGAAGTCATTGGCCAAACTGAATCCACAAATGAGGATATTGGAAATTTTGTCTGGAAAAGTAGGTGTATTTCAGCTATTGATTTATTAATAGTCTAGGTTAATAGATATTATTTCCATGGAATATCAATCTTATTGTACCATTTTGTAATTGTGTTATAGATTTATAATTGTGATTTAAAAAATGACTGTTTTCATTAGTTATTGGTAATTTTTAGAAAAAATACCTATTTGTGTTTCAGCAAGACATTGTTAGAAAAATAATTAATTAATATGTTTTTATGTTTCTTCATCTTAATCTTAAGGTATCCTATGATGTTCCTCATCTCTTACTATCAATATTCTCTTACATATAAATACTAGTGTGTGATGTATTGTAAAAATTTGTTATTGTAGTAATTAAATATAGAAAAAATACATAGTTCTTAGTTTGCCCCTAAGAGATTCTTTTTATGACTTAATTTTATGGTAAAACGCCGGTCTTTTGAATTCTTTATGAGAAAGGTATTTTTATTAACATTGAGACTGATGTAATTATGTTATAAGGAACGTAACTAATACTTATAATATTGTACTCTTCAAATAAGACGATCTTTTGTTTTTAGGAAATCTCATACAATAAAGCGTCATTATTCTTAGACACAACTTATTCAGTGCCCACCGGTTGTGGTCTGCCTCTCACGATGAATCTCATGGGAACCAGTTATGTCAACATGAAAATGTCCGGAACAGTAGTAGACCAGTTCTTTGATTCTGGAAGCTTGGATTTCCAGGGAAATATTCATCCAAGGTTTGTGTTATAGTTAAATATGAATCGTGTTTTACATTGATTTTCTAAATTAGATTAATAAACAAATTAATTAGGTACTGGAGGATAATGTTACACCATATATCCAATACATAGGATCGTCAACTCTTACAGTAAACCTAGTAATACTATACTATTTCAAGAAATTGTTTTGACAAATAATTGTATATTGACATTTTAGAGAATATCAGACAACAAAAAAATCAATTAAAATAAAATCTTAGGTACCTACATATATAATGTGTCCATTTATCATCATTTATCACAAAAATAGTTATATTTCTGAAACTATTTTTTATTAATCTGAAAATGTATGAACTATCTTTGTACTATCAGGAAAAGTCACAAAATTTCATAATTGTAAATAGTAATCCCTAATACGATGTTTACTCAAAAATGCAATCAAGGTAGCCATTTTTTTAAATAGTATTTGTTCCAGTATACATTACTAATACCCCTCCCATATAAGAGTTATTAGCTGGTCACTGAAGGGACAAGCATAGAAACTATTTATAAAGCAGAATAGAAATAGTAAAAAAAATATTGATGCTGTAGAATTTCCAATTGTGGTATTTATTTTATGAGAATCTTCTAAATAAGTTCTCTTTATTAGCATATATGCAACAAAATACTACTTTCATGAATAAAAAAAATTTTCAATACATTTCAATGCAATTAATAAATAGACGTGTTCTTAAAGCATAAAATAGAAAAATGTGTGTTTATCTAATACACTATAGTTATGATTTACTTATGAGATTAAATCTATAAAGTGAATCCACTAATTCTAGAGTAGATGAGCTAGCTCCTAAAATCGGAAGTGGAAATGAACAGGTCATATCGTTTAGAGATCTGTTGACTGGTGGAGAAGAAAGATTCTCAAGTGGCATGGACATTGTTTTTACTCTTTTGTGATTTTACTATTTTTTGTTGTTTTTTCTTTGTGGACATTTTATTCCCTATCTAAAGCCAACATCATTTAAAGTGGAATATTCAGTTTCAGAAACCTAATATGAAAAGAATATTTAACATTCTTCTATATATAAATATTTTCAAAGTTATCCTTGTATAATAACATTATTTATGTTATCTGCATCAAATAATAACATTCAGATATCACTCAGCACTCTAATGTTACCATGTAAAGAATAAACCATTATACATGTTATCAAATGTAGTCAGGTTCAAACATACTACCCAAGTTGTGAAGTGAGGGGGAGGATGTTTATATTATGTTTTTCTTTTTATTATTCCCAGTGTGGCATTAAACGTGGCAGCAACAATGGGAGTAGTCGCAGGTACACTCAGTTCGACGGGAATACGTCTAAACATGCGCCTATATACCGCTACGGCTGTGGAAGCCAAGTTGAAGATTCGTGGCCTGAAGTTAATACATTTGGATTTGTCATTGCCTTATCCAAAGCAAGAGATATTTGGAGCCAAGTGAGTATCTTTAACTTGCAATATCATTGTGCTGTTTTATCAAACTGAAAATACATAGGGTTTATACAGATTTTCATGTGAAGTAATATTAAAAAAAAAACCCTAAAATAATAAAGTATTAAATAAACTGCTGCACCCAGGGAATAAAACTTTTTACTTTTTTTTTTAAAGTAATTCTAACTACTAGCCTTTAGGTTTATTTTTGACATCTTCAATTGTCTTGTTATATTTCTATTTTATTTTTCCTTCTTAGATAAATTGTTAGTTTATGACTATGATATTGCAAATAGTTTTCGTACTATTTATGATATTATCAGATTTGTTTGTCCATCTTTCATTTGATATTTACATATATTGCACATTAAATCTTAAGATTGTAAAATTTAATAACATTCATTCGTATTATCCAGGGGATATGTGATTATTATTAAAAAAACTTTATATTTTCTAGGTCAGAATTAATAATATTACATGGCGATAAAGAGTTGCAGCAAATGGGCCTTAACCAAAATAGAATAGAAAGAAAAACGTGCAGCTGGTATGCTTTTGATACAGCGATCGGCATTCAGATATGTGCCGCTTACCAGGTAATACAAGTTCCACAAATATTAATTTTCAAATCGAACTAGTGTAACATCAGAAGTGAAATAGGAAGGGGTAGATGCTCAATAGTTTTTGATAATATGTACGTTAATGTTGATATTATAAAAAGAAATAATATTAATTTATGGCTTTAGACTCCATACTACTAATAGTGTTCATCCACCCATTCTTGTATTTAACATATCCATATCTTAAACTACATAAATGCTTACCTGATGATTTTAAATTTGTATTTACATATTACAAGCATTTATATTTCCTGATGCTAAAAAATATTTACACATACAGTGGAATCTCAATAACTCGAACCTCGCTAAGTCGAAATCCTCAGTAAGTCATAAAAAATTCCCATTCCCTTCCCATGAACCCCTAAATACGCGGTATCTCGAATTATTTAGACTTTGTAACTCGAACAAAATGTTATTTCTCTACGAAGTATTGATAGTACATATTTACACTCTATAACTCGAATTTCAAAAAGGAGACTCCGTAAGTCGTAGTTGGTAAAATATAATGACGTCCTACTTGGAATTGCCCAAAAATAATAGCAATAAATTCCAAAATGAATGTTCAGGTTCGGGGCTTCTAATCTATTGTTTTTCTCTTGTACACGTGTAATGAATGAATACATTCATGAAACTTTCTAAGTAACACAGCTGTGAACATTATGTTTGTTCCTTGTCGACACAGTCATATGTATCTCGAAGTTCTTGTTAAGTCGAAAACTCGTTAACTCGAATTTTTTTGCATTATCCTTGACATTCCAGTTATTGAGATTCCACTGTATTTAACTAGGATCAAAAACGTACCTTCTATTATGTGTTTTTTTTTGTGTGATTTAAAAATATATTACTACTTTAAAGTAGCTATATGATTCTAGTTATCAATAGTTACATAATGCTATTTGTAATATAAACATAAAGAAAACTAGCTCACAATTTCGAAGAATATACATTCCTTTTTGAAAGCACATTGGTATATTTTAAACGTTCCTTTAAATATGGTGCTAAACAGCCATATTTTATTGAAATATATATATAAAAAAAAATATTGATGTACACCTCAAACTTTATGGGCGGTTGATTATTCTGTGTTCTATAATAAGTCCATTCTTTGCATATTATTATACTTAAAAAATCTATAAAAATTATGGTTGATGAATATATCTCAATATCTCCTATCTATTACAGTTTCCCAATATGGAGAATTTAGTCAACGCACCGTATTTCCTTCTAAGCGGCCCATCGAAGTATCTGATATCGCTCGACAAGGCAGATCCTTCGGCGAAAACGTACTCGTTCCGCTACACGTGGGACAGCAACAATGCAACGAACATCTTCAATTTCAGCTTCAACACACCCGACAGCAAAGTAAGTTGGTTGCTGCAACTATCGCGGTATAAATGATGTTGCGTACTACGAAATTATTTCTCAACAGAATGCAATAGCAACTCTAAAATTCATTTGTAAAATGCATAGATTCAATAGATGAGTGTAAGACCGTAGCTGTTTAAAAAACCCGCTTCATATTGTTTTCATTGTAGTAAAAATTATTAATGGCCGGTGAAAACTAGCATAACATCTTTTTTTTTTGGGAACTTACAGGTATTTTTATTATTAAAAATTCAAAATCACAAATTTTCACGACAATCTGGAGGGGAGTAGGAATGTGTATTGGGCTAAAAGATAAATGATTTTATGCTTTTTAAAACATTTTATAAATGTTCAATAAAATCATGTTTTTGTGTATACTTTGACTCTAATAGCTTATTAACATATATAAGAAATCTAATTGACCCCAGAATATTTTTCACAAAATTATGTAAACTAACAGCAATATATTTATTTGTTGAAAAATTTTTTTGCAAAAGGAAGGTACATAGAAATTTCGAGTGTAAATACTCCATGCTGCCAAAATCTGCCATATTGTAAGCAATAACTTTTGCTTGCAAGTTATTATCTGATTGCTAGGTTTTAGGTACAACAGTGTAATTCATTTTAAGTTAAAGGTATTATTAGTTAACTAAAACTGAATTATAAGAGGAGAAAATCATGCATGTTTGTGTATACATAAAAATATAGCGCGCGCGTGTATGCGGGTGTGTGTGTGTGTGTGTGTGTGAGTGTGTGTGTGTGTGTGCGTGAGTGCGTGCGTGCCTGTGTGTGTGTGTGTATGCAGAAATGTGTTATATCCTGCATGAAAACATCTATAAGAAATTTGTAACATATATTTTGCAGGAGAAACGAATGTTTAACACAATATTAAGCCTGTCTCAAAATACCAGCACTGCTTTAGTCTTATTTCAATCCGACAAGAAAACATTAAAGGCGCACGGCAACTACAGGAATTTCCCTTATGACAAATCTTTAGAAGTGAGTTTGGATATGGATGGACAGAAACATTTCGATGCTAATGTATCTCTAACGAGACACGACATAAAATATGGATATGTTTGGATACCACAATTCATTCTTATTGTTAATGATACAAAAGTGGCAGCATTGTCTGGTGAGTAATGCATATATTACCCTATTTTTTTTTAATGTTACTAATTACTCATTATCTACTCAATCACTCATTAAGGTGAGTAATGTTCATTTTGTGAATAATTAATATCAGAATATAGTTGAAGAATAAGATGATCACAGTTGAACATATCAACTAGAATTTATTCTTTCTAATGCATATTTGTAAAAAAATAAAGTTACTGCTAATATTTATGGTCATGGGTATGTTGCACTTATACTGAATATGATACAAATGAAAGACCCTAATGCTAATGACCACCATAGCAATGCAACCTCTTTCAGGCGAAATTGTATAAAATTAATTTGCAAACTTTAAATTGAACCTAGAATTGTCTCAATGTCTACAAGGCTTCCAACTCAATACTAATTAGTCTTTTTTCATTTAACAATGAAAATAAAATTGACTACAACTTCAGTGTTTAAGGTAGTGATTGCAAATTATGCAAATAATTTACAATGCAATCTATAGGCTTACTGACTTCTATTAAAAACTTATTGCAATACAACCCCATAGTTGTGTCACATACTGTGTATTAAACTGTTATTAAAAATATTAAAAACATGTTTCATAAACACAATCTGTAAGATTGGACAGATTGTCTTATGTGTAAAATGTTCGGATTACTTTTAAGAATTACATTTTAGGTTCCTAGCCAAAATGGTAAAAACTGAACCTTTGTAAGTTCGTCATATGCGTCCGTCCGTATTTCACAAGCATTTTACTCAAAAATTATAAGATGTACATTGATGAAAATCTAAGAACAGATTTCTTGTATAAGCCGCTACTTAGTTTGGTTAGATAACAAAAATTAATATTTTTAGGGGGGGCATTCCATGCATATAACGAAGTTGAAATTTTTTTGCAACAAACATCAAATTTAAACAATTCTTTTAAATACACTAAAGTTCTTAAGCAATTTCTTAGGCAAATTTTTTTAATAATAATATTTTTGGGAATAATTGCTCCAAAAGTAGGAGAAATTGTGTCCCCCCATTTCTTTTTTAAACCATATGTTTAAAAAATATGAAAAAAAAACCTGTGGCACTCGGGGACTGCTGCAGTAAAGCTATTGCATAGCATTTTTTATCGACTTATGCAATTATAATTATTTATTTATGCAGTATTTTTTTTCTTTGATATTAATTCAAGTTTTTCATCACTTTCTTCATTAATAAATTCATTTTGTTTATTCATATTTAAAACACTTTATACACAAATTTTACGCGTATATAGTTATTCACCAGCAACTGCTATCCACTGTTATACATAGGTACACCTATGTATACATATATACCTATATGTATACTTACGGGGCACATGCGGTGAGTGTGGCATTATAAAGATATGATAGATACCTATACACCTATATACTTTCTCACAAACAGCTGCTTACGTATTCGTCCGATTTCGGAGCAGCTCGTCTCGATCCATGCGAGCTTCGTACAGTCGTACCATATACATACACGTTAAGCGAACGCTCGGCCGAGCTACATGGTAGGCGGAGTGGAGGGTGTTAGGTTTTATTTTCGTTACGGAATTTCTTGATTCGGTCGCCGCGCTCAAAGCCCGCGAGAAAAGCTAGGCAATAGCTTAAAATTACAGAGACAGCGATTAATAAATACTTTCAATGAAAATTATTTTGAACATGATCAGATAGACGACTAAACTGCTTATACCTATTCTGTGCGGAAAACATGGAAAAAAGTGTAACAATGTAGTTTTAGGGTTCTAAGCCAAAATGGCAAAAACGGAACCCTTATAGTTCCGTCATATACGTCCGTCCATCTGTCCATTTGTCACGGGCATTTTATTCAAAAACTACAAAACATCTATTGACGAAAATTGTAGTTTAGGTGTATTGTATAAGTCGCTATTTAGTTTCGTAGTTAAATAAGAAAAATAAATATTTCTAGGGTGGGCACTCCATATATGTAACAGTAGCTGAAAATTTTTTTTTTTTTTGCAAACATCAATGTGTGGCACATACTTTGAGTTCTTTTAAAAAAGTTGAGGTTTCTAAGCAATTTTTTTGATTACATAAATAATTTCGGAAATAATCGCTTCGAAACTTGCAAAAATTGTGTGTGTATTCCTTTATTTTATAAACCGTAAGTTCAAAAAATATGCAAAAAATAGAGAAGACAATGCTTAATAAATACTTCCAATGAAAATTATTTTGAAGATAATCACATATACTGTTTTTGAGTTATATTTTCAACAAAAGGACATAAGTGCCATGAAGATACACTCTTTTTCTGATGTATTTTAGTTTACACTAGTTTAATAGTGATAGTCGACATACCTACTTGTTTTTCTAGTTATAGGCGACTAAAGTCCTTAAAACTATTCTGTGTGGGAGACATGGAAAAAGTGTAACCACATACTTTTTTCATCTGGAGTCTTTTTTTTTGTAATGGAACCTGTAACGGTACCCTATAATGAGCATGGTTCGACATACTCTTGACCGGTTTTTACTTTTGGCACTACCCGCCTTAAATCTTGAATGCCTTTTTAGACATGTTAGAATAGTAATTGATAGAATTACAATTGACAGATGCTTTAACATAAAAAAAAATCTGATTTCTTAACCGACTGACACAAAATATCTACAACCAAATTCTGCTTGTATATGCTATTGAATTTGATAATGTTTAATATGCATTGATGGTTTATTTTATTACAGGAGTTATCAAAGTCAAATCCAAAGGTGGTGTGACACAGTGGGATGTATCGACAGAGTTCCAGACCAAACAGTTGGCTAGTAAACTCATAGGTTATTACACGATTAATGGACCAACTAATACGGCTAGGCTCCAGTTGGATTACCAGTTTCAAAGGTCTCCAAAACACACCATCAAATTCGAAGGCTTGTACAGTGAAAGAGTTATGGGATTCAAACACGATATGTATGGAGAACTGGGAATGGAGTTTTCTGCTTATCCGGGTTACAACTTCTATGCTGTTCTTAAAAATTTGGTAAGTTGTTTTTAGAAATGTCAATAGCTTGATAACTTTTTGCTCTTTTCGTCTATCCATTCATCAAAACACTTTTTTAAGTATACCTATCAAGTTTATCTTTAGTCGAAGATCATATTTATAGTATTATAGAATTAAAATTTTTCAAAATCTCCATTAAAACAAAAATTCTTATTGAAAACCTTTTTATCAAACATTTTGTTGTGTGATGTATTTTTAAATATTTTGTTACCAGAATATTGTAATGATTGAGATCTAATTGATTTCAAAACAATGTGACTGAAAATCTTGAAAAATGTTGAATATTTTTTTTATAAATTTTATTTTCCAACAAACCCTTTTTTAAAATAATCATATAACATTATCAACAGTAGTTTATATGTTCTGCATAATTCATGTGATAATATAGAAACCATTAACAAGTATTTTTTTTTATATTCACAGAGGATTTATTTATTGCATTGACCTGTTTATATCTATGTTATTATATATATCTTAGAAATTATATAATCTCACACTAACAATATCTTTCTTTTTTCTGGAAAAATGAATATGTTGTTTTATATACAATGGAATATTGATTTTTTTGTTTTTCAGCGAACTCAAACGCACACAGATGTCAAATTCAATGTGAGTGAAAACAAGAATACTATAAAGGATCCCAAAATGAATTTTGAATGGGTCAAAATAGAGAAGATGAATGGTGTGAAGTTAGATACACAACTGGTTATAAACAGACCAAAACCAATCAAGGCACAATTTAAGTATGAACAAGTGAGTTTATATTTATTGTTATTAGTTTTAAGTTTCAATTTTACTTCTTAAGCTTCTTTTAATTTACTTGTTTATTGCTATGTGTTTTTTCTTATTTGTCTTTTGTTTTTCTGTTGTTTTATCTTTTTTGTTCAAACATAATGCAATAAAGAAAAATAAGTAAATTTATATTAATGTGCATTTTCAATCGACAGGTTGGTGCTCAATATTATTCAATGGCTTTACTAAATTTCAACCCGAAATCTAGGAACATTCTTATATCAGGTGCTCTTTACGCCCCACCTGGGAACCAACTTTATATAGATGCAGCTTTGAATATGACGTTGCCGACGCTACATCCTCTAACTCTAAAAACGAGAGTGCACGAAAAGAGCGCTCACGAGTATCAGGTAAAATCCGTGTAAAAATACCTTAGTAGACAGTTATTGCTAGGTTTAAAAAAATGACCGATGAATATATGAGAGAATGATAAACATGTATTGTTTTGTACCACTAGCAGGGGGTTGCAATTAATAACGAAATTTCAAATCAAAAAATTGGCTGTCTGTAAAGTCGGTTTACGGACGATAATTTTATGTGATAATGTCATAAGAAAACATTGATGAAAATTTGCATTCTTTTATGAATTGAACTGAATTATTATCACTAAATTATCATTTTGTTTAATACAAAGGAATTAATTAAAAATGACAATGTTTTCGATAAATTAATATTTATTTGGACTCGTTAATTCAAATATTTTTCTACTTAAATTATAAAGTAAAGAGATAGATGCGTCACAAGCCGAACGCTTAGGCCGATCGTGCCTTTCTGTTGTTCCGTGCTCTCGCTCGCACGCTCGGCTCAGGCGTAACGCGACAATGAGCATGCTTTTTCGTGCGTGCAACCGGCGTCCGATCCGTCCGGCATCGATTTATAAAACGTTATCTCGTCAAAATTGGAATAACACTACTGACACCTATATTTCGTGGATAAGTCCCCATTTTGTTTTTAATTAATGGATGACAGTACATAAATGACAGTAAAAAAAACAATGGTAATGCTTATGTACAATGCTATGTTGTGTTCCTGTTCAGTTAATTATAAACAGCATCATCTGAAATGTTGAGGGAAAACTAAAATCAGAAACCAAAAATAGTTACCCATCTATGCCTACTCTATATAGAGTTTTAGTTGAGTTACTCGTTCAAGCCCCACAATGGTGGGCTTGAACGAGTAACTCATCTTCCCTGAATCAGTACTTCAGTCAAACAGAACTATCAGACCATGTCACTGCACACCAAGTGACCGACTGCTCCAATAATGGGTGTTGATTCTTCATAACAAATAGAATGGTAGACAGTGATGAGCTCAAATGTAAACTCAACCTATTCTAATTTTCAAAAAGCAGCGATGTGATCAGCATTCTTCCTATAATTTGTTCCTTCAGTGTTGTGATCAGCTAGTCTCTGAGTATAGACAACAAAGAATATTTCCAGAATTTAACAGGAATTCATTCATTTATTCAAATTTATTATATTCATGAATGTAATAGATTTCAATTTTTCGAAATCATACACAAAGCTAAGAGCAGAATCAAATACACAAACTACTTTATGATAAGACAGAAGTACTTTCCTTCATTGTGAGGTATATTACTTGGGTAGAAAAAATCCTAGTATAATAACAAAGTTAGATGAGAATTTTTCAAATCCCTACAAAGTTATCAGTACAGTTGCCTGTGGTAGCACAAAGTACAGAGTAGAACCAATATTCATGAGATGTATTCAGTATGTGGGCCATGTAAAGATGTGTAGTGAGATTCATCTATTAATCTTTGATAACAGACACAATGAATGTTGATCAACTGCATATTCAATCTGTTCATCATAAATGTGTCCAAAACTTCTTTCCATTCGAAGCTCCGCTCTTCATGCTTCTTGCATGTATGTCCATTGGAAGCTCCGTGCTTCATACCTTTTGCTTGCACTTTAAGTTGCGTGCTTTATACGTGTTTGTTTGCATTGGAAGTTTCGCGCATCGTGCCTATGTGCTTACATTGAAAACTTCGGAAAATCAAAACCCATAGGGTACTTCTCATTGATTCAGAATCATGAAATTTAGGGAGAGCCAAGGTCTTACCATAAAAATGAAGGAAAAAATCTGAGAATCGTTAATTTGTAGTTCTGTGACATGAAAAAATGTTTTATTTTAGTTACAAACTTATTCTTGCAATTGGAGTATGGATTTGATGTTGACAAATCTATAGAACAGTTTTGGTTTCTCGCTTTGAAAACTTGAGATTTTCAAAAATCTGGGAAAATAAAAAAAATTCAAAAAAAGCAATAGCTTCAGAATCCCTGGCCCAAATCTCGCCAATGTTGGTATTGAAAACAGACAAAAATAATTGAAACTCGTAATAGATGAAATATCTAAATACACAATTAAATTTGTATGAGACTCTCAGTGCGTATGTGCTAATCGCACTTGTCTGGTTTTTTTTATGCCTGACATAGTTACTACATTACTACTGCTTATTGTTTATTATGAGAAAATGTTGCATGACCTGAATTCATTTATGATGTAATAATTAAGAATCAAAATATCAATAACTACATTTATCCCTGAACGAATTTCAAATAGGTGAACGCTGCCGGAGTATGGTTTACTGGCATCGACTTCAACATAGACGCTCTATATCAAGATCAAAGTAAGACCAACCTAGCCTCGCACCGGCTCAAAGTCATGATAAATAGCAATCACTTCAAGGACATATCTGCCGATGCGAGATTCACTCAGGACAATAGGCAAATTACATTTATCGGACAGGTAAACAGTATAAATTGAAAGTGTAATATTAAATCTAATTTTTCTGCTATCAATGACATATTAGTTATTTCTTGCACTACATCCATTACCTTGAAAATGTGTTAAGTTAATCTCCTTGCTCCAAATCATTGTACCTGGATGACCACACTTAGCTCGGTATTTTTTTTTTGATAAATCGTTTTTTTGATCTTACCGACATAATAAAATATGAATTGATTATTTAAATAAAAAAATCACGAGTCCAATTAGTTTATTAAATAAAATCAATGCCATTTTGTAAAAAGTAAAACAAGATTGGCATACTTGTTTTTATGATATGGGTGAAGGGCTGAGGATTGACCACAAAACAGTTTTGACCCATTTAAAAAAAGATATATACAAAAAAGCTCTATACTTGAGTTCCATGTGAGCTCACTGAAAAAAATTTCATGAATTTATGTTCATTCGCTATTCTCTATTCAATTGAAACATAATGAAATCTAACCGTTTTTGAAAAGATTGATCACTGGTGATGAAAAATATATTACCTACAACAAGAACGTGCGAAAACGATCATTGTCAAAAAACAAGCAAGCTCCACGGACTATAGCGAAACCCAATAAGTTGATGCTGTGCATTATTCATCATGCTGTTACCGCTGGGCAAAACTATCAATTTGGGTCTCTATTGCCTACAGTTGACGAAACTTATGCAAAAAGTATTCTCTACTTCCTGCTTAAATTTAAGCGGCTAAAATTGATCAACAGAAAGGATGTGGTTTTTCACCATGATAATGCCAAGCCATTCACATTTTTAGCCACTTAGCAAATATTGAGAGAGTTTGATTAGCAAGTGTTAATGCAAGCTTGAACTTGCATCCTCAGACTTTCACCTGTTTCAATCTCTTCAAAATTCTTTAGGTAGTGTTAGGTTCACATCAAGGGAGGGCTGTCAAAACTATTTGTCACAATTTTTTGATCAAAAGTCCTAAAATTTCTACAGTAATGTCAACAAGTCATTGAAAAAAGGCATAATATACATCTTAATAAAATGTAAATAAAATTGATGAAAAATTATCTTGAATTTGTATATAGAATATGAAAAACCTTTTTTCCCTACTTTATGTACATTATATGTGATTAAAATTGAACTTCATGCTATAACTTATAAAAGTGATCCTAGGTAATCGTTGCAAAGGAGCATAATTATAGTAAAATTTGTACAACAAGACTTAATCTCATCTGAAAAATCATAGTTTTTAATAAATGATATATTAGAAAAAACAGTAAAGATTACATTGTATCATATCCTGAATATCTTAATTTCTACTTTCAATGTTTTTTTATTAATATTTTCTGTAAAGTTGCTTTTGAAGATATTAAATTTGTATATTTAGTCATCCATTTTACATACATACAATTCACAATTAATAGAGTTTATATATAAATTAATATTATTCCATTAAATAGAGTGATGAGATATCATACAATTGATTTAGATTTATACATTCACACTTTTTCTTATGACCAGGGTGAGTACAACGATGAACAATACAGAACTCTGATACGCTACGTGCTGTTATCGGAACAAAATTTCACAACTTATGCTGAAATCGTCGTGACAGGAAAAGCCTACAGTGTAAATCTGAGCGCAGATTTGAACAATAATACGAATGTCAACATGGACGTGCATTTTGATCAGTAAATTATCATTTCTATTTATTTTACTTATAGTTTTACATAAACTCATAAGGCAGTCGAAGGAGAAAATCGAGTATTTAGGACAATACTGTAATTGTGTGGAGGAATAGGATAGTTTACAATTTTTTAATGTTATATAAATTTTTTTTTTTAATAAGAATGTGTAGTTGAATTAGATTTAGATAACTTTAAATAATAATCAAGATATGAATGTTTTAAATTGGCAATTAGGCATGAAGGGTACTAGTGTGATGTCAGGTTTATAGTGGCATTTAGTAACATATTTATAGTTGATTATTTTTTTACTGTTTTTCAATATTTTTGCATGGCTCGTAATGCGAAGCGTTTGAGAATGCTTTACAATCGTTATTTTTTTTTTCACCTCTTGTCAGTATCTATTTCTATCGCTGTACTCCCGTTAGTACACGAAAATAAAAAAAAAATCCATACCTTAATACAAATAATTCAATAAAGATTAAATCTGTCAGCCTCAAAACATGATTTAAAGTAAATGAAATTAAAAATACATGAAAATAATATAGAACATTTTCTCATTAGTCAAGACATGCATTGGGTGCAATTTGAAAACATCTCAACTTGTCAAAAATTCCATTAATTTGACCTTTTTTTTTTGTTTTATTAGTTTTAGAATTACAGCAAATATTTTTCTTATGTACTTTAGTCAACTTTCATCAATCTATATAATGATATCAATCAACCACTCAGCTTGGAAAGCATTGAAATTCGTCTCAATCAATATAAGAAATATCTTTAGTGTCATCAATCAGCAGTTTACTATCACGTAAATGGCACAGAAATGTTGAACTATGAAACTTTTTGGATAAGTGTGTAACATATCATCTACACTTTTGTTATAAAGTTCAAAAACTGTTTCTCCATTTGCCTATTGAAAGTTTAGTGTCCACTGAATTATATATGTTTTACTAATTATTAGCTTTTTACAAATTTTTAAGAAATATTATATAACATAAGCCAAAAAAAATGCAGTTTTTCAAACATTTATTATATTGTATTAAAGTTTGGTTACAGCTTAAACAAAGATTGAAATTGTATCTAGTCCATATTTTTACATACTATAGGCTAAATTCAGGTTACATGAATAACAAAAATAATTAGAACATTAAAGAAATAATAGATATGACTATTAGATATAGCTTAAAGTATTATAATTGTTTATAATTTGATTACATAACTGAGTTTAATTAAATTTTTCTAAATTATAAAACCCAGTATTAGTCAATATAATCCTAAAATCATGTCCCCTCTTCATCTTTCTCGTCTTTATGTTTTAGTAAATTTTTTTAAGATTACTAATTCATTTTGATGTATTTGTAATTATATATAACAATATTGTAAGAAATCTGTAATATATAAAAATAGATATACATTATATATCAAGGCAAACTCTTATGAAAAAACATTGATATCAGTGTATTCGTCGCAGGCCTTGCCCAGATTATTTTTGATAAGAAAAATCAGACAATTAGGATATATTTAATTGAAATTAAAGCAACCCTAGAAAATTCCTAATTAAATTAAAACACTTCACATTAATTTTTTTATGCTTTTACAATCTTAAGGTTACGCGATATCCATCTATCCTATCAGAGGTGGGCGACAGCTCAACAGAAGCGACTCAGCGCCGTATTCAACTGGGACGCCAATAGGGACCCGTCGCAGAAAGTCAGCATTGATGCTCAGCTCAATCACAAAAGCCCATGGAACCACGCCGGCCAAGTCAGCTTTTATTATCCTGGGAGACTGGTTAATGGAGAATTTGAATTTTTATTAAAAGGTTGGTATTTTTGGCATTTGTTTGCTTAACATTTGCATATACGATAATATGTAACTTGACTATCGCAGAAAAGCAAAAGCGAGGCTTCTGTAACATTTGCAAATGTAAAATGTATTCGATTGGCATCTGTATAACTCTAGATACTTACATGTCAATCATTAATGATTGAACGGTGATGACACTTTGCAGGACATTTCAAAGCAAACGTGTAAAAAGAGAAATTTTTAAAATTTGTTCAGGCCGGAAGTATTTTTGTTAAAAGCCAGCAACTATTATATCATTGTTTATTGATGATTTAAATTTATCACTTCAGACCAATGGTTTAACAATCGTTGAACAAAATTGTAAATAAACTATTTAAATTTATACGTACTTTGCAATACAGATTGGTTTTGCCAATGGCATATTAGAATGGGTTGGTCACCAGAGGAGGTCATTTTATGGAGGGTGAAAATGTTTTCGGAAGTACACGAAGAGACCGTCTATGCACTACTATCGAATATGAATACTCCATTTTCTGGTTGGCGTGACACTAGTTTCAATGTAATGTAAGTTGATTTTTTTTCATATTAGTATAAGGATTAATCATAAACAATTTCACAGGTCTGCATATATATATAGACTAAAGTTAAAAACTAGCGAAATGTGAGTCGGGCTCATACGTAAAGGATTCCATACCATCCTACAATATTGAACATTACATACTTAAAACGCGACAAAAAAACATGTTTTTTGTATTTTTATCATTTATAATTTTACTCTATTTTATTTTCATTATTTGTTGTAGTGGCACCATAAATATACTGTGAAAATTTCAATTGTCTACCAATTACGGTTCATAAAATACAGCCTGCTGACAAACAAACAAACTGACAACAGAGGCTTAGTAATAGGATCCCATTGACACCCTTTGAGTACGGAACCCTAAAAAAACTGTTTTTTAGAGGGTTAATTTTTAGAAGAGATTCATTCATCGATTTCATTTATTTATGACCATATGCCATATTTCAGCAAATATTTAGATTTATTGATATTACCTTGATATTGCTCAAAATTAAAAAAAAATATATGATAACGCCATTTTAGCTTCATTATATTACATAATCATCAAAGACAATTATATAAAAAAAAAATAGAGAGGGGGTGACAATTGTACAACTTTTGGAGCGATTATTTCCGAAATTATTCACATAAACAGAAAAATTGCTTAGAAACCTTAAAGTGTTTTTAAAAGATGAAGAAGTTAATGTATGCAAAAAAAATTCAACTTGTGTTATATGTATGGAGTGCCCCCCACCCTTGTAATATTTATTATTGATATTTAACTACCATACCAAGTAACGGTTCATACAAGATACCTACACTATAAGTTTCATATAATATACATATATATATATATACATCTTGTAGTTTAGAATGAAATGCCTGTGACATACAGATGGACGGGCAGACAGACATGACGAAACTATAAAGGTTCCGTTATTGCCATTTTGACTTGGAACCCTAAAAAAGAACATTCCATACAACAGATCTCATACCATCAGTTTGCTTGAAGTTAGTTTTGTTTTAAATGCAGATAAAGTTGTCAAAGAAGATCAACTCTGGTCGGTATATCTTAGGAAAAAAAAAAGACAGTAAACATGATACAGTTAAATTGTCTTATCACTGCAACATTTGTGAAAAGAATACAAATATCCTATGAAATACTTTTACAATTGAACGCATTCCACATTATAATAAACATCTTGGTCCTCTTTTGCTACAATTTTTAGCCATTATTTGAATTACAATATTTTCAAATGTTACTTATTATAAATTTATATATTTCACCATATTGGTTGTTGTATTTTCATTACATTTTTTCAATTAAAAAAGGTCAAATGTTCAACACAGAAAATATTTTACATTTATAACACTCTGCATTTTAAGGATTAAAGAATTTGTCTCTATTAAAATATAATTATACAATAATATTTAAGAACTTCCAAAGGAGTACAGAAATAAATTAAAAGGCTTATAATTCCCTTGGGAATTTTAGCATTGAATGTCAACATTTTTAATTTAATTGACCAGTCTACATTGCCCTTATTTCTGGTAAAGGTGGCGCTACCATGACAACTTGCAAGCCATAAATGGCAGCATGAACTGGCAGGAGGATTACTTAGCTTTCAGCTTACTAGCTGATTATCTTTTCAAGACTAACGAGTTTTATGGTGAAATAAGTGCCGTGGTCAATTCTACTATACCCACTTTGCCGAGAGCTGCCGCTGTCGCGAAACACAAAGTGATATGGAGGAAATCTGCCGACACTTTACTCAGTTTTCAGGTACATTCTAATAATTTATGTTATAATTTCTTTACAATTCAATTCCAACAATGATCACTTCTTGTTTGATTGTTTTCCTAGTAAGGACGACACGTTGAAGATAAAATGGCTAGTTAGTCTATTATTCAAATAGCAGACATTACACTGAACAAAAAATACTGTTAATAATGAGTAAGATTCAATGCAGCCTTATTGTTAACAATTTATCTGACTGTACAACATATAATACTACATTACAAAAGAGATTTACATATAAGCGACATATTTTATGTACGCCTTACATTCATGCATATACATAAATATGCCCATACTTAATAAAAATAAGTATCGCTTGACATACAGCTAATTTGTAGTTTAGTGTATGTGCCTTAGTTTAAATCAAAAGTACTTTCCTATATCCAATCACAGAAAAGTACTTTTATATGTTGCATTATAAATTCATTTGAAAGCCACACAATTACAGATAAGTATGAATGAGTAATTGTGCAGTCCACTCAGGTACAAGTTATTAAATGATGGAAGTATTCTGTTAAAATACTGTCACTGTAAGACTGATGCATACATCAATGTTTGTATTATTCTAGCTAGATTTTCATTATACATTTTTATTACAGTACAATGAAGATGGTTTGTTAATGATAAATTCATCATGGCTGTTGGATAGAGGGGAAACGGAGAATAATGTCACCGGCCGCGTGACGTTATTGACGCCATTTCAGGTAAACCTGTATTATAAGTAATGGATAAATATCAATATGATCGTGTAGTTAATTAATGGTATATCTATGTCATATGAATTTTAGGACTCTATCGCTTGATATTCAATATAAAGCTCAGTCGACCCCGTTCTAAAGTATGTCTATCAGATTTATCTAGTTTTTGAACTATAAATGTAACTTACTAACTTATTACACATAGATTTGAATCTATTACATAAATATTTGAACATGGACAATTTATTGTAATAAAGTGTCCCATAGTCTTATGAGTAATTAAATTCACATGTTTATTGTAATTTTTCCAAACAAAAGTCATGCACCTCGATACTTGCATCTGATCTATGTTGTAATTTTTTTTTTATTTTCATTTATGCTTTATCTCTAGTAATATCTGCTGTTCACTCCCACATTTTGTATAAAATATTACACATATGAAAATTTATAAGCTTTTTGTTATATTTGTAAGATATAAAATTTTATTTAAAAGAAATATTACAATTTCAGGGTTACACAAAAGGGTTTTTAAGTACAAAATTTGTGTTGGGCCATAAGAGAGACATCAAAGGCGTCACATATTTAGACCTTGAAGAAAAAGTCCTCAAGATATATGTTGATGGTAAGTACTTTTAAGCAATCTAACTTAATGAGTTCCAACTCACTAAGGAGATTCCGAAATTGATTTCATAATCGAAATACTTTCATTTAGACATGGAATAATTATGTCATATAGACCGGGAAAAGTTATAATAACAACTATTAGTAATTTTTCCTCATCGCTAGATCCACATTAATTTTTATCGACTACTCTACACTAATGGATGAATCAATAAATGATGAATAAATAGATCCAAATAATTATTATTAGAATTCATTTATTTTGATCCATGATATTATAAATTAGCATTAGGTTGGATCTAAAGATTTGGATCCTGATTTTTATCCAAGTTCCTCTTTTTATTTGAAGTTTACATTCTTATAACGATTGGATCAGTTGCGAAGAATAAAGTACTAAATGTTGATTCAAGTCAAACTTTGATTTTTTTTTCTGAAAATTAACTCCAAAGTCATATATGTGTCTGATTATTCAACATATCAATACTGAGTACGTAATTTCAAAAATAGACCAATTCATCAATGATGAAATCAATCATTTCCATCTATTCACTCCAAAAATAAACCAGTTCATCAAATAATTTTTTGCAGGCCACATGCGAAGAATAACAAACTGCATGTTAGTCATAAACGTAACCAGCCCAGTGACAGAGTTTGCGCACATGTCAGCCCGGTTTGGTTTCATCGAAGCTGACAGGCATCTCGTAGCTATGGTCGTAACACCTAACACCACTACAGGTCTAGAAATACTTCTGACACTGCAAACAATGCAGGACTTTCATATATTCGGGCATGTCGCTCTACCTATACAGTATTTAACTAGAGCTATGTTGATCGCTAAAAGGGCTAAAGAAGAGGTGAGATTTTTGATGTAACCATAATGCCAGTTTTGTTTGTTCACTTTTTTATTTTTAGATTATGATTCGACGCCTTATGGTATTAGCATTCAATTTGACAAAACAAAATCAAACAAGCCATTATCTACTTTTATATATTATTATTAGGTAAAGTTTATTAAAAAAGCGTACAAATTAAATTTGTTTGGTTAAAATTTTGTACCTTCAGTAATGTATGCAAAAGAAAGTGGGCTAAACTTCTTGATTTACGTTAGTTTATTGAAAAATGGAGTCAATATATGTGGGAACTTGGTATGACAATTCTTATTCCTATTCTATTTGAAAATATTCTTATTGTATATTAGAGAAGTAATTATAATAACTGTAATAATAATGTTTCTTTAAACATATATTTATTACAATTACCTATAATTTTATTTTTTTTAAATAGTAGGTTCAGATATAAAACGGGCGTAAATTGCGTTCTACAATTACTTAAAATGTTGTTGAATATCTTAATAAATCGGTTTATTTGTAATTTATCAATGATTATATTGACTTTGATAACCCGACGTCTCGAAATCCAAATTCAGAAACTGAAAATTTGCAGATATGCATACAAATAAACAGACAGACAGATACTGGGGTGATACCAAAAGTTTTCTCGTTTCAAGATTTTCAGAAGCACTGTGAAAACTACAGTTTAACTCGAATGCCATAAAATTCTTGATAAAGTGTGTATTGGAATTATATTACAGGCAGACTTTCGTGTCGGCTGGGGAAGTATGGACTTCGGTTTCACTGGCATATGGCACTATCAGTCTCCTATCAATTTTGAATACCTCTACAAATTATATACACCTCTGGAAGGCTTCGAGGAGAATGGCTGTGTACTTAAAAATATCTATGGAAATGGGCTCGATACAGAATTCTCTATAAGGCTGTCCAAACATAAGGTAATATAAGCAATTGAATTTTAACTCTCGATGATCCTTCAATAATGTCTTTTTATGGATATATAACTTCTCTGCTATTTGCGCAGTTCGGTATCGCAGTTTTGCTCAAAGATAACGGCAAAGGACTGTTGGATGTGCTCAAGGACTCATTTCAACACAACAAGAGTAATCCAGACGTGTTTTTAGAAAACTTCGACACTGTGGCGCACGTCACTTTAGACCCACTATACTACCCCACCATTACTTTTGACGCACATCTAATAAAGGTATTTATATATTGTATGGACATTATTATCTATATTTTGGGGGTTAAATCTCGATACATTGAATAAATGATTGATTATGAACTTGTACAAGTTCTTTTATTATATTTATTTGATAAAATCTAAATTCTTTAAATGCTTTCCATGACAATATCTCAAACTATCCATTTCCATTTGCCTGAGACTGCAGTTTATCGATTCTCCTGTTCTCTACTTGCACATTGTCATTAATGAGTAAAACAGTATATAGTGTAACTAGCTCACCATTGGTGTAGAGTCTGATCATGCGACAATTAGGGTTTGCGGCGTGATGACAAATACATGCTTTCTTATCATAGTGTCTGAAACGGCTGTAATAATATGAAGTAATGACTAAGCAGTGAATGTTTGTATTCAAATGTATAGACAAATATATGAAATAACTTCATCAATTAAAAGTGTTGTTGAAGTGTTCAAGTAATTTAATAATAAAGAGTATTAATATGAATGATAATTTGTTCTTAATAATGTCATGTAAGTTAAGAGGAATTGAAAAAAATCTCCAGTTATGGTTATTTAATCGTATTCAGTATAATAAAGTTCCAATATGGAAAAACTTAGCTGAGAAACTTAGAGTAGAAAGTAAATAAAATGTTTAGTATTATGGTATGTGGATAAATAGTAACTTATGACGAATTTTAAAGCTGCTTACGCAGGTCAATCACTGAGTGCTTATTTGCTACAAGCCCCACTAAAAGTTTTAGCCCTAGCTTAGCTATAATACGATTTTGGACAACAGCATTATAATTATAACTACAAGTTTTGGAAACATTCACATGCTCTCCTATAATGATAAGTTTACTCATTTAATGTAAAACTCATTGAAATGGCTTTCTTCAGAATAAGCCTGTCTGCATTGCAGAATTGTATTACTATGAATGATGACGATAAGATACATTTATTCTAATGATTTTCATTTTCAGTTTATCGGCGGTGACGAAGAAGACATTTTGGAAGTGAACGCTACGCTCAATTTACCAGAAAAACCACCTATAGTGCTTACGGATGTATTTATTCTCGAGGTAATAAAAATAATTGAAAATGACATATTGGCGTATTACATGTATTACACATGTACATGTGTGTCACAGATAGAGCATGTTTCTTAAGCGTTTTTATATTAATGAATAATAAGGATGGGTTAAAGAAGAGGTATGAAAATAAATTCTCTAAACACTAAATGTGTTATTTGTTTAGGAGTTGAAAAAAATTGAACAATGTTGAAGAACTTGTTTACACTTAGGTAGTTGTTTATAAATGATGACAAATATGATAGATATATTGAAAGGAGAGTAAAAGCGAGAAATAAATTAAATGGGACATTGTTTGTTTGCTATTATGAATGTTAAGATGTCTTGCAACAAGCGCATTTGTCTATCTATGCTGGTGTGTAGTAGTGAAAATTGGGTATGACAGAAATAACATAGAAGTAGTAGTATTGGTGCATTGGAGACACAATTCATAGGTAATATGTGTGGAGTAGCTTTGAAAGATAGATATAGAAATAGTAATTTTAAAAAATGGTGTGATTTCAAAGATGTAGTGATCAGAGTAGAAAAATTTTTGTTGCTGTAGTTTGACCATCCTGAAAAAACTTAAGTACACTGACAAAATGAATTTATAAAGTGAATGCGTGCAATTAAATAGTTCAGAAAGATTAGTATAGAATAACATATGCATACATTAACACAATTTTAAGTACCCGAAACCAATGAGCTTGCATGCAACAATTGATGTATGTTAAAAAAGATAAAGAGATGTTCAAAAATTGCACTCATGTGGCGATTTGTGGTCTTTTTCTACCTTCTGTGAAATAGGAGTGAGCTTGTAAAAAAAAATAAAGGATGTAATAATTAATTATTTATAATACTTCTAACTGTTACCTGCCTTAGACACTTGCCTGCGACATGCAGCATGCAACCCACCGCTGACTCAAATCTGTTCTACCACTACGGATCCTTAATCAACGAATTAATAATTGATTCGAGAGGATTGGCAAATATCAAACACCTAAGCGAGTGTTTGTTAAGCAATTATTTTATTTATCTTAATCTGATAAACATAACATTTGCATAGGTGTTGAATATCTGTCAAGATATATAGAAAACCTATTTTTCTCAGTAACGGCAACTTTAATGGCTATGGTTTCTTTCGAAAAGTTGTTCTGAAAAAGGAGAAGATAATGAATATTTCCAAAAAATGCATGATTGATTTCATCCTGTATACAGCAGATTGTATCTGGAATGATATCATTACAGGCTATTAATCTTGAGTTTATCAGTACAATCCAGAAAACAAATGTCAATTTGCTGTATTGATGTCTTTAATCAAATAGGACAACAATACTGTGAATTGACGCGTATCATAGTGACGTGAGCGAGAAGTATAGGCAAAGTTTTAATCGCAAGTTTTTTTTTTTTTATAGATTTTCTGATGTCAACTGGGTGAATGTTTTTATTCCTTAAAATAAAAAATGTACTCAAAGGAAAAAGTTTTATCATTCCATCGCCTGGCTACACTGGCTGCATTTGAGAACACTGTTGATATGGATTCAGACTGAAAAATGTGTTTTGAAAACTGTTTTAGACAAATCAAACTTATACGTAAAGACGCCGATAGGGATTTGTTTGAAAAGATGTAAAAGGAAATTAATAACTTGTAGTATGTTCTTTGAAGTATCATGAAATTTTTTGAGCTCTCTACATATCTGTGTTCCACAAAAAATATAAAGAAAACCATAGAATCAAAAAGAATGTGTAGCTATTACATGAGAGTGAAAAATGGGAAAAAAAAGGTGTTTTTAGAAGTGACTAGTACATGAAAATGATTTATCGTCATTTTTATTTGTACTAGCTAAATATAAATTAAAATTACACTTATAATTATTGTATTCTTTGTTGAGCAGATCTATTTGTTTTTTAAAAAAATTGTATGTGATAGACTTTTTATTTAATCTGTTAACCGCATTTTAATGTCATTGTCCAAGTTTTGGTTTTTGGTTGGTTCAATATTAAAATATTTTTTCCGAATATTATGTCATATTTATAATTTGACTATATCATTACATGTAATCTTTGTTTTAGGAATACACTGTCATGCGAAACACATTACATCTCTCAACACCTTTCACAGCTGTGGAGGAATTAAAATCTACTTACACTGTTGATATAACCTTGGGAGAAAAATTCAATATTACTTCTGTTACTCTTTTATACAATGGAACCTCCTGGCATGAGGTATATTAAACAATATTATCTTATTATATTCTAAATTTTATCTTTGTCATTTCCATTTCTTCTATTGCTCCATTAATAAGAAATTATTATTATTATTAAGAAAAAAGCAATATAATATTGAAGGAAATTAGTTGTAGGTATATTTTATTAATTTTTCTTTTGTATCACGTATGTAATCAATGATGATTTTTCATTGTTCTAATAAAAGTCATAATCATTATGACCTTTTTAAGAAAATATTGTTTTTCTCAAATCAAACCCCTAATTATGCTCTTGCTGAATTTGAAATAAAAAAATGTTTTCATACAAACAAAATGAACCTCTTAAATAATAAAAATAAGGTCTTTTCTAAAAGGTTTTTTTCAAATCATGCTATAAAATATTTTTCTTTCAATGATTTCTCTCATAATTGTTAAGGTGTTAATATTTATGCTATTCCATAGATTTCTGCAAAAGTCTACTATGAATACGAAACCGGAATTGACGATGTTTATCAATCCTATTTGGCATCTTTGGGTGTAGTGACCCCTTTGGTTGTTTTACCAGCGTTAGATTCTACAGTTTCTGTGCGTTTAGAAGATTCGTTATGGAAAATGTCTGCCGATATCGCTATGCCTTCTTTTACAATAAACGCTATTGGAAGACTTGAGGTTCGTATACGTTTTAATGGCTTTCGTTTATAGATGACTATTTATGTGAATGTTGATTAGTCGTATTGCGAATAAAAATGCAGATATAATCCAACAATTTATGTTTCAAATAATTTACATTATTTTTCACATGTAAACATATTAAAGAGCTTTAATTTTTATATAATGAAATAAGAGTACAATGTAAATTTATACTTTTGTTCCTTTTGCTCATAAACCTGTATATATTTCATTTGTCATATATGCATTTGGAACCAAGATAAGATTGTCTGCAAACGGTTATCTTTTAGAAAATTTGAAATATTATCAATTATGAAATAAGTTGTCTAAATGAGTTTTCTGATCCATTCATTTAGATACAACACATTGGTTTTACATCTTATCTTTTTCATAGTATGTAATCTACACAATTTTATAAATTGTACTTTTATATTTTATATGGCTTATTGTATTTGTACAATTAGTCTGTTTCTGTTGTCGTGTAAAATTTTTTGAAGTATCAATTTTTCTGTCAACAGCTTGAAGATCCATTCGTGGAGACATCGGGCAGCTTGAACATGACCTCCCTTTATTTAGAAAATTACTTCATTAAAATGGAATTCAAGAAGGACTTTTCAGACACAGAAAATGTAGTCGGCGGAGGTATACAGATAATGCAGGGGAACGAAAATAATTATGTCAGTATCGCTCATTAAAGAAAAATATAAAATAATTTAAAAAATTCTACAACTTATACAGCACAACGCATGAAACTCTGCCGCTATGAATTTCCTGCGAATGATACAATGCGCGGGTATTACGCTTCCCGATCCTTCCCTCTTCTCCTCCACGTTCCTATCTATTCCATTGCAATGCGTTCGTAATTAACTTCACAACGGCAGAATTTCGTGCGCTGCTCTATACATTATTTTTTTTTTTTTATTGCACCTTAATACCAATTGAGACATATTTTTTATATCTAAAATCTTAGCTGTGAAAATAAGTCACGCTCAATATACTATGTAATATTTTGCTCGGATTCTCCTTTGGCAAGATAAGTTACAGCAAAAAAAAATTGCGGAAAAATTAGAATAGCTACCATAATTCAAAAAAATTTGATAAAATCAATGGGTAGGTGACATTATTAAATTCATAACCACTGAAAAGGATAGGTGAGTGTTATAGCGTAATGTAATTTGCTAGTATTCCTAAATTGGGTCACAATCACCAAATGTCTCAATCCACTTTTGCTTGCTGATAGCCGAAAGGATAGTTTGTTTTAGAAATCTAAAAGAGGAACACCATAATGGAAATGTTCATCTGTGAACTTCTTACAAATAAAAATAGAAAGAAATAAAACCACAACAACAATGGTCCCTTCCAATGGTCATTTCCATTTGAATTGTTTCAAAAACACATACTCTTACATCGAAGGCACATATTGTTGCGAAACTATTTTATGAAAAGATATGCGCTCGCTTGAAACACATCATTTCCCTCATACGTGTTTAACTAACATTATAATGTGGTTCTTGTTTATCCCTCAATTTAGTTTACAAAGGCTTGATAACTATTTTTTCACTGTGTACAAAACAGAAACTATTTTTCATTAGCCAAAATAAAGACAAATGAAAAATTACAAAAATAGACATACTCAAGAAATTATATATTTTGACAAGTGATATGTCGCACTTTGAGGTTGTTAACATAACGTGTAGGTTGATTTCAATGAAATCAGCAATAAACATTATTCTGACTGAAGCTACACATTTTTAAGGAATTGAATTTTGAATTCGATATATGGTTTTTGAGTACTGCATAAAGAAACAAATTAACATTTACTTATTCTTCACGCACTAGTTATTTTTATTTAGTTAGTAGATAATGTCTATATATCATAATTATCATATGTAATATCTGTGTTTTATGCTATCACTCCATTCCTCTAAATGATTTTTTCAATGAGAATTTTTATGAATACTGAACAATACCAAAATTGTTCTCTCACAGGAAGAATCATATTCAACAACTCGCACTTACCTTTGGTGGCTTAGTGACTAAAAGTCTTTAGAACAAAAGTTCTAATAGACCAATGATTTTCTAACTTAATTACTCGTTCGCTTTAGATGTTCGCAGACGCGCTGTGGCGTCCACCTCCGTCAAGATACGTCAAGTTCAAAGCAAAGGCCGCCCTGGTACCAGTTCTGCCGGATTCTGATTTGACTATAGTTTATACAGACAACAAAGACGATGGATCGCGAGTTTTGACCACCGATCTAGAATTGGGTTCAGCAGAAAATTACTACTCTTTAAAGGCCGACCAGAAAGCTAATTATGTGTCTGTCTCGTTGAGCAGTCCACATAAAGGATTAAGGTACATATTCCTGACTTCTCTATTTTTAAAATGGAAATACTTAAAAAAGTCTTATATCCAAGATAGAAAACACAGTAGACAATAAGATCATTCATAATACAGAATCCAATTCACGAGGGAGTGGCTCCCACTTAACTTTATATCTATGTATATGCACAATCATTGATGAATTTTAATATTCTTAAGATCTACCCTATTGAATTGTGTTAATATAATTTATAATAACGTAACTTTTTTAATATTCCTCTTTAAGTTATCAATGCTTTTAACAATAGTATACTTAATGCATTGATAAAAAGACTGATCTCGTAATTTTCAAATTGTACTCAATTTATTTTTAATACATTCTATATTGCGCCGACATCAATAAATCAACAATGCGTTATGTATTCTATCATTTTCTACTAGTCGAATAGCAGGCTTTTAACATTCAATATTATTTTTAGAGCTGTGAAGTTGTTGGGTGAAATAGCCGACCAAGACGTTCGAGGGTCTCTGGTCACAGACAGCGTCGAATATGAAATTAGTGGGAAGATACTGAATAAAGATCCTTTAGAGGTAAAGATTGTTTCTTTTATTATCTTTCTATACTATTTTTTGCTTTCGTGAACTTTTGTTCAATCCCCGAACGAAATCATTGTCAAGATATTCGTTTGGTTCCGCCCACCCACCTATCTACATTTTATCTCTCTCTTTCGTCAACATTGCATTACATCAGAATGAAATAATTTATTACCTGATTAAAATCAAAGAGAAATTATTGACAACTTTCATTGTACAAGCAATATAAGAAATTATACCAGTCTGTAATACACAACCAAGAAAATATAGTGCAATATTTAATATTGATATCTACACTTAAAAATTAATAAATAACATGCCAAAAGAAAAGACTTTATTTCTGCCTTTCGTACCACTCTCTACTTCTGTATCCATAACCCTATTGATATACCTAATATACAATAATGAATTTAATTTGATCGAGTTATGTTTAAAATTTAAACAAATTAAACTAGATCTATTCTATTGATAATTGATGGCAGCCATTATGGACATAATTTCATCATAAGCGCATCTTATTTTTATGAAATTTTATAAGATTACATTGTATTACAGTTACAGATGGCATTTTTAATACTTTTGTTATCTATTATACATTTAGTTTTCATTTTTAGGTGGCACTCGCCCTAACACCGAAAGGGCAAGGTGAAAGATATGATGTCAAGATGAAGTGTGACATAACCGCTACACAGTACAGTATTTCAGCATCTTTCATAGGGCCGCTTCAATTCTTTATTCATGCCAAATCACAGATCGAAAGCAACTACACGGACTTATATTTTAAGGTGAGCATACTCGTAACATGCCTGACGATGATGGACAATTATAAAAGCTTTAAAGTAAAATTTGAAATTATATCAACACAAATAGTTCTATTCTAATATAATAATATCTGTTTTGTTTTTGTTTTGTCTGGTTACTTATTTTTTGATTACTTTTTTATATTAATTTCCTATTTTAAGGTTGATGTTCCACGATCCAAATTTAAGGAAATATTTGTGAAGGCTAGAATGGATGCTTATCCAGGCTTACGAAGAGTTGTGAGCGTGCAAGCGGCTACACCGCTCAAACAATTACAGTATTTTAAAGGAGATACTGATTTTATGTAAGTTTTTTAAAGCTTTCATAGTGTTACATGTTAAATTAAAAAAATCTGAATAACTGTTGATTTTGGTGTTGATAGGTAAAATAGTCTTAAAGTATTTGCAAAGCACACTCAATCATACACACAATAACACACTCAGACAGACAGAGATAGACAGATAGAGAAAGACAGCGAGAGATATAGAGAGAATGACGCAGAGAGACAGAAACAGAGAGAGATAGAGAGAGACATCACTCAGAAAATTTCTTAGGAAGGAATGTATTTTGAATCTCTATTTATTTTTATTAATTTAGAATCCCTAAAATATCAAGATCTCATGAAAGCTCGATTTTACTGAAAACTGTAGACTTATTTTTTTATAGGTTAAACAGTATGTGAATGCTGAATTAAAGGGCTTAAATGGCTTGCGCTATATAAACTATAAGAGATATATCAAATTAATGTATTACGTAATTGTAGATCTTAAAAAGACCTACTAGAAATCCGCGATAGCATCTGTTTATCTTTTAAGGATGTCCCACAATAAGTATCTTTGTCTTTGAAGCAACACCCAGCAGTCTACGACAGGCTCCCTACCTTATTTATTAAAAAAAAACCTAAACGATAATTCTATAGTACACGCGAGCGGAGCAACCGCACACAGCAAATTTTATATACAGGAAAGAGTATTAAAGATTGCTCTAAAAGATGGTTTCATTGCGTAATGAAAATGATCACTAGATGATTTGTTTTCCAGATTCGGCCCGAAAACTGGATACGTCTTGTGTAACTACAATATGCCCGACATGAAAGGGGACGGCGATCTCAAGTGGAGCTTTGAAGCTGGAGACTTATTTATAAAGGTGTTTTTTTTTCTTTGTGTACTCATAATGAAAACGTTCTCCCCAATATTTAATTTTTTATATTTCCTTGTTAGTATTTGAAATTATTAATACCGACAAAGAGTAACAGCAATTAATGTATGCAAATTATATTTAAATTCTAGGCTTTGGGTCATCATACGGTGCGACAGAATCCAAGGAGTGTGGATCTAGATATATACTTCGGCAACAGTACAGACAAACAAGGTCTCGTCAAAAGGGTCGGTGGCTTCAGGATGGATTTGGACAACATATGGCAGTGAGTGCATATATGTTGTAACAATTTTTTTTTCAAATTTCTACCTTTTATTTGCTTTTTTTTAAATATTTTTTATATAATCTGCTATTAATGAATATATTTTGACAAATATCGAAAGTAAAATACAAGCATCCATCAATATAGTAAAAATTATGGTGTGTTGAATTAAATTTTTTCATCCTTAACTAAAGAAAATGGTCAAAAATATGATGTTGATACAACTTTCATTTATTATTTTGTATATATTATAAATATATACAAAATTTTGTATATATTATAAAGCAATGTAATTATGTTATTAAAAAAAGGAACTAGTATTACGAATGTACCTAAACTAGTATGTACCTATAGATGATGAAGGAATTCATTCTATCTCCACGCGAGCGAAACCGGGAGCATATTGCAATTTTAAAAATAATTATTGAATTCAACTTTACACTCAGCGAAGCGGGCGGGTGAGCGCTTGTGCGTTTATAAAATTAACCTTGAACTTTTTCCCTTAATGAATAAAACTCAAATTCAATAAAATGTGGCTTACGCCGTATTTTTAAACATTGTGATAATCATAACTTACTCCAATTGAATCTATATCTAAGATATCTCATAGTCGTCACCTTTGATTTTAGAATCGGCGCCAACGCCTCAGTCGGATTCATTCTCAACAAAAAGATAGCTCTGCTCGTAAACGCCATCTTGCCCAAACCGAACGTGGACGTGCATACCTTCCGAGTGGATGTATATCAAGCGTCCGCAAACGACCCAAGCAATTCATTGGATGTGGCGTACACCACTGACGTCACCAGAATCATAACCGGCGTCAAGGGAAAGGTAATTTGATGTTTTTAATTACATGTTTTTTTATCCCAATCTCAAATTGTGGCATTAGACTACAACGCATATTCCATTCATACTTCATTATTTCAATGATTTTTGTCATCCCATAATTTTTGTTTCGTGTCAAAAAAAAAGCCAATGTGAGGCTGTGCCTCGACAGTTCAGCGCGTTGCTTTCGTATCAAAAAAAGTTGATCCTCCACTGTACTAGTAATTTTTTTTACTTATATCAAACGACTTGTCACGTCAAGCCGTCGCCAAACCACTTGCCGCTACATTTGTAACGAGTGTCGTTAACTTCCCTCAGCACGCGGCGCGCTAGCATGTAAGTCTCAAAGCCCAATCTCCATCAATCTGACATTAAATATCATAGGAGGTAGTACCTTTGTATTGCGGAGGCAAAATCTGGCACAATGACAACTTTTTGCTTCCTAGAACAGCACTTGATCTATAAACGCAAATGAAAATAACATGATCTATGATCGCCAGTGAAAAAAACATAATTTTAGTTTTAGATATGTAACTAGCTGGCCTGGCAGACATTATTCTGCCCTTTTTTTGTTTGTTCTTGCCCATATAACTAATGCCCGTAGCTGCGCCAGCGTGGACGTATAATGTATCCCTTCGTCTTTTGTGTCGATTGATTTCTAGCTGAATACCCGTATCGCTTTCGATTCCGCAGCCGGTCACACGGACTAGCTAGTGATTCACTTCCGATCAGATTCTATTCTCGTCCCGTTCGCAATTCTCTGCCCCACCCCGCTTGCAATCCCAATTTCGCTACCAGTTACGATTCCGACTTAGACGAAGCCGGGAGTAAATATTATATAAAAGGATGTTTGTATGTATAAAATCGATAAACTCTGAAACTATTTGACCGAACATTGTGAATATTGTTATATACATCGGTTGAGCGATACGGAAGTCGGTACATCGCAGCGCCACCTAGTGGCGAGTTGCGTCAATGTAGATAACATAAAAACCTTCTCTGTAAAAAAATACATATACATACCAATATTCATAATGATCGGTCAAATAGTTTCTGAGTTAATCGATTTCATAATATACACACATCCTTTTATATATATATATATATATATATGGAGAAGATTAGTAAGTCGTTTGCATAATAAATTAGAATGCTTGTGTGATTACGAGGGGTTATACCAGAGGTTCCCAAACTCTTTTTTTTCATAGACCACTTTCAACATTTTGCTGGTTAATTTTGAAACCAAATTAATTTTCATGCACCCCAGCTTACGATTGTGGACCCCAATTTTTTATTACGCCCAACGTAGACCCTCGTCGAGTCTCCCGTGGACCCCTGGGGGTCCACCTGGACTACTTTGGGAAATACTGGGTTATTCCAAAAACCAAAAAAACACAAGCTGTAAGCTTTAATGTTTGATTGGGCAGATAATGAGAGTCTGTCGAATTTCATCTTTTTTACATTTCGTGTTTTTTTTTTCTTTTGTTGCAACTGAATTTTAACGCCGTCAATATAGACGTGCTGTAAAAACCAACGCGATATGTTGTACAAATGTAAATCATTTGTTGCACAAATCGATTTTCCCGTTTCTGAAGTAGAATTTTCATCTTGTAGTAATATTAATGTTTATGGTGACTAGTCATTGTATTAAGATGAATGTTGTGTTTATTATAAGATGTAAGATTAATGAACATAATTATATAAATTACTTTTTCGTGTATTTCTTCCCTTAGGTTATTATGTTACCGGACACCTTCCGCGGCAACGCATCAATAATTTGGACCGGCGGAGGAGCTACAAATGTCATAGACAACATGGTTTATAGTAACTGGGACCAAAATGGATCGTTATCTGTGGACTACACACTATTCTCGCCGATGTATGCCAACGAAGAGACGTTCACAGTGAAAGGATCATACAAGAAAGACTTGGTACACGGATTTCTCTTAGTCAAGTGAGTAATTTTTTTCACCTCTAGCTAGACAGTACTTTATAACCTCATTCTTTATTCGAGGTTCTCCATCGAGAAAGAGTCAGAGCCAGAATGTGTTGTATGTCTACGTGTGGCTCCAAAGGCACCCGGTATGTGACTAGTCCTCATTAGTACAGTGTTCGCGCTACCTCGGATACGGACACGGCAAGCGATTCTGCAAGGACATGTACGAGAGGTACGCGCACGCGCGGCGGAGAATACACTGGCGCAACATGCAGGGCCCGAAAAGAAGGAGAACCGAAATGCATAAATAACATAAAGGCCGGCTGCGAGGACACTGCACATAGGGCATTTAGCTCTGAATGTGGGGTCCGAGCAAAATGGGATGACATGACACGGTTATAGGTAGCGTTCTCCTAGCAGCAGGCGCCCTGGTTGCCGCCGACCGCACACATGCGGCCAAGGAATCGTCGACCGAAGATTGCACTGACCGCCTATCTCTGCGGTTTATACAGTCCAATTTGCAGCGAAGTAAACTTGCTACAACTGAGCTGCTCGTCAAGGCTGAAAGACGAAAAATTGCGGTAGCCTTTGTTCAGGAACCCTATATTGGAAATATTGGCGAGCTGAGACTGTGCCCGTGTTTCAGAGTCGTCCAAAAAACGACTCCGCAAAGGGAACCCGTCAAAGCCGCCATTATAATCCTGAACGGCGACGTGGATATCGAATAGGAACCCTCAACAACGAAAACATCACAGCTGCCATAATGAAAGCCTCGGAACCGACAAAATTATCCAGGGGGACGATGTCAACGCGTGAAGTGCGCACTGTCGATCTCCGCGACTTCCTCGATTCCGAGAGGCTAAATGTCTTGAACGAGGGCAATACGCCCACGTTCGAGGTATATAAGGGGCCGTCGTTTCAAAGCGTGGGGATGTGACTGCGTGCAGCTCCGCTCTACTGGATAGAGCGAAAGAATGGCAGATGGTCCGAGACGTAACATCCTCGGACCAGAACGCTGTCACGTTTGCCGTGCAGGTGGACGGATGGTCCGGTCCTCGGCTTGTCTCTAGTACACTGATCTACAATACGGCAAAGGCTCTGTGGTCGGAGTTCGGAACAGCAATAAACTTTGCTCTGAACAAACGGACTTTAACCTTCGAGTTGGTGAAATTTGTGGGCTAATGCGACCAACTCGACGAGATTGTAGAGACTTACACCGTGTGCATCCGACAAAGTTGCGCCGCCGCCATTCCATACAGAAGCTCGAAGCGTAGACTAAAATCTCCCTGGTGGAGTTCCAAGTTAGAGGGGCTGAAAGGGGATGCGTGCACTAAGAAGTGGCGCATCCGAAATTCGGCCCCCAGCAAACAGGAGTACGTGGTCGGAGAATACGTGCAAGCTAAAGAGGTTTACAAAAGGGCAGTAGCAAAGGCGCAAACCTGGAAGCGGTTTTGCTCTGCACAGGACGGAGAGAGCCTGTGGAACAGCATTTACAGGGTCGTCAAAGAAACTGGGAAAAACCTGGAGGACGTCTTACTACAAGCTGACACGGGACAAGTGTTAGGGCCGGACGAGTCAGCGACCCTCCTAGCGGAAAACTTTGTCCCTGATACCCTGACACTGACGATCTGTTTCATATGGAAGCCAAAAGGCAAACCCACTGAGATAGTCAACCACCCGCAACTTCGGGGGATCTGCCCAAGGTGTACCCACCTTTTACCAGGGCTGATGTCAGAAACGCTTTTAAAGAATTTCATACTCAAAAGGCCCCGAACATTGATGGGTTCACATCGGACATATGCTAGGCGGCAATTTTCCGGGACCTGGGTTTGTTCTCTGCGATGGCGAGCAAATGCCTCGAGCTGTAATATTTTCCCCGTGCTTGAAAGGTGGGTGCAATGAAGGTGATCCTGAAGCCGGGAAATGACGACTATACCCGTCCGAAGGCTTACTACCCCATAGGTCTGCTCCCTGTGCTGGGCAAAACAGTGGAAAGAATGTTGATCGGGGGCGCGTACAATAGCATTTAATGTCTAAGCTACAAGCGACGCAGTATAACTTCACGCCCCAGCGCGTGGCGGGGATGTTCTCTATGACCTAATGACACATTTATAGTTACATCTCAAAAAAATCGTATTAATGGTGTCATTGGACAGAGGGTGCTTTCGACAACTTGTGGTAGCCGGCGCTGGAGACCCAACTGCTCGCTCAAAACTGCCCAGTAAACCTTCGAAGCATGATTTGGGGTTACCTTAGAGACCGGGAGGTTATTGTCAGCTACGCTAGAGGGAAATGCAGAAAAAGGACCTCCAAGAGTTGTATACAGGGCTCTAGCCGGACCGACCTTGTGGAACCTAATTCTGGACTCCCTCCTCCGAGAACTCGGAGAACTTAGCGTATACGTACAGGCGTTTGTAAACGATGTGATCTTCATATGCTCCGGAGAGTCGGCTTCATCAAGGGAGGAGGATGCCAACCGAGCGTTAACTCACGTGCATAGCTGGAGAGTGAAGAAAAGTTGAGGTTCGCACCATCGAAAACAAACTCGCTGGTGCTTACTAAAAAACTAAAATACAACGACCCCGTTGTGCACGTGAATGGTGAGCAGAAATGCTCACCATTCACGTGCACAACCAATTTCACGAAATACGCCTCCTCAGCTTGACCATCGACCAGAAACTGATGTTCACTCCTCATGTCGACAAGGCCTGCAAAAAGGCAGCCAACATATACAAATGCTTGGTCAGAGTGGCCAAAGCGACATGGGGTTTGAGTCCAGAGATTGTGAGGACCATTTATGTTGCCGTAATAGAGCTTGTCATTCTGTACGCTTCGTGCGCTTACGCACCGGCGACCAGAAAGCTCGGCGTGCGAAAGATGATAGACGCTGTTCAGCGCAGCGTCGCCATTAAATCATTACAAGCACATCACACAGTCTCCCTCCACCCCGCGCTGATCCTCTTGAGGCTACTTCCTCTCGACATAAGAGCGAGAAAAGTGGCCTGGTTATATGAGGTGATGCGCAGTAAAGACTTGAGAGACACCTTTCTCGATCGGGAGCTCGAGAAATTCGCATATTTTTCTTCGACTTGACTTACCCCACGCAAGTGGCCGAATTCGGGTACGAGAGCGTCGAGGACCTGGACTCCTAAATTCTAGATACTTCTCGCCGTAGTCAGACCGCACATCTACACCGACGGAAGCCGAATGGTATGGTGGGATGGAGAGGAGACCTGGTACTCGACGCTACGACTCAGTTCCTTCTACACGGTCTTTCAGGCGGAGATGGTCCGCGCTGCAGAGCAATACGGAGGGTGAAAAAGGGTAAAGACGGGCTGGTCAACGTATTCGGTGACTCCAGGTCAGCCCTGGAGATGTTGACCGGCCCGAAAACCTATCATCCTCTAACTCATGAAACTAGGCACATCTCCGAGATCGTTGCGGAAGGCAGGACTGTGCGCCTATTCTAGGTTAGAGCGCATGCTGAAATTGCAAGAAACGAGCGTGCAGACAAGCTTGCCAGGCGCGTCGCCCTTACCAAGAAGACGGCAGCGGACTATGATAAGTTTCCGCTGTCGTATGTGAAAAACGTAATTAGGGCGGCGAGCCTGGAAAAGTGGCAAAAGCGATACGCCGAGGGAAGCACGGATAAAGTCACCAAATGATTCTTTCTCCAAGTGGAACAGGCGTACTGGGTTCTTAGACAAATGGAAATGACGTAAACCCTTACGGGTTCGCACAATACCTACTCAGGTTTAAGTTGAAGGACTCGCCGTACTGCGCCTGTGACCCCACGAAAATCCAGGACGTGCTGTACGTTTTCGAGGAATGTCCAATATTCCTACGGCATCGTGTGACGTTGAAAGCGGAAATTGACTTCGTTGTCGAGAGGCGGAACTTCCCAGAGATAATGGAGAATGGTATAAACAGAGGAAAGTCTTTGAAATTCTGCGGCAAGGTCGTCAATCAATATACAAAGCTGAATAAAAGTTAATAAAGAAAAGTTTATAGTTTATATTACAAGTAAATAAAAAATGTACATTGAATAAATAAGGAAAAAATTTTCAGACGTATAAATATACTAGATTATTATAGTCCTAGAATAGTAGGGAATAATTAATACTAAGGATTGTGACTGGAAATAGTGACTAAGAAATAGATTAAGAAAAAATAATTTAATAACATACCAGTTAAAAGAGTTGTTTTAAAAAAAGGCAAAGAAAATATATATATATATATATATATATATATATATATATATATATATATATATATATATATATATAATAAAAAAGAGTAATAAAAAGAAGGAAAAAATTAATAAATTATTTATAATTACCCTATCCTGCTATCCTCGGATACGATTGTGATGCTGGAAAGCGAAATAGTGTGACTCTTGCAATAAGCATATAAGGACCGCGGTCGCCATGCCACGGGAGCGGTGATAAAAAAACAAAAAAAAACCATTTATGCGGTTGTTTGAAAAATCATGTGTAACTGTTACTGTGTATTTGTAAATAGTTATAACGTCTCGTACATTAGAAACTACAATGGATCAATAGCTAAAAAAAAGATATGTACAACTGGAAACTATTTTTCGTAAATTTGTTCAAAATTCGTAATTATTTAAATTAATAATAATTTTATGGTTGCGTATGATGCCAATAAAAGACTAAAAAAGTATTATCAAATATCTTTCTGTTCATCATCTATCCTGCAAATTCAGCGTAACTAATTTGTTTAAAAAAATAATTAGGCAAGTATTTGGGATATAATAAACAAGAATTGTGAGCTGAAGAAGAAGGGTGTAGGTCCTCAGTGTAAATGTGTACACTCCCTTTGCAAGGCAATCTTTAAACAATAATTTCTAAAAATTTTGAAACTGGAGCATAGATCTTTTTCATCAAAGAAACTCGAATTCCTAAACCTTCATTTTTTTATTTACTTCCTCTTCTAGTTGTCCCATCTTAAGTAAAAACTTTAAAATAAGAATATACAGTTCAGATAACATTTTGCAATGAGGTTTGTGCAAATGTTCCTACATATGAAATTAATTTGTCACTTTTGGGGAAGAAATATTATTCATCTATTATTATATATGGTGTGGTCTTGCTGTACTAAAGTTTCGTCATTGACCTTGATGTACAAACCCCTGCTATTGTAAAAATAGCATTTTCCATTGGTTCAAAATTGTTATTCTTTTACAGTGGCGTTATGCACAAACCCGGCAGTTGTCAAATAGGCGAAGTAGATATCAAGTATGGTGGTATGAAGCATACAGATGGACATTTCAATGTCACAACTCCATTTAAAAATTTGTCATGGCTTAAATCCATTTTTGATGTAAGTAAATACAACATTTTGTGTTTTTTTGCATGTGTATTACAATACGTTATTGTTATTTTTTGCATATTAAACTTGAGTAAGTGCAATATTTCACAAGTATATGGAAATTTCAAGATGATAAAACAATTACCTTTTACAGGGGGTCTAACCCTTGTAGTAAGCCAAATATCAAAACCTAATGATTTTTTGCTTCTAAATGATGTTTTTTGATGGATCAAAAATTAAATTTGGCAGAAAAATATTTTACAATAACAAATTTATAACTTAGTTAATAACCTAGGTATCCCAAATAGAAATCAAATAAATATTTCTTTTTTACTTCTTAAAAAAAATTCTATTCAAGAAATTATTATGGAGAATCTGCTATCAGAAAGTTATTAATTTGTTATGCTACAAATCGTTTAAATCTATATTTACCCTGTAGATTAAAACTTTGAGATACCACCTTTCTGTTGGCAAAATTCTTAGTTAAAACGCATGCAGTAAATAGTACCTATATAAAAATATTTATTGGTGTTTTTTTAGCTAACCAATGGCGAAGAATCATCCTTAAACAGAATAGAATTATTCTGGCCCAACAAATCAACGTCTATCAATACAACCCATAAGTATACGAAGCAAAGCGAAGGTTTCACTCAGAGTGGAGAAATCTCCTTAGAAATACCATTGAGTACAAAACACTTAGTCAACACCCAATATCATTACGTGCAAGAAAGTAAATTGAGTAGAGGTGACGCCACCGTCGATTTCGACGGTGAGAGATTCGGCAAAGGTTTTTTCAAACAGGTGTTGAGTAAAAGCCAAAGAAATCTGGATCTAGCTACTACAGACATTGAAGTGGAGAATGCCCATACGCCTGTCGGAGTCAAATATATACATGAATATGACGGAACTGGCAACATTGTAAGTATTCACACATTTATCGTCAATATGATCAAATATAATGATTTAGCAATATATCAACTACCATTACAGTATATAATCAAATACTAACTTTATTTAGTTTAAGTCTATATAACCAATACAAATATTAAAAAAAGTTTCAAAAATTTTAATGACCAATGTTTAATTTAATTGCTAAATTGTTACCAGTGAATTATCCATTAAAGTCCAATACAAATAGATTACCTATTTCATATTTCAATTTTTCAACATCAATTCTTTTTTTTTATTGCGCTCGATTTTTAATTTTCTTTGAATACGTATATTCAATTTTTCTTAGGATGTGAAACAAGCCACAGTTTTCCATCTCACGAACGCGTCACGTTTCAACGTCACAGGAAAAATTGATTCGTTCACATGGGCGACCGGCAAAAATTTGAAGTTAATGGCCATACATGGCAACAGAACCTTGACATTCGAGAATGATTATGAAGCTAAAGACAAGGACCTGAAACAAGGTAGTAAAATCAAATGGGCCAAAGATGTTTGGATCAACTACGACGTACATATCACCAACATGACAACTGTAAGTTTTGATATTTACATGATTTTTTTTTTAGAATGGACTAAATAAATTGTGCAAAATACTATAGAAGCATAAATCAATATCAAACATTTTTCTGTGTTAAAGAATTAGTCAGGACTTTTAATAAGGGTCTGATGGCACTGTGGTCATGATACGACAGGAATCCAGATTTAGACTAGTTAAAATTGAACACTGAATTTGATGTTTATATATAAATATAATCAATTTATCTTCTTCGACCTATATGTCATGGTCAAACAAGAAATTTATACAAGTTCTCTATTCATTAATTTAATAAAGATGTCATCTTGCTCTATCACATCATTATTAACAAAAATTTTAAATATTACACATTCAAGGATAACTACTATTATTTTCTAATTCTGGTTAATCGCATAATAAAGCCCAAAGGAGACATTTCATATCCGACCTGCACTTTGTATATATCTTACAAAATATAATAAAATCTGTGGATCATTGGGAAAATAATGAAATTGAAAAGTTTTAAAGAATTTTCTTGTACATAAGTATTATTTATTATGTTCGTGTCAAAAATTGTGAACTGTCAATCACAAATTAAATGTACCATAAGAGATAACTCAATAACAAAAAAAAATAATGAAAAAATCATCCCAGATTGTTTATAAGTTAAAATTATATAAATACCCATAAACACAGCTTTTTATATATCATTTTTAGGGTTCCGAGTTAAAATGGCAAAAACGGAATCCTTATAGTTTCGTCATGTCCGTCTATCCATATGTCTCAGTCAATGTCAATTTATTTAAACACTTCAAGACGTTGATAATGACAAAATTTACAGTATAGGTGTCTTGTATAAGCCAATACTTATAGCTATACTAAGCGAACATCAACAAATCCCTGTGATTTTATGTGTTCAATAGTTTTGTACATAGTAAGTAAATTTATAGACGCCAAAATGACAGTAATATACTATAGCTTAGTAATGGGGTTTTTAAATTAGTTAAGTACAAGGTGCAGGCCAGAATTCCATACATTCTTGAAACGTCTCTTTTAAAAATAAATAGTAAAAATATATAGTACAAAAATACACCTAAAAACTTGACTTAATAAATGATGTAACATTGACTTAATTTTGCGATATTCTTTTTTTATTTTAATAATTAAAGGTTTTCTAATTTCAAAACGTCTCTGCTACTGCAATCACAGTAATAACTATTTTATTTATTGTTGCATATTTTACATGCAGGCCGACATGGAATCCCAAAGGCTAGTCATGAACGTTTGGTACCCACTTCGTATGTTCAATCTGAATGCCGTCTACAATTTGCAAGATAATTTACTAGATGGTAAGGCTGTGTTGAATTGGAACGTAAAAGAAGAGAACAAAACAGCCGAGTTGAAGGCGAAATGGGAGAACCCGCCCACAGCAGACGCGAACGTTCACAACGTCGGTATATCGCTGGCGCATCCCTCGTTTAGTAAGGTAAGTAACGACTACTGAGACAATTCTTCGAGTCGAGCCAAGCTCGAGCTTGCAGAGGGCCACAGGTAAATGTTTGAAGAAGTGACAAATGTATATTTATGTTTCAATACAGGAAGCTTAGTCCATGCGGGCGCATCTGCGTGCAATAACCAGTTCTAAATACATCTTTTTTGTAAGGTTTGGATTAGAGGTTTTAATGATAAACTTTAAAATTTGGTACAGATGACCCTCGCCGTATTTTAGGTTTTTACAACTAATAGGTTATAGGGAAAGTGCAAATTTTCAGGATAGTTTAATAAGAAAAGGGTCAAAATTTTGGTAATCACGTCTTCCAAAAGAAAGAACTGGAGGCACTTAGCGTTGACTATTTTCAGCATGGCGCTCTGAATATATAGAAACAGCAAGAGGTAAAATGAGAGGGAATGAGGAACAATTTTGGATGCACATGAATCGTAGTTTACATCTAAATTGCAAAAAACATATGATAGCACAACGAAACAACGCCGACCCCTACAAAAGTTTCGTGAATTTGGCGAATAGTAGGGCTAGATCGTATTGGGTTTGAACAGTTATGATCTCATTCCTTGACTCTGGCATGCCAAAATTTGTAGCCAATCAATCAATATCAACCACTCGGCTTATTGTAAAGTGCTTAAAGTTGATTGAGTAGTATATTGACAACCATAATACGTTAAATTAAACATGTCTGTCGCAACGTTTAAGTATATTTACTAAATCCTTTATTTTTATGTAAATTACAAACTAGGAATCTTATCCTAAATATTTTTTAGTAGCTATATAAAAATTACAAAATGTTTGTATTCAGATTAGGTATTATTATTTTTTTCCATATATGTCAAACGTAGTTATTTTAATGAACTATGGACCACAACCAATAAAAATAAATTAAACTCAAATGCACTATATGAAATATGATAAAATATATGAACATAATATAATGTAGTAAAATAAATATGCAACCTAATTAATGGTTTTTATTGCAGGACGTAACTCTGAAAGGATACTACATAAGTACGCCGCTAGTAATGTCGAACATATCTTTGGAATTGCAGTATTCCGATTATGAATCAGAATACTTGCGGTTAAAATCTATACTGCAAGACAACTCAAACGGACCGATTAGGGACTACAAATTCGCGTTGACTTGCTCCCATCCCGAAACTAATCTGGATTTAGAAATGAGATCGGAGATAAACATACATAGCAGATGGTATTACTTTGACAATTTCTATCGATTCCAAAAGAATCTGTTTTATGAGAAACTAAGACATAACAGAGGTTTGATCGATATGAAAAATAGCTTGATAAACTATGAGGTTTGTATGGTTTTTTTTTTTCATGAAAATTTGTTCACCTTTGGAATGATCTTTTTGATTATGATTTTCAGTTGTACAATCTACAAAATGCGTTATTGTTTACCATAAATCTCCTTTTGTGTTCAATTACTTTCTTTTATATGGGCTATGATGCTCAAATATCACAGTTTATTAATGCCTATCCTTTCTAGTTGGCAATTTAAAATATTCATATCATGGTTAATTACATATTAAATCAATCATATTTAACATAATGCAATTTTAACAATTATTATTAACTTATTGTTTATTACATTTCCAAAAACATAATAATATCACTGAATAAATGAAACAGTGGTTGAATCTAAAATATCATTATCCTCTGTTAGCTACTGATTCACTGATTCAGGCATACGGGATGAATGACGAAAGCCAGAATCACAATTGATACTACCCTGTATGGCAGTTAAAAACGAAGTTATATCTACATATATTCTTAAAGAATAAATCTTTATATAATATATGCTTTTAAGGCATAAACATTTGTTGGTGAAAACCTGACAAGTAAAAGCTGTCCAAAAAGTGAATAAAATATTGCATTCATTGAAAATATATTTACTTACAGGCTTTTTATAAAAATTGGCTTAGGTTATGGTATTATACTCTCTCAAGATATAATACCATAAACTGTATATTTTAAGTTTTTTCTAATGGTTTTTTAACATATGTCTTTTTTTTGTACAGCGAGAAAACGAAACAGACTACTTCAAACTAAATGGCACTTGGGCGTTAAACTACCCTATATACAAAGTTTTGGTATGGGCTAACAGAACCGCGGGCAACGACACCGGCGTGGTAGTGCTTTCTATGAAAGACAAGTCTCTGATTGCCCATTTGAATAGTACTGATGGTAATTTAATTCCTCTAATTTGAAAAGTGCCTACCTTCTAGACCAACTAGTTGGATTCATCTTGAAACAGAAACAGATACATCTGAAATCTTATTTTTAATTATGCTTAATTGAAAATTTCATATTTTAAAACAACTCAACATCAAAAAAAAAATGAAAAAAAGTGCTTTAGCTCTTTAATCACCTAATAAATTATCTGTATCAATTATTTTTAGAAAAAATCCATATTACTTTGAAATTTGTCCCATTTTGTTTCTAAAAAAATTTCAAATAAATTCTTACAGACGTATCGTATCACTTGATCGGTATGATAGTAGACACAAGATCGGCGAAGTTGAATGCGTGGCGCGACTACGATGACGTCACTACCGTCGACTTGTCTTCTTATATACGACTCAACCACTCTAGACTCCTGACCAGCTCCGTACTCTGGAGACCGGAGATCCCCAGCGAAATAAAAAGTTCAGCTGTCTACACACTGAAACAGATGTACATTCAAATAAACGAAACTTTGACAATACTTAAGGAAGCGCCGATGGAAGCTCATTTAGCTCTGAAAAACGTTTGGACGGACGCGAAGCCGAGGATCAAAGACTTCCTGGACGATCTGAATGACCTGCATGTGATAAAAGATGATCTAGATGAATTCGAATTGTTCTTGAATACGTCCTACAATGATAACGATTTTTACGTCAAAGATATAGTAGAATTCACTTATTACGTGTTGGACGAGATGGCCATAAGAAACCATTTGGAAAGTCTTCCCGGTATCGTGAACGACATGTGGGGTATGATGGGTAACACCAGTAAATCGATAAAAGACAGTTTGATTTTCGTCGTCGACACCATCAAAAAGGCCTACGCTAACTTCCTGGAGATGGCCAACAAGGTCCTAGAAGCTGATCTGATGGAATTGGTGTCGGAGCGTTTGGAAGCTGCAATTTTGCAATATGATAACTTCGTCAGAGATCTACATATGAAATTGTTGGAGTATTGGGAGACGACTTGGGTGAACGCGACCGGTAGGCTGATGCGTTATTGGAAGGATTTATTAAAATCTATGGAGCCTTTGTTCTTTAAATTCCTACACTATACAGAATCATTTGTTTTCACCGTGTGGCGGAGTGTTATGGATTTCTTTTACAACAGAACTCACGAGCTGACAGATTCGCCATATTTCAATTATGTCTCCACGTTCGGTCACGAGATGGATAAGTGAGTTTAGTCTATGTTAAATTTAATTAAACCTGATTAATAAAAATGACATTTAGGCAGATCACAAAGTACAATTTTACAAAATAAAACTTCATTTTATTGACATTTTTATTTTTCTCTGAACTGCATTTACAACTTTATATTTCTTAGAAACTGCAAATGTGCAACATAATAAAAATTGGTAGCATGACATGTTTAAATTGGGTTTATATTTTTTGTGATGCGTATGCCATCATTATTTGTACATTTAAAAAGCAAATCTGATTTCAAAACTTTTAATGCAACTATAGAAATAACTGTAGAGAAATTCTAAAATAATATAATCTCAGCATAATTTTTGAAAAGTACTATTTTTTAAATGTACATTCAAAATTTCTTGAAAGAATTCGCATTAGAAATGTATAGTCAAAGTTTTTGGAAAAATATCAAAAAAAAACACAAATGTAAATAGGCTTTGCACCCTGAGGTTTCCATACAAATTTAATTGTCTATTTAGATTTCATCTATCAACAGTCTTAATGATTTTTATCTATTTTCGAGGTGAGATGTTAGTCCCAAGAATTCCAAAATGTTATCCTATTTTTAGAAGTTTCCGAATTTTTCCAATTTTTCTTCTTCTCTTTTGTATTCACGTTGTTTAATTTGTTTCATTTACATTGTTTTAATATGACTTTAGGTTCTACAAAGACTTAATGAACAATGATTTATTGACGAACATCAAGAAATACACAAAAAAGATATGGTCCACGATATGGACAAAGATTGAAAAGTATATACCGTTTAAAGATGAAATAATTGCATTATATTCAGAATTTAAGAGTGCTCTGGAAAGTTTTATGCAAACCGAACAAGTGGTTTATGTTAGGGAAAAGGTAAGATTTTATCTTTCACCTTATTTTATAGAATTTGGCTAATATATTAATTAACTTTTATTTAGAAGTAACAGATTATAAATATTATTCGTTTGCTAAGTTATTGATTATTTTATTTTCCTTATTTTTTTTTTGTAAACCAAAATTAATAACATGAATAAGTATGTAATGTGATTCCATTTCGTCTAATAATATACAAGAAAAAAAAGTGTTATTATATTTCATATCTACAAACAGTAAACGTCCCTTTTATGATTGCATTGCCAATTTTGGTATTTTTTTTCAGTGCAAAGAAGTGCATGATCGACTGAAATGGTGGTATGACTATTTCCTCATAGGCAAAGCTCTGGATAAGATATGGGATATATTTTACGCGAAAATCGTCGAAACTACAAAAACCGCTCTTCAGTATGAAGAAGAGTTAGTAGCGCTTATTTTTTTATAATTATTCATAGTAATATTTCAAAAATGTCCAAAGGTACCCTGTTGCAAAAAAAAATCAATTATCATTATAAAAACAAATACTTGAATTGTAATATCAAAGAAATACGATATTACAATAGCAATGTGATATGAAAGAATACATGATAATTGTATTAGTAATCTCCACAGAGTATTTCACACATTTCGACGTATACTATAGTATACGCCGAACTTCTATAAAGTTTTTTTTACTTTCTTATAAGGAAGTAAAAAAACTTTATAGAAGTTACTCTTTATGGAGGAAGGAGGAATACCTATTATCTGGATCTTCTATATATGTTACACTTGACTTAATTCCTATAGCGTGTTGTAGGAATTGATACATTTGCCCATCTCTAATTAGGCTGTTATGAAATAACGCCATCTGTTAACTTGAAATTGCGATATCATGGAGAGCGACTGCTGTGGCACTTGTAGACATGTTACAGCCATTCTGTAGACCTATAGACAATTTAGTGTAGTTTTTTTTTCCTACTATTATTTTCTGACACTGCGCTATATCAAAAAGACAATGCATTAATATTGCGAACAAATTTTCATCATTCATGATGCTCATGAGAACGTCATACATAGAATTGCTTACTTACTTACGATCGTACAGAATCTTGGGGTTTTTTTAAATTTTCTTGCGATGTTTTAAATCGCATCTTTTGACATTATGCAATAGATCTAATAAAAATAACATCCTGTATAAAACAAGTACAGATACATCCACGAATTCACGACAGCAAATGATAATCCTAAACATTGCCAGAGTACATGAAAAAAATGAAGTTAATATCATACTAAATGGCTATAAATCTATAGTCTGATTTTTATGTGGTAATAATTTGAACTCTAATATAATATAACATAAATAATAACAATATGCGCTTGCACAAAGGAGTCATAATTTTCTACATATTTCTTAAGGTAAGTGAATTATCATTCCGAAAAATGCATACTAAATTTTATTCAAATAATATAAAGAAATGATTGTAATTTTTTAGGCATGTAAAAATTTAAAAAATATATAATTTTATGATTCGCTAATGTATTTCAAGCCAAAATGATTCTATTTTGTGATTTCTAGTTTGAATATTTTAACTACAACTATCTAAGGGATGGATTAGGAAATAATACTTCTTCAAAAAAAATTAAATAGACCCCATGTATAATACAAATGCAATCTCTTACTGCTATACAGTATCCTATGCATAATTGATTATAAATGAAATTACAGACATAGAACGCCGAAAACCAATTTCATATTCGATCCAAGAAAAGGGGAAATCCTCCTAGAACAAAAGTTACCAATGTCTTGGCACGCCTTCAACCGAACACCGGACTTCAGTGAGATTTCAGAATATAAGGCCGTCAAAGAGTTCATGAACGAATGGCTGACGACCAACAAATCACTCTGGTCTTACTACTACGAAATCAGACCGTACATGGACATAAACAATGTCGTACCTCCGTTCGGCGGTGAGTGTTTTTTTTTTTTTTTGTAATATTGCATTTATGTATCAATCGCTACATTATTGACCGTTTATTTATAGTCGGGTTAATTTAAAAAATCCTACTGTTGCCCATCCTTCCATATGCGCTAATAAGGCCTCCGAATTCATATTGTTAATTTTCATAATTTCCCAGGTATGGCGATGATGACTGGCCAGGGCACCATAGTGACGTACGACAAAGTAGTATTCACGATATCCGATCCCGGCACCTTCTTGCTGACCAAAGATTACAAACAGGACAACGTCACCGTTCTGATGGAGTCCAACGACCAAGGCAGATATAATCTGGTAGTGCTCACCAAGAAGAACTTGATACATGTCGATCTATATAAAGAGGTATTTTTTTTTTGTAATATTACTATGTTATAATATATATGCTTGTAAATACACTAAGAAGAAAATTTTATTTTAACATTGAATAGTGTAAAATCAGTTGTTTCAGCTATTGGATGTCCACTGTTGGACATAGGCCTCACTTTTAGATTTCCTTGACATACGATCTCGGATCACTACAACCAATACCAGGTCGTCAGTCCACCTACTGGGATGCCGCCTCAAGCTGCCACATCTAGATTGTGGACTCGCAAACCTTTCTTTCCCACTGGTTATCAGTTCTATGAACAATGCGTCATACCTTTTACCACTTCAATTTACTGGTTCTTTGAGTTATGTTGCTTAACAACATTATTCTGCAGATTTCCTCATTTCGCTTTTATTTTGCAGAGATACCCCGAGGATAGCTCTTTCTGTCGCACATTGAATGGCTATGAGTTTATTCATAAAATCGACATTCCAGTACAACGCACGTAATTCTGCCGTTCTGAATTTTCTGCGAAATGCGCAGGTTTAACGGACCCTGACCCTTCTTCCTTCACCTCCGCTTTCCTATTTTACGCCATCACGACGCTTTCGTGACTTACTTTACAGCGGCAGAGTTACGTGCATTACACTAATAAAGGACTGTGTCTAGCATTCATATGTCAACACTAAGTAAAATATACAACTTTTTTTGCATGTTTTTGATCTGTGAGAAGAGAAAGGTATTCTTTTTGCTAAAGTATTAGTATTCCACATGTTTTAACTCCCGTGGTTCCTCCTTATATTTATTTTTCTGCTAGTTGAAATATGAGAAATAACGAAATGGATCATTATTTAAATGTAAAATATTTGATTTGTAAAGAAATGTTTAAATGTATATTAAACTTAATGTCTCCAACCTTTAATCTCTATAAAATAATGAAGTTTATGATCGTGCTCGTTCTTTACAGCAAGTATCTGTTGGGAATTCCATACCTCTGACTCTGCCAGCTATAGTGGACGAGTACACAGTGGACAGACAGGCGGACACGCTGACTATTGAAGGAAATGTTGGCATAGTTATCAGCTGCAACTTTTTGTTCAAGACTTGCAAACTGAAAGTTTCTGGTAAGTCCCATATACCCAATAAACTATACTTTCAGTATCTATTCTCGACTTTGATCCATGGCTCGTTCTCAATTTCGATCCTGGTCTCCGTTCTTGATTCTGCTCTCAGTGCCACTTTCAATGTCGATTCTGCTACCAGTCACAATTCCGATTTGGCCGAAGTCAGAGAAAACGCTAGTATCAAAATTTACAATAGGCTATACTAATGAAATTTTTCATAGAAAAATTAAAAAATATATCTAGTAAATCTCATAGAACTATCTCTGAAGATAGTATAGCTTTCTATAAGGGATTTTTTTTTACTGGTATATTAGTTCAGTTCAAAAGAATGATTACACAAACGAAGAGACGGGGACAAACGCCAGTGGTTGTACAAAAACACGTCTATTCTTATGCAACGTTGAATCAAAATTTCAAAGCAATTAGAGAGAACTTTCAGATATATAAGATTTTGAATAAATAATGTTTGCATTTTTACTTATATAGGTTACTATACACTAACTAATTATTATCTACAAATTAAGTAAATGTTTGTGCTTGAAATTTTGCAGGTTGGTACTTCGCCAGGCTAGGAGGCCTATTTGGATCTTTTAATAACGAACAATTTGACGATATGCGTCTACCGAACAATACGAATACCGAAACAGTAAAATGGCTGGGATATGGATGGAATATAGAAGCTAATAAAACAGAGTTGACGCAATTGGAAAATCACGAATACAAAAACGATACTCAATGTGACAAGTTCTTCAGGAATAAAGTGTCGCCATTGCATCCCTGTTTTGCTGTTGTGAGTATTTATAATTAATAAAAAAAAAGTGTTATTTTAATTTAGTTAATAAAAGACATGTTCTGAAAAAAAACAAAGAATGAAAATAGATAAATCTTCATATATTGGTATCATGGTTTTAAATGATGTGTTACTATGCAATTGTGTAATTTAATTGAAGATCGACTCCAGTCCATTCTTTGAAGAGTGCTTAAGCGGCGTGGATGCGTGCGCGCTGGCTTCGGCCTACCTCGAGACGTGTTCCCAGCAGCACGTACCCATACACATCCCTGAATCATGTGTACAGTGAGTAAACTCTTCACTCTTTCGACCATTACGATTTAGTTGTGATCAATGATAACCAATGAAGAGTTTTCTTCTGATGAGACGACAATTTTTATATAGTTATACTAGTTGATTGGTTTTTTTTTGTGTGTATTTATACCAGTTTGACCATTTTTTAAATAAATAGTGTTAATGTGTTTATAGCTTGTTTATACTTTTTTAGTTTCCACAGTGCAGTTTTAATTTTTTTATTTTTGTTTTTATTGGACATGTTTTGGTTACTCATATAAATATTGACACATTGCAGACTCATGAAAACTGATCGAATTGAAAAATTCCATTATATATAGGTAACATTTTTTTAACTGTAACAGAGTGACAACATATTTTTATATAAAAATTAGATTTTCGGGAACTCAGAATTAAAACCTTGCATTTGATATCAAACTCGATACATTTGTGGATTTCTTTTTACTCTTAGAGCGATACAAGTCTTATCCGCCATGTTGAATTTAATATAAAATTACAAATATGGAGGGTAGAGATATGGAGAACTCTCTCATATGGGGGAATAGTGCAAAAGTGTACAGCTGTAAACTGTAAATAACAGTTCCAAATTCTTCCACAGTGACGCTAAAGTAGCAAGAGAGTATGAAATGAACTTAGTAGTTATTTTAGGAGTGAAGTGCGCTGAGTTAAAAAACTTTAATATTTTTAATGACAAGAGTAGTTACTGTTTGCATAGTTATTATCCATAAAACTCGTATCACGACAGAAACCTAAGTTATACTTCAATTAATTAATTTCTAAGAACTTGAATTTTTTTAAGCAACATAAGTTAAAAAATTTACATTATTTTTTCCTTATAATATTCATTTCCAAAAAAAATCTTTTATATAAATAATTTCAATATTTGAATAATTTTTATTAGAGAATTCTACTTTGAAAGAAATTTCAAAAATTATTATGTGGAACCCGTTTTGTTTTCCTTTTTTTTTCTCTATCCTACTCTACTATTATTTGGCACATCTTTTAAAATTTACCCTCTTGCTATTGTGGCGTCACCCTATTTTAGCGCTTTTTGACACATACTTTTTAATACACAGAGAGAGTTCTCTTTACCTCTACACTCCATAATTGCAAATCTTATGAGACATACAATTCTAAGACTCAGCAAACAATATCTCATTTATCCAAATGGAATTTAGGGGTTACATAGGAACACATATACATGCATACATTACTTGCTAAAATCATATGCCTCCATCGGAGTCCAAAAAAAAGATCCTTTGGTATCCCCCAAAGGATCGTAATTACTCAAGAAAATATACAAACAATTGTGAGCCATGATCTGTTACCTAGAAATCAAACTTTCATCAATAGAGCTTTCTGCTCTTTTAGCCATGGAAGTTGTGTATTTGTGTGTGTGCGTGTATGTGTGTTAAAAATACTTAATTATACTTTTTATTATAAATAAACTCCAGATGCGTTACGCCTCAAGGAGACGAAATAGAAGAAGGCACCTTCTACGAGTTGAAATATGTGCCAAAGTCAGTAGACATTGTGTTCGTGATAGAAGCTCAGTATTGCAACAAGAACCTTAGGAAACTGAAAAACATGGATATCTTTGTAGAAGCTTATGATAGTAAGATACAAGGAGCCGGCATCACTGATAACAGGTGTGTGGCTATATACAGTTTTAATTTAAAATATTCATTAGTGTTTCGCTTGCCTGTGCAAAGTTTCTAGTTTCATAATATTATTCATATTTTTTTAATAAAGTAGAATCCCTTCCGAGATTCTGGTTTTATTAATATGACAAATATAATATATTCAGATTTGTGTTCTAATTACCAAATGTTGGTAATAGTTTAGAATTTTTTTTTTTGGAATATTCTATGACCTGCTACTTCTCAAATAATATTCCACAACTTTCCTATGTTTTCCACCGTCCCATACTTTCAGGATCTTTCATTTTAATGCTATATTCTCGATATCTTTCTTTTTTGCTATTCCACATCTCCTTTCTCCTCATCATATTTTCTTTCCAACTAACCCATCTTTCGCTTTCCTTTACTTTTCCTGGTTTAGCTTCTTTATCTCTCCTCCTTATTTACATGTTACGGTTGAAGAAGAATAGACAAACATTACAATAATCTCATGATTGTCTCCCTTTTTCTTCCATCAGTCTGTCTTCCTTTATCTTTGTTGTTTATAAAGTTTCATATTTCTCGTTCAACTTGAATTACGTCACGCGACTCCAACTTGCAAATTTCGCTATAGAGATGTTTCTTTATTCTCTGCCCATAGATACGCGATTGTGGGTTACGGCGGCACGGGCGTGTACCGGCGGCCGCGCGCCCTCTATGTCAACAACTTGCTTTTTACGGATCCCATAGAGCTGTCGCAGCATTTCGACAATTTCTTCATAGGTACATTGACAAATGTAAAATTAATGGAAATATTTTAATTGCCGGTGAAATGTAAACTTAAATTAGACATAGCAAGGATAAATAAAAATAAAATAGTAAAATTGATTAAAAGGAACATCAATGCGAGCTTCCACATTTATATATTTTTTGTAAATAAGCGTTTTTACTTATAGTTGTTTTCAAACGTAAAAAACGAATAAAAGCAGTATCCAAACATTTAGTAGAACGAATAAAAAATGAAATGAACATGTGATTTTTTACCGCTTCTGGCCTCTTAAGAGTGAAACACACCTAAATTTTATGAAACTTTGCCAATGAATGGCTATCGATTTTCATTTTTCTCCGTACAAACTTCTTTATTTTCATCAATATAACCAATAAGGATGACATAAAACCCCTTCAATATTCTCAACAATTTACGAATATCGTCAAAGTTGCTTTTTTTTTTCTTTACACATATAACCATTATTAACACATTTGGAAATTTATAATAACATTGACAATCTCCTCCTTTCTCAGAAAAATCCGACCTGACAAAGAGGAACAAAACGCGTCCCGCGGACGTGTTCGCGGCGCTGTCGTTCGCCGCCTCGCTGCCGTATCGGGCCGGCGTGCCGCGCACGATCATCCTGATGCCGTGCACCGGCTGCGACGAGTCCACAATGAAGGTAACATATGAAGGAGATCGCCCTTAATTGTGATAAAATCTAATAAAATTAAAATCTTTTTTTTTAATAATTTTTATGTAATCATATCTATTTCTAAAAAGTACTGGCAAACGTCACTTGTTTTATCACATGATTCAAATAAAAATAACTACATAATACTCAACAAGTCACTACATATCAATCACAAAGGATGAACGAACGCCCAAGGTCATGTCACGCCCCCTACCTAACGCTACGCGGTCGGCTACTCGTGTTTCACAGTGCACTTCGATGAGTTTCGCAAGTGAAGCACGCAGTGCCAAAACGTAAACAAACCTCCGCTGCAACTCCGTCAAAAACTTGCGAAAGCGGAGATACGAATTCTCGCGGAAATTCCGCATTTTTGCAGGCGAAGGCGAGCTTCTGTTACAGCATTAGCTATAAGTTATTTTATTGTTTCAAAACAAGTTACTGATGAGGTCACGCACTTTATAATACGCATTATTCTATCTGCGCGGGCTAAACTGCGAGCGGATAATAGTATATACTGAAATCTGACCAGAAGACATAAGCTTGCAAGTTGAATGACAATTATCTCAAATTATAAAACAAGCAAACAAATAGACATCCTTGAAATATATAGTTACTTGCCTTTAATTAATTGCGGCGCATTTCTGTAGTCGTTTGGCTTTAAGCTATTGATTTTTTTTTTCAGTTGGACTATTCGACGATATACCAAGACCTAATGGACAACTCCATAACCTTGCACATCTTGATGGATGATGAGTTCACTTTGTCCAAAAAAAGAGCAGCGAAATATCTATTTGGTATGTCTCCTTTTAAAATTATTTGCCTATCAGTTAATGTTAATGATTTTGTCTATTTTTATTCCTCGTGCCAGGTTCTGTATGAATTTATTTGAAAATCATGAACTAATACAGTAATTTAGTTTTAAGTTATACAATTAAACATTTTTATATAACACTAATGGCAAGTTGCGCCAAAAGTAAAAAGGTAATTTGTAAAAGTGATCCATAGGATTTGACATTATCTGTCAATGTTCTATCATTTACTTTTACAAATTACATTTTTATTTATGGTGCAACTCGTCATCATAAATTTTATCTAAGAGTTCCTCCTCTGGGAATGTTACATGTATATTATATACTTCCTGTATGATGTGAAAATTGAAATTTTGATGTCATAAAGATCATGATTATACAATACTAATTTATAGCACTATGACATACACAATTGAATAATGTGTAAAATATATTTACAGGTGTAGATAGCACTCTCGCGTATACAAACAAGGACTACGAGAGGCTTGTGGGCGACATCGCGCTCAGGAAGCAAGTGAAGCTGCCAAAAGATAAACTGGGTGTCTGTACTTCACTGGCATTGGAATCCAACGGTGAGTGAAAATTTCATTATTTATTTATTTATCGTACTCTATAAAAATTCATTTGAAGTTCTACTGGAGCTAATCAGGTATGGGTAATTGGGAAGCTTCACCGTAAACATACGATTTTTTTAACGATCGGAAATAAAATGGAAATATATATATATATATTTTTTTTTTTTTTTTATCGTACTATTATGGCAAAATTTATATTCATTTGTAACTATTATTGTAGGAATAAATTTAACACCTTTGTGACATATAGAGTCTATGATAACTATCAATTTAAAGTTCGAAGGATATTTAATTCCTGAAGAGATTTTTTTGTCAAGTTATAGGGTTGTTTGTGGAACTAACTTATGTACTTTTAAACAATGTATGCTTATAATTTTTTGGTCAAGTTTGCATTTATTTATACCATTATTTTAAAGATTTCACATAGTCTACCACTCGAGATAATTTGAGTGCTGTAATTCCGGTTGCTAAATGCCTAAATCAAATTATATGTGCGGTGCATACACAATTTAGTTTACTTAGACGTTTAGTGGCATAAAAAACTGATATGTGCATGAAATCTGAAAACCTTATTCCTTTTTTGGTCAGTTTTATAAAATTAATATTGTCACATTCTATTTTTCAACGTTTTTAACTTTTTTTCCACACTATTTTCTTCTCCGAAATTAGGAAATGCATATGCAGCACCATGTACCTGATAGAAGTATCTGGTACAACATAACATAAATTTAAATACATAAAGTCTGACGCATATTTCTACAACCACGCGCATGCGCGACATTATTCTACCGATTTGTGTCGGTCGCTGTTTGCTTCACTCCCTTGATGGCGGAATGTATAGCTCTTTTTCTCTATATTATATTTTTCTTCTCTCATATAACGAAATGTGCCTAAACGTGACGCTTTCCAGAAATTTCTTTCACAATTTTAGTCCAATCATCAATGATCGAAACGCCGCATAATAAGTTCCACAACAAAAACTGGACATTCACGGAATCGACTCAGTGCCGATAGCTCTCAATATTTTATATCAAAACAATTTAATGTATACTTACAGCGAAACTCGAATCAGTTTGTAGTTGGTGATAATCTCGCTAACAAATGTAAGAGTCTAACTATATATTTTGGAATGATGACAATCATTGCAATTCAGTGGTTGTCCAAAAAAATTGAGATCGTTCAGATCAAATCAAATCGTATATTTAGATCGTAGGTGATGCAATTGCACTTGAAATATGTCATTAATAAATTATTTTCGACATTACCACCCATTCCAAATGCTGATTCACCTTGAGAATGGGCAAGAAACTCAAGGGTTGCTCTTTTTTACTCATCAATACAAAGGTTAAGTAATTAATAATTTAGTTGACATTTAAAAATAATATAAAGCAACCTGATAGCCCGAACACTTCAATCCCAAGGGCTTTTTTTCATTGAGATATTCAGACACGGTATTATAGCCCTTGTCATATAACTTTCTTTTAACGAAATGTTTAAACTCATAAAATGGCAAATTTTGAATTTCAGCTTGGATCTTATTATAAAAACGCACACATTGCCCCCTTAAATGATCTGTTAACTTTGCTTAGACCGGTTTTATGAGCAACAAGATCATTGTTATATCTAGTGTCCAGGGATTCTATTTCAGGCTCAGCTTCGAGGCCGAAATCTGAATATAAAATAGGGGGATCTTAAACAGTTCCGCGGCTACAATTACCATTTTGCACCTGTAGGTACTATATTTGCTGGCAAGAAGTTACAAGGTGAACGGGGCCCGGCGCGGCGCTTCTCGACCGTGTTCGGCGGACGCGCGGCGCAGTCGGTGCACGTGTGCGAGTCCAGCGCCCGCTGCGAGTGCCGCGAAGCTGCGCTACACTGCCGTCCTTGTGGGCAGGGGGGCCTCATGGTAACGTATTTGTTCATAAAATAAGTTATTAAATAAAATAATAATAATTGTACCACGTATTCAAAACGGACAAAGTTTCAAGTATATACCTGTATACCAGTGTACACACATAAAGAGTGAAATTTCTTTAGGTTATGTATTTTTTATTTTATTTGGTGTTTCAATTAATCGACATAAATGAAGTTTGAGCGAGAGTTTTTTTTCCATTTTAAATAAATTATATTAGTTACTATACAGAGATAAGTACAAACAATATAATCATCATTGTTGTATTATAGATATTATAATTATTGAAGTATATATATAATGGTAGAAATATTATTACACAATTTTGTGGTCAAAGGTCTATGACAGCTAAAATAAGATATATATGTTTTAAATTCAACATAATATAGGACCCTCATAATGGATGAATGTAATATTTTTATATCTTACCAAATTTTCTCCCTCTATCCTTAAAGAAGTTTCACTCCAAAATTCTCCTAATCCCATACAAATTGTCCTGAATATTTACAATTATAAATTTTTAATAGGTAAGAAAGTACTTCTAATATTAAAACCAAAAAAAATGTGAGACATATACAATAGTTAGAAAACACAATAATAAAACATGGGTATTACCAACAAATTATTACAATGAAGAACTGGCAGTCACATAAATTGTAATTGAATATTAACACACAGCTAGCTATAACTATTTTGTATAAGGCGTTGGTTCGTGGAAATCCATAATTAGATGCTTGCTTGCAAAATGCAGTATACAACCCACCGCTGACCCTCGAATCTGTTGTTCCAGTAAAAAATCTCTATCCAACGAATTGATAATTGATTCGAAAGGATTGACAGATATCAAACATCTAAGCGAGTGTTAATAATTTATTTATCTTAATCTGCTAAATAGTTATATTATTTCTATATATATTTCTACACCAGGGCATAGGGAGTGTTAAAACAACTGACAGACATGCGACCAACCACCTCATGTGACATGCAATCATGCACTCTAGAAGCACATGGCTACGTGTCTCAGAATACATAGTTATAACTTAGTATTATATACTTCACATATTTAGTAATATGTCAAGTACACCAATGGCTATAAGCTAAGCCAAACTGAAGTAGTATTAGAAGAAAAAAATATGTTAAAATAAAATAAATATTTGTCTTTTTTGCAGATGGGAGATTTGAGTTCGTTTTGGGGCATGGATGAAATTGATGATTTGTTAGATAACGCGATGGATTAATCAATACTGACAACAATGTAACTCCTAATATAATTAACATTTATGAGTAGTAATGGTCAATAAAATTATATATATATTATTAAATTATTTTTTTCAAATAATAAATTATTTTATTGCATGCCTCCAAGGAGGTTGTGCTTTATTCTCACAAAATGAAAAATACGGAGAGCGCTTATTTTTAAACCCCCGTATTTTTGTAAAAATACTCTAATATTCTTTAAAATACACACTACACATTTATATACAGAATATACTTCAACCACTAAATTAAATATCATTTGAAGTCTTTTATCTAAACATTATTGCATTAAAAAAATTTATTAAAAAATATTTTGTTGAACGTCAATAAGTTTAGTAGTTTGGATGTTCGGATGATAAAAAAATAATGCTTCTACCGCTTGAAGAAATATTTTTTTTTTTTCCTATGTCTAGAAAATCTTAATTAATAAGCCTATTGAATATGAAGCCTGGAAAATTCTTCAATTTTCTACAATAAACATTTAAACTCAATTAGTTATAAAAAGTTAAAAAACTACGGCAATATAGCAATACTTATTTTACATAGAGATGTAGTTGAGTAGAGATATTTCATACATGAATTATTTTTTAACAGATTTGAGTTTGGATAGAAAAATATTTTGTTCAATGTCAATTTTTTTTTTACTTATATGTTAAATTACTTATCTAGCTACATTGTAATGTGATTTTTATAATAAGTGGTATGTTATAAAACTTATTATTCTAACAATTATAACTTGGAGGCCTGCATTTTTTTATTCTAATATTTAACACTGCTGAAATATTACAATGCTATCAAACCAATTTAAACATGCATGATTGTAACGCTTCAATGTGAACATCGATGTTTAATAAATATTTTGAATGTGCCTCATAATTTGGCAATTTGATGACAGCTTCTAAATGAGATGTCATAGTATCATTTTAATGGTCCCGTAAATCATTTTAATTAAAATTAATACAGAGCTCATTTGTAACTTGATTCCATCTATAGATCTTAAAAAAATGTAAATATAAAAGCATCTGTTTTAAGTATTTCCATTCAATCCTACATTAGATTGACTTGTCATGTCTCAACAGGCACAATGAAGATCATTTTTAAATTCAAAGATCTTTGGGTATTCTTTTTCTATCAGGAAATGTCTGGGAATCCATTGTCATGAAATAGAATCTCTCCAGATATGATAGAAAGTAAACAACTCCTGTTTAATATTAATTTATATTGTGGGATCTTCCCGAGAAAAGGGTAAGATACGAAATTTTGATGAGAGAAAATGATTTGTGAAACCAGCTCTACCTGTTACAATCAGTGACATGTGTCTATGGTGGTTTTAAGATCTTCCTTTCACCCCTGCAAGATATGATGACTGGTGTTTTAATGCGCAGAGGCCGGTTAGGAAATGCATAGCGTTCAATTCCCTAAGCTGCATGGCTTGTAGCATTTTGGTAAAAAACGTCTGCCTGCACTTCTAACTGCCGAAGTTCCATCACATCGCATACAAGTCCAAACATAAATATAAGATCGGAAGTAAACTGCTCAATAATCGAAGTCAAGTACCTTAATCTTTTTATGCAAAAGTGATATTAATCTCGTGAAGATTATCCTTTACCAGGTCTCGCAACAGCTTTAAACCTTGCCATTGATGTAGCCGTTGTGTGCTTTATGAAAACCGGATTGCAGGGCCAGGTAATGTATTTTTGTTTTCTAGAAAAACGGGTAACTATATATACACTACACATTCAATCATTTTGGATATACAATAAAGAATGCTGGTGTGAATGGTCATAAATCTTTCATTCGTGTTCCATTCAAAATTTTATCTCAAAAAGATGCACATTATTTTTATCTGTTAGAGTTATAAATACATTTTTTATGAATATATCTACACTACTATTATAAAGAGGAAAGATTTGTATTTTTGTGTGTATGTATGTTTGTAATGAATAAACTCAAAAACTACTGTGCCGATTTCAAAAATTCTGCCACCATTGGAAAGCTACATTCACCCCGAGTAACATGGGCTATATTTATTGCTAGAAAAAATTAGGGATATTTACTAAAACTTAAGTAACGTAACTCAAGATGTAAAAAAAGTGCCCTAAAACATCTTTCGTCGCATGCGCTGCGGAAACTATTGATGATAGAACAAAGGTATGTTCTACAATATTAAAGAAAATATCAATATCTACAAAAAAACTTCGCGGTACCGTATGTCCAACTATTATCGCTATGTCACAATAAACACTTTTTACATTTTAAAAGTTGATAGAAATACCGACCAAAATTAGTCCATGTTATCCATACTTCTTTTTAAATCCTTATCCAAATAAATCATATTGTTTTCAAGACTGTTTCAATTCATATAGATTACTTTTTGAATTATCTAAATCGACTATTCCATTCAATAGATATTACGAATTTAATAAGTCATAGAAATAGAAAAAAAAACGCTGTCGCATTGTGCATGTTATTCATACCTTTTTATTAATACTTATCCAAATAAATTATTTTGTATTCAAAATTGTTTCGAGACATGTAGATCACTTTTTGAATTTTTCAAATCGTATATTCCATCCAAAAGATATAAGAAATTTAAAAAGTCACAGATCAGCCACGGCGCGGCAGCGCCTATTCTGTACTAGCCTGACATTCTAGCGGTGCGGGAGAGGGGCAGGCACGATATAGGTAGCCGTGCGGTCGGCTCCCTACGCAGCGGACGTAACCGATGTTGAACATTTTTTGACTATTTTAATAGCAAATTTTTTTGTCCAAGTTAAAAATTTCTTCTCAGAAGTAATTATAAATTGCTTATTCACGCTTTACTGTCTATTATTTATAGTACTTTCGCACTTTTTCAATAGTATTTATCAAAAGTTCTATCCTTATTTTATCTGATTTATAAAAAAAAAGTCAACAATATGCCTAGGAAAAAAAGGTCTCAACTTTCTAAAAGTCGCTTCCAAGCGAGATTAGCAAAAATACGACGTATCGAAAAATCATCTTCTGAAAATTCAGATCGTCTCGCAAATCAGGAAGCGTATGCGTCGCATTCGCGGGCCACAGAATCGAGCGCCGAACGTTCGCAACGTCTTGCTGAAAATAGTGAAAATAAATCACAGGGATAAACGTTTTCGATTGTTGGCGTCGACCTAAGAAAAGAGTGCTTCCCTCATGGACAGTTATGTGTTGCCCTTTCTCGAGTAGGATCTCCTGAAAATCAATATGTTTTGTTACCACTTACAAATATCACTGCCAACATAGTGTACTTTAGTTGCTTTAAGATAAAAGTTTTGTAAAATAAAAGTAACAACCAATAGAATTAAATAAAGCTTTAAAATAAAAATGTAAATAGAGAAATATAAAAGTTAAAATAACTATACTTAAATATATGTAATATTAAATATAAATACACACACATAAAAAATATAAAAAGTAAAAATAAAAAAAAAACAACTAAAAAATGTAAATATATACAAAATTTGGGAAATTTAATTAGATAGGATCAGATAAAAATGTAAAATGTAAATAAAAAAAAATACTGAGTAATCTCTCTTACTTAAGATTAAATAAGATAATTAGATAAAAAAAGCGACGAACAAATTCGGATTGTAAGCATAAATGGATAATGTGGTACTGCGTTTAAAAAAATATAAAAATAAAACAAAAAAATATAAATAAGAGGTAGAAATATAAAAAAAAATCTTATGTCCACCCGTGCGAAGCCGGGACGGGCCGCTAGTAAGTTATAAATTAATAAAATCTATAACTTATTTATTCATAATTGCGCAAAACACACTGTCCCGTCGCATTATACAATCTTGGAACATAACAACTTAAGAGAACAGATCAACTAACTTGTATACAAAATCACAACCTTATTTTTTGTTTCACCGTAATAGTCAGGGGAATTAAATTTATTTTTTAAGTTGGTACATGCACATTTGTTTATATTGTGTTGAAAAATTGACTATTATTTTTATTTACCAGGCTCCTATTTACATAAATAAGATTATTTTTTTATAGAACAAAAAATAATTATTTATCTCACTTGCTACAATATTATTTACAACTCAACAAATATGGTTGAGGAAATGTATAGACCAGACTATGGATTTTATAGAGTATTCAATTCTCTATGAAATATTTCTTTTAACCCACGAAAAAATCCTCTCCAAATTTATAGGAAACTTAATGGTGGCCTATAGTTCTGATTAAAAAAACTGGTCAAAAGCATGTTGGACCATGCTCATTACAGGATTCCAGTCTTTATTACAAGGAAATGCACTACAGATGAAAAAAGTACATTCTTACACTTTTTCTATATCAAACTAATTAGCGGCTTATACAAGACACATACACTATAAATTTCATCTCTATATGTTTAGTACTTTATGAATAAAATGCTCATGACATAGAAACGGACGGACAGACATGACGAAACTATAAGGGTTCCGTTTTTGACATTTATTAATGGCCTCCTATGCATATAATAATTCTTGGTAAATAAGAGTTAAATTCATCTTAAATTACAATGTATAACTTTATTCAGCCGAAGATAGAAAAATAATACATCATTCTTCTTAAATTTTATTTCTCAACTCAATTAAATAACGCTCATTTATTGTTTAATTATTTAACAATAATAATATGTTATTTATTTAACACAAAGTTTAGGGTATAATCTAAAATAATCTTCCATGATAGTAGTTTCATATTTCCAACTGCTGCAATTGCTTTGAAACAGCTATTCTATCAGTCTTTAGTTAAAGTTATTAAAAAGCGACTAGCTATATAGAATGCTCTGCATTAAATGTATATATAACAATATAATTTTCAAAATAACATTTAATCTATTTTATACTTCTCAAAAATATTTAGACACACTGCTATTTCTGAATTTCTTAGATTATACTTAAATAGTTAAGGTCAGCCCATGAATATAAGATAATAATATCGCTTTGTATTGAATTTTATCACCTAAATTACAGATTTTGGTAGATGCTTGTAAGTTTTCAAAACCTATGCCTTATTGTTTCAAACTAAACAACAAGGGACACACTCATCATGATAATTATCAATAAAACAATTATTAATGTTGTAATCTATTCATATGTATATATAATAAATGTTGGTATAACCGAGATCAACAAACTCCGACGCCGATTGAAAAATAAAAGTCGCCACTGTGAAAGTTGGCACATCTAATTATTTTTTTTATGGTGACACTTTTAGTGCTGTCAATTTTGTAACTCGTCACTAAAAGGTAATGCTGCGCATTAAATTCTTCACTGTTTAACCAATTCCCATGAAAATGACTATATATGAACACTTGAACATGGAAAATATTTTGCTATCCATTTTGCTATAGTTTTCCACTAGGTGGCGCTTCAGCGCATCACTTTTTTGCACCATTCTACCATTTGAGATAAAAAATGCAAATTTATGTCAATATATGTTAGATAATAAGGTAAGTATTGGTAATTTATGGACCATCACTAATATAATACCAGCGTCGCATGTTGCTTCACTGATATTAAAAATAAAAATTTGTGTTGGAGAGTATTAACAATTTAATTTTCTTTTACTACTAAATTATTTTTATCGATTTAAATAAACATATTTAAAGCGATAAAAATAATTAATTATATAATTAACAAACAATACTCTATTTTAAATTTCATTCAATTTTTTAATAGCAAATGATAAAGCGTAAAATACATTGTAACACGAACATTCTATTTTGTGAATTTCATATATCCTACGCCGTTTTGTTTTTGCTTCTTCATTTTCATAACATACATTGCTCAATAAAACTGACGGGTGACCTCTGGTTACAATATGTACAGGTTAAGACCAATGAGCATGAATCATATCTCATTGTTAAGAACCTCAGTAAAAAAAATGAGAACTATGAAAATTCAATTAAAGAGCAATTTCAGAATTTGCATCTGTATTTTTCCTCAGTAGGTAATTTGGAGTTTGGAAAAACAATTTGCAGAATTTAGTTGCAAAATTTCTACATAATTGAATAAAATGCCTAAAATATAACCCATCATATACTACTAATAATTGTGTATCTCATCACATGATTTGTATCAGTTTTTATAAGCACCAAATTTCTAGTAACAAGTCGACTATCTTTTGCTATATCAGTGAATTCTTTACATTAAACTTTCATTACAAAATTTCAGAGGAAAAAAGGTTTTATTGAAAATAATTGTGATATATTTACATTGAATTACAGTTTGCAAGCCTATCAAACACATGAATTTTGTATGTATTACACTGCCATAATAAATTTATTTGATAGGCCAACCGGTTTGTTATTTTGTGCCACAAAATCTTAAATATACTTCAATTGTACTGTCATTATTTATACACTTTGTAAGCGATGCTTATGCCTATAATTATGATAGCTATTGTGGAAATTTTATATAACAATGAACAAACAACTTTATTTTGGCCTCCGACAGAATGGACTATTGAATTGTTCAGTAGGAACACTCGATTGCTCTCATCTATAAATGCCTGTTTCTCTTCTGGAGACATTGTTTCTGCAACTTTATTCATCGCTTCCCGAAATTCAGTTTTCATCTTTGATATGTCGACACCGTTGAAATTTGTCACGTTATCTATGTACATGTCTTGATTTTCCTCTGAAAACAGAAGATAAGATAGTGGTATCTAAAATTATGCTATGAGAGATGGTATTAGAGAAATAAGCTTTCAAACGTCTTTGTTCATTGCCTGAATATAATTTCAATAGTATTTGCATTATTTTTTGTCTCATTTCGATTATTCGAAAATATGCATAAAATTAGGCTTGCCCATCACTAAATACAAAACAACACAGTACATTCTATTTCCAAACCCCATTTCCATAGATTTATAAAATGCAACTTTTAAGAATAATAAAAAATTGAGAATATATTTTCAAAACCTTCCAGATACACAGTGAACCCTCTATAGTGAACTTCCTTTACAATAAAAAACTCTATAGCATAGATATTATTTGAAATTGGTTGGTTTACTTTATTACACATACATTGAGATAATTTCTATAATAATATTCATGTTCTAACAGAACAATACATATTTTTATAGATTAGTGTATTTTCTTTATTTATTTAAAATATTATTATTTCGTTATTTATTGTTTTACATTTTCTACGATAAAATCCAAAAACTAGAACCTAACTATAAAAAATTCATTCTCCAAAAATATAAAACAAAAAAAAACTAGAGATGTCGCGGAACACCTGGTTACAAAGAAGTTCCTTTCGCTTTATATTATGTTATATCAAATAATAAGAATAGTTAAGAAATTAACAACTATTGAGAGTCACAAAACGAAAAATACAAAATAATATGTTAAGAAAAATATTTATTTACTTAAAATTTGATATAATACATTAAAATAGTGAATTTTAAATTATATAATAGAACAAAGTACTAAACAGCGCCAACTTTTTCTTTTATTAAAAACCCTGTTAAGTTCGTTAAACTGCATAATTATGCAATTATTGAAATCAATTATTTAAGTGAAATGCATTGTCATGTAACCAATGCTGTATCCAAAGGGTTATTTGCACTACTACACATGTCAGTACTACAATACAATAAAACAGCAATGACTTCTAGGGCGGCATAACATATGACCAAAGCTAATCATCTGAATATCGCTACGTCTATATATTAAATTAAAAATATATTGTCTACTTGATGATGATGAACATTAAATAGTCTATAGACAAGAATGTCAAATAAGTATATTTTTTTGTTTTATATTTTTTTTTTGGTGCATTTTTTTCATAGCCGTAGCTATAGTTTTTTAACCTATTTTGTATTTTAATTTGCTTGTGGTATTATTTTTTAAAAGTTTGTGCGGTGCGACCTATGTATTTAAAGTACTAATTAAAGCTCTTACGTTTGATACCCAACATGATCGTTTAAAAGAAAGAGCGTGTGTACAGAGTACACATGTCAGAAGTGAAACTTCTTTGGCAACATTAATTAAAATCAGTAAGATTGTACATAAATAATCAGAGATACCAATTGAAAAGTAAAATTAAAGATAAAAATTGGTGAAATATAAAAAAGAGATATTGTAGGTATTCAAAGAATTGAGGCACAGTATTGAAAAGATTTCTATAAAAAAAATTTAATTTAAAATTAAGATGAAATTTTGCATAATGCAGTAATTAATAAATGAATACTAATAAAAAAATATATTGTAAAAATAATGCAATATTTTTGTCAGGTAAGAAAATAAAAATTATGTACACTTTTTATATTGAAAACAATTATGATATAGAATGTTTGAGCAATGTACATTTTTTTTCATTTTAAAGAAAAACTATTTTAATTAATAGACAAATATGTACAAGCATATAATATACACAAATTTGACATTATCATTGTCATTGTTATTATAATAATTAGTAAATTCCGTTTATAATGATATAATTATTATACTTTTATTTATTTAATAATTAAATAATTGTAGAAGGTATAATAAGAAATATATGTTTTACATTCAACATAATTCAGGAGCCTTGTAAAAAGAATAATATCTACAGCAATAGAGTATGGCATTCTCACTATTTTTGTCTCTTTCTTTCTGGTGATCTATTGCTCTTTCAGTCTTTTAAAATCTAAAATCGTGATGGCCTCATCATCCCGCTAATATTATTATTATGCCGTGACAGTATTGCTGTTACGCGACCTCGAAATTTCACTCTCAACGCGCCCAAAGCAGTTTCACTTCAAAAATATATATTGACTTTATACCCTCTAGAGCCTCTAGAAAATGACATATTCAATTCAGTGTAACAACAAAAAGCCTACGACTAGCAGACACCGATACCTCAATCATCAAATTATAATACCTAAGTGTTTGGCTCATATCATTATATGCAATTACCAAGAAAATACAAATGAAGCAGTAAGCAACGGCAGTAATATACGCATATTTGAAATGTACTAATTAAACCTTTTCATTTAATACCGTATATGGCACCATTAAGATTTTTTTTTTTTATTCTTGGCATTATGCCTTCTAGAGGGCGCCATCTTGAATAGTGGAACACCACATGGTTTATAACCAGCGGATGGTAAAGATGCTTCTAATGATACCTCATTTGTCACATATAAGTAGGTTGGGAGTTCTACAGGATTAGATGTACATACATAACCACATACATGCAAATTGAAATCATAACCCTTCTTTTGGCTTCGGCATAATCGGTTAAAGATAACTATGTTATTATATCTTATAGTTTGCCATTAATGTAGAAGGCAAAAATCCATTAAACATGTTTAGTCCAAAATACCAAACAGACTAGTATCAGTTATGCATTTTTATTATATTACAAAATTAAAAAATATATATAATGCTTACCAAAAAATAGTCAGACCAAAAAACAGCATAATAAAGATTCAGAAATTAATATGTACATACTCGCAAAACCAAAAAATCACAAACAAAATAGTTTTCAGATGCTTTGCTATGAAAACTTTCCATATAAAAGTGTAATAGACAATGCATTTCAAACATACTAAAAAATTCTACTAAAATCTAGAAAATTATGCTCATAAAACTTATTTACAAACAATATGTTTACAGGTATGTTTAGTGTTTTAAAAAGAACAGGGTTGAAAATTCATTATTATTTTTAAACAATGTGCAAAAGTTGAAATGTCATCGATTTGTACTTTTATAATTGTTTACTTCAAATTCTCATTTGCAATAAATGACTGCTAACTGTTTTGATTGATTTGATTGAAGATATTGGTATTTGTGATGTTAAATTTAATGTCACAAATACCAATGATTACCTTAGTTGTCAATTGTTAAGTTAAAATAATCTATTATATAATGTAACAGTTAGCAGTTAACCACTGCAAATGTGAATTTGAAGCACACAGCTGTTGCACCGGCAGAATTAAATTAAATCAATAATTGGAAAAAACTGAGAAATACATACTTTGCCCGAACATTTTCCTTTTCTTAGCCAAAATCTGTCCACCGCTGAGCAAACCCAAATAAAGATGATACACATATGCCATCAACATCAGTGGATTATCTCTCTCCAATTCTTCTAGATGCTGGATATATTTCTTTAATGCTTCTGATTTTTCTAAAGAATGCCATTCCTCCCCGAGATAATGTTGTAGGTCTTGCTCGAACGCTTCCTTCCTACGTGAATGCAATAAAAATAACTGAATTTATCAAATTTTGTGGTTTGCTACTAAATACAGTGTCTACAAGAGAATAGGCTAATATATTTACAGATAGGTACAAGGTGATTCTAATACTTTAAATTAAAGTAACAATAATTTTTATTCATTATTGTATTTAAGTATTTAATTTTACTTCATATCTTAATTAGTTAAAGGTTCTTTGATTTTACCAAACAATGTATTGTGCTTAGATATCTGTGACTTGTTATTAAATATTTGTGATATTTTCAAGGTTTAATGTCAATATTTTTCAGTCTTTCATATTTATAATACTCTAACAGGACTCTGCTTTGTCTATGATTTAACGATAAATCAAAATATGCACCTAAACAAGACTTTATTGACAAAGAGGCTATCAAATTCTGCATTTTTTAAACGGATTCTTGCATCTTCTAAATAAGCAAAGATGTGATAGAAGACAAATAGGCCTCCGCCCCAAACTTTTTCATCTCGCAAAGCTGAAAAGAAAACAGAAAAACTTGTATATAAAATATATATAATGTAAATAAAAAAAATGCAAGTCACAGTGAGAATTGAGTGCTACATGGCAATCTTAACTAACCTTATTATGAAGTATGATTATATTTAAGGGACCTATGTAGACTGTGAAGTCATCATTAAAACGCAATATAGCTATTTGCATCGGTATGGATACACAATAGTATATTGAAGTAAATATCAATATGATCTATAAAGTAAGAAAGACATAGAGATTATCCATCGACCAATCGAAACTGAACTGTTTTTTTAATAGCACAAGAATTACTTTAACGCCCAAAAGACGCAACATCACAGAAAATTGTGAAAAACTATCAAAAAGAGCCGAACAGGTAACGAGCAAGTAAAACGCTCCATACATACAAATTTTAATGGATAGAGACAAAAGTAGATAGACAAATGATTTCTGAAAATGTCAGTAACATATAGACATAAAGAAAACAATAACTAGATAAAAACCATAGGAATACTCACACAAAGCAAATTTCGCATTTACCAACGCATCGCTTACAGAGTGGATTTTGCGCGTCGCTTTTCGCACTCGAGTCGTGAATGTTTCGCCATTTTCTGACATTATTGTTAAGATTACTGTATTTTAAAACCACTTTCTGTCGAAAAAGAACTCCGAAAGCAAACAACGGATTTCTTCCTTTGACATTGATCAGCTGTTCATGACATTCCTGCGGTGCTGCCACTTCACGGAAAATAAATTTACAAGATCAAATCCGTAGGTCAACACTGACAAAATTCGCCATAAGAAAAATAAAAATTTCGCTATAAACCGATATTGTTAATTTTTTTTTGGTAAATGACGTTTCCTTTTCTTTTAATGTAATTTCATGTATTAGAACAACAACTGTTTTTTTAGTCATTGATTGAATAAATTATATTATTCTAATATTAATGAAAAAAAAATGTCAAAATCTAATTTCTTTAGGTGAAGTCTTTACCAAATTCGCTAAATTTATGATGCATCATATTTTATAGTATACTTACCGTAGTACCATGAGATGTAGAAGGCTATTGAAACATTACAAAATAATAAAAAAAAATGAAATCTGTCATTGGGGCTACCAACAGAGTGAAAACATAACATTAAAATATATATTTTTTTAATTTTCAAATAATATGGAATACCAGAACTTAAATTTCATAATTTTTGTATTAAAATCAAGTCTAATTTTCACATCTACAATGTGCCAATGTTTCTATTTACATTAATAAAAATTATGAACAACATTGAACAAAAACTAAGAACGCGTGATGATAAGATTTATATATTCTTCAACAATGTATATGCATATTTATGCGATGTGTTTGTATACGTGAACACAGGCCACTGTGCGCGCTTCAGTAGAATATATACATTGTAATAGTTAAGCTAGGTGTAGGTGGCATCCCTGTTGAAATAATCCTATAGATTCCAATAAGAAATAATTGAATTGGGACCTAATGTGCTTTTGTCGCTGCAAATCCATATCCGTACCCATAAAACTTTCGAAGAAAAGAAACGGAAAGCTTAATGGAACTTATATGTCTATGAAGTTCTTATCTGGATTTACATATAGAATACATTATTTTTTCCGATTGTGGAATTGTCATTTAAAAGCATTAAAAACATTTTCTATTTCGTATTCGGAAATCCACATTGATTTTTATATCCATATGGATTTACGATAAGAACAGATACAAACCTACAGGTAAGGTGCAGATAGGATCCATACAAATACAAATAACATTACAATCCCATTCAGTCCAATAAAGGAATCTCGCTATGATGGACATACATATAGATTCCAAATTTAACTCTATCTGGAAATTTTTTCTTCCAGATAGATTACATATAAGCCATTACAGATTCTATTGTTATATGTGGGACTATATTGGATGTTTTCAACAGGGATTCGAGGCATCCGGCTTCCGTGCTTAATCCCGCAAATGAGGGTTCGCGTTCGATTCAAAATTGGGTTAAGTGTAAAATCCAAGTTCACCAAAAACAAGAAAACGAATAAAGAGCAGAAACATAAAAAGGAGACGATGGGTGATACCTAAGTCCACAAGCTTCGATAGTGATAAAAAAGTGGATTGTTATAAATAATACACTAGATAGACTGTACTGAAATTTGTATGAAGAGACATTTAAGAACCGATCAATGAATACTCATCTCTTTCTTACCTTATATTTAAATAATTGTATTTCTTGACTTCATCAAAGACATACATATATTTGACCGTGTCGGTCACGAATGTTTTTCAATTACACCCAATTCAATCTGCCAAAAGAAGTATTGATTTCAATAATTTCAAAGAAATTGAGAAAGGAAAACTAGAAATGATCCTTCGTCAACGAATGCATCAGATTTAGTAAGGGAAAAATACATAAAAAATATTAATTCGAATTTTTGGATATTAAAGTGGGGGTAATAAATTTTTACAAACATAGAAGCAACGGAAACTGTAAGCTCTAAAATCAGCTTTTGCTAACTGTACCGAGTCTCTAATGAACTTTATCGACTTGAGTGCGACTAGATTTTTATATTTCTTTGTTGTCTTAAAATCTCTCATTTATATTCAAAATCTTCGTTTCTATTTTATAGCGAATAAAAATTTTGTAAAAACTATCTTAAGATCGTTTCTTGATCATAAGACGCCAAAAATAATAACTTGCTGAATAACGAGAGGCATTGGTTGCAGGATACACGCGAACACTCCAATTACTATATTTCCTACGAGAAAATACAATTGTGATCTACCCTTACAAAAAAAAAATACTACATTAATCTCCCCATAAATAACCGAATAAAATTCTACTTATTTATCTAGACATGCGTGGGCGAAATTATTTACGTTATCTGATAATTCGAATTACTTAGAATATTCCACAAAATACAAAATATTTATTTGTAGGTCAGGGATGATATGCCGACTACCTTTGTAACTAAAAATGACATTAATTTACGACCATTTTTTACATTTCAATTATAATGTTCTGGACCAGTCGCTTTTGTGGGTTGTTCGTGAATAATTCGAACGCTGATGGTTACTCTTAGTAATCAATGCGTTAACAAATGTGAACATTAAGTATTTTAATGATTTCGTAGTTTACTTTTTCGTTTATACTAGACTTTAAATTCACGCATTCTGATTTACTTTTATTTCTTCCTCAATCCTCGAACTCCAATAGGGCTACATCGTAACAATGCCAGAGTATTCACAATCATTTATGACGTTTGTCATATGTCAAATATAATATAATTTTTTGGCCGCGGCAACATCAAATCTTCCATCATTTATATCGACCGATCACTCTGTTAACCGTCCTCCCGATATTGTCCTCAATTTCCATTTAAGTTCTGGCACTCTTTTGATCAATTCCGGTACCGAACTAGAACTTTTTTTTTTTCAAAATGAAGATAATTCCCCGCGGCTCCGTTTACGTCAACGACCAGCAAATTCTTTCATCTTTTTATAGCGATCGATGACGTTATAAATCATTATACCGTTCTCGATTCCATATCAGACGACCCGCGCACCGCGCCGCAAACTCACACGCGGCACGCCAATGCGTTTGTGACCTACTATACATTTTTAGTCACTATACTCCGTCATTACACAACTTAGTGATGATTTTTGGCAGAAAGTTTTTTTTTTATTGGTGCGATTATAATAGTGTAAACAGAATCTGAATAAAATTAACTCTCTTTTAACATAATGAACAGCTAAACATGTAGATACTCGAAAAAGAAAATTATGAGTGTACGGGGGCCACATCTTATCATAACTGAAGAAAAAATTAATGTAGCCTATCCTATGTCCTGTACGTATAAATGTTTATCTGCCAAATTTCATAAGATTTAATTAATTGGTTTAAGAGTTATGGAGGAATATACATACATACAGAAAAAAAAATCTAAAAATCGTCCAATTTATTTTCAGTAACATGTATAAAGCTTACAAACACGATATCTCTGAAAACAAATTAACTTACTCCATGATCAACCCTTACAGGTTTATTATTATAAGTATTTAAGAATTGTGTATTAATAAAGGTTCGATTTGTTTTTGTGGATTTCAAAAAAAATCTTATAACAAGCGATCAAGCGATTTTTGTCTTGAATAATAATGAAGGGATGATCCAACGATATACTATTTTTCACAACTCTTTATCAAAAAATATTTTATTTGTATCAAGAAACTAAAATTGGAACGTAGATCCTAATGAGCCAGGAGCGAAGGTCGAACGCGAAACAAATAATCGTGTGTCTTGTCATAAATGTGTATCATATTCTTGTTTGCATGGTCCAACTTTCTTTTAATCAGAATTATATTTCTACGTCGACCCTTTTCGTTTTATTTTTTAATCAATATATATTATAAAAGTGCACATTGTGCGTGCCGCAGTAACTCAAAACAAATTAAGGTACGATCAAGGAACTTACATGGCGTTATAGCCCTTTATCCCCTTTCGATTAAGATTATTTTTGTTTTTACCTAAGGGAGCGTTCAAATATTACGTAACGCAATTTATGAAGATTTTGGACCCCCACCCGCCTTGTAACGCACCGTAACATTTTTCTGTACCCCCCTCTCTACAAACGTTACGTAACACTCAAGTGACTATTTTACCCGAAATTCGCAAAAGTTGTTTTATATATCCTCAAGGCATAGTTTTTATTGCCTATGCGGTAATAATCTATACTTATAAATAAAATTGAGTGTCTGTTTGTAATATTGAAATAACGCCTTTACTACATACATATGAATATATGCAGTACACACCTAAATTTTTATTTTATTTTTTTTCTGTCTGTCTGTTTGTCTTTGAAATGGCTGGGACGATTTTGACTGGACTTTTATTGGCAGATAGCTGATGTAATGAGGAGTCACTTAGTCTACTTTTATTTTAGAAAAAATATTCAAAATCCTGTAGTCTACGGGAACAGTTCTTTAGTACTAAATAAAATATCACATCCTTTTTAGCTTTTTTACTGATAAACTCTTAAAATAAAACAACATATTCATTTTAACCTTTGGCATTGCAATTATGAACAGATATCTAACTGAAATTAAACTTTTATTTTTACTCAAAATAAAATTGTATTCTTCAGAAAATTAAAAATAATCAACTATTAACCTAGTATCTAAAGTAGGTCTATTAATAAAACAATCCGATTTAAATTATTGCTCCTCTGTCCACGGGTTTGCTAGCCACTCTGATTCTCTCATCACTGGCATCTGAAGTGCAGAAGAAGACGGTTCTGGTATTGTCAAACCACTTGTATCAACTTCGTCTTCGTCAAGCCAGTCAGCATCCTCAGACGACGTTTCATAACGATGTACAATACAGAGAAACTCATTTGCCCTTTTGGCAGCAAGGCGCTGTGGCCGTACTCTTGTTTCACAACGATCTTGGACAGGCTTACCATGCACGTAACGACAGTGCATCTGAACACCCTTGTGAGATGTGAAGTAGATCCCACAGGTGGGACATACTTTTTCTTTAAGTCTGATTGTACAGATGGACAAAAAATTGTAAGGCATCTGCTTAAATCCTTCTAGCGGAGGTGACAGTGCAACGGACAGCCTTACAAGAAGTGGCGAAAACTTCGATGTTCCTTTGTCTAGTAAACTGGGTACTACAAGCTTGCTTGGGGTTTGAAGTATTGGACAAGGTGGTGGGATAAAAGTATCCGCAAACACAGATTTCAATGCACTTCTTGTTGGTGGACAGCAGGATTCATCCGCGCATTTTACAACTTGCAAGAAATATTGCGATTCACGGACGTGAATGCTATACCACGCCTGATTTGGTTCTGCTGGATCCTGCTTGCTGTCTTCGGGCTGTCTATACTCCGCCGAAACGTCATAATTGTCAATTTTCATGTCTCTCCACACTTCTGCAAGTGTTTCTCCTGCGTGCTGAAAATTGCGTTTTTCCAAATCATCATCCGTAGTCATTCCTTTGTCGTCGAGATGAGAACCAAAATGTTCATGAGGCAGAATGACGCCTGCCAGTCGTTTGCTGAGGGGAGCCATGCGACGCTCAACTCGGTTGTATGCGCTCCGCCCAGGAGCATTAGTCGCTATAAACAGTGCGTCCAGGTTATATTTTTTAAAGTGTTCAATCGCAAAGTTCTTGACTTTACGATAACGCGGGTTTTCGTCAGGCCCACCATCTACAAAGATGATGATCACTGGCTTCACGGTGTTCGATTCTGTCATCATTAAGGGTTTGAATGACGGTATTGATAAAGGGATTCGAAATCATAAGCATGGGTGTTCGCTGTAGAGGATGTGTGTTTCCCACTCTAATGGATATGTGTGTTGGCCCGCTGTACCCAACAGCTTCTTCCTTACCGAAATTGTTAGGTTCTACCTTGACACCGGCGTATACAGAAGGAATGAGTTTGTGCCGCTCTGCCACAACCCAATCGTGATCTGGTAAAAGTATCCTGTACTCCATGTGCATTTAAAGAGGGCTCTGACTTTTCACTGCCGGTAAACCTATTGGTACACGTGCCTTATCGTCTTGAGAGAGAACGAATACCTGCTGCGGTCCCAGAAGCGAAGCGAGAGATTCCAAAGATCTGATTGTTGCAGTGCAAAATTCCCCGTCTTCGTGCGTTTTGTGGATCTCGTTCTGAGGTTTTGCTAATTTTACGGGTACGGTATGTACGTGCCTTCTTCCCTCTTTAGTGTTAGAACCGCGTGGGAGCAAGTGAAGATATGTGCCGCTTCGAGAAATTTGGAACCCCATTAACATTAGCCTCTCATGCAGGTCGGACAGAGTGAGACAACTCCTAATCATCTCTGTACGGCGGCGCTCATCAGCAGCGCTGCCATGAATGGCAATATTAATTATAGTCTCTAGGAGAGCAAGTTGCGTATCAACTAGAGAGGGCTGTCCAGGGTCAGTTCGAGGCAGTGCTGCAGCAGGATTGTTTCTATGACGTTCATTTTTCTCCAGTTTTTCTTTGGCTCGAAATTTTTTTGCACGCTTAGCAGAGTCTCTTTTTTTCTTTAAACTTTTCTCGTCTTCTTTCAACTCTTTGCGTAGCTTTTTTATTTCGTTGTGAACATCATCTTTGGCTATACCGGTATCTCTTGCTTCAGTAAGAATATTTATTCTCTGTTGCAATAGGCCAATTTTCTTCATAAGAGTTTCTTGAGCCGGTTTGCTTGGAACATTTCTAGCGATTCCTGAATCAATTAAAGTCGTGTGTGGTTCCGTAGACGGCGTCTCAACAGTTTCCTCATCAGTATTCTGACTTTGCTCATCGTGGGTATCGCTCAGCTTTCGTTTGACGGCAGTACTTTGCAGTGATGAGCACGTAGATGAAGCTACAATATCCGAATCCTATAGACCAAAAGAAATTAAATTAAGAATAGATATTATTGAAACATGCGATAAAAGAACATAATATACAACATATACAAGCAGATGCACCTGTTTTGTTGAATAGCACGCGAAGTCGAAGGAGCATTGGGCCTTGAGGTTGCTGGCGTACTTGATGTTTTCATTGGTAGCTAGAAATACATAATACTTATAATATAATTTAGAACGAAAGAAGTGAGTTCTTAATAAGGGGACCCTTTGTTATGGAACGTAACATATTATACTACATAAGTCATAACTCATTATTACATTTTAGCAGTAAACTTACCTGTGTAAAATAATTAAGCATTGTTGCTTTCTTCTTCGTGGTTTTCACTTTCAACTCTCGTATAACATCATTTATATGTTCTATAAACTTTTCTTTATTTTTAGTTTTCTTTAGCCATTTTCCAAATTTCGTTGGCATTTTTGACACAGCTGCGCTGGCAACTCAGCATGAGAGCCTTTATAAGCCAAGAACAGCTGATGATATAAATCTCCCTCTTTTGAGGACATTATAGTACTGTGAACTCACTTTATTATTAATATATATCACCGACTACAGTAATGTGCTTCTGCATAAAACACTTAACGAATACTGACAACGAAAACAGACGTACAATACAATCTAAGGATTCCCCGTGATATATATAGAAAAAGGTTTGCCAACTTTAAATTACGAGGAGCCTAATACAATCGAGGGATTCCCCGTAAAACGTAAACGAAAAGGGTTGCCAATTTAGGAATTTCAATTCCCTATTTTTTTATTTAAAATATGAAACCATGTTACGTAACGTGTTTTAGGAAAGACCCCCCCCTGCCCCTGTAACGCATAGTAACGTTTTACGAGACCCCCCCTCCCCCCAAATTGCGTTACGTAATACTTGAACGCTCCCTAAAGGGCGTGCCTTAGAAGATATAAAGGCTGAAAGTTTTGCCTTCTAGAAATTTCTACAATAGTCCAGAGTTTTCGTGAATATTTGAGAGAACTCTACAACATTCTAGGATGTTCCAGAACGTTCTTGAACATTTCAGACTATTCCCAAAAATTTCAAAACATCCTGGAACACTTTTGAATGTTATAGAATGCTCTCGATTGTTATAGAAATTTCTAGAGAGCTAAATTTTCAGAGTTTATATATCTAAAAGTACACTCGTTACTTACGATTACGAAATAATCTTTGAAAATTTTCCAAAATGTTTCATGATGTAGATAGTCTGAAAATTCGTGACTATTATGAATATAGTATTAACGGAATCGAAACTGCAAATGGGACATTGAGCAGAATCGAAAGCAGAGACCAGGAGGGCTCAAAATCGACAACTGGACCAAGATTGAAATCGACTGTAGAACCAAAATTAGAATCAATAGTACCGGGATGAAAATCGAGGGTGGGACAAATCGGAAACTGGATCAGGATTGGGACCGATTTAAAGGGGTCGGAATTAAAAGCGACACCGCGATGGAATCAGGAGTGAAACGCATTGGCATCGAAAACAAGCCCGGAATCGGATTTTATAATGGGATTGCGATTAAGGTCATGGATAAGATGGTAATCGATTGATACATAAGATGAAGGAATTCACTCTTTGTAGTCTACGCAGGCGCAGGCTTGGCGAAAGCTAATTAAATATATAATAGTCCCAATTATAGGCATATCGCATATCGATCAATTGGAATCTTTGAGTTGTTGCTCAAGATCAAAGGTAACAATATCGGAGTGTTAAATAAAACCAGATTTTTGAATTTGCAAACTTATAATCTACACAAAATGCAACATTCATCAATATTTCGTATAAAAAATAAATAACAACAAATCTGCTACTGCACAATGCCAACTATTTTAGAATGAAGCTAATTTTCTTATCACCGTTAATTAAGTGGTATACCTAGAATTGTATCATTAGAGTGAAACATATTGGTTAATTAGTAAACAATGAAAGCTTAAACAAGTTTTGGGATTTTCTTCAGTTTAAAGAGACAAACATTCAATATATACTTACAAATATTTAATATAGGGAAAAATACATTAATGGTAGTTAATTATACTTTACGAATCCGAAAGATATACGATTTTTAAGTGAAATGATTAGAGTAATAAACAAGTCAGATTTTCTTATCTATATCAGTAATTAATCATGTCACAGCAAATATACCGCACCTGTATCCATGTGTAGTTTGAAATCACATCCAGATTTTTGACAGTTATTGATCAAATACATATTTTCCATGTATTGTTACAATTTTTACTCAAAAGCTATGACTAGCCTTTGGAAATTATACAAAAATTTTAAAATGTTAAACAATGTCATACATCAGAAGCAATCTTATGGGGGACTTTTAATTATGTTTTCATGTTTATATGAAGTTTTTGCTACTTTTTCTTATAAAATGTAAACATTTCTTGCTTACAATATAGCATAAAATATGTTTAATTTGTACTGAGAAGACCACAGAATAAACGGAGGTATATGAAAATCTATAAAGAAGCTACGCAGTCTGTTATGATAACGATGAAACCTTGTTTCATTCAAATTTAATAAAAATTTTTAATGTAATATAATTAAAATAAAAAATAAAGGAAAGAAATTAACAACAACAAATTAAAAATATTACATTCATTAAATGTAATAAAAATTTGATTGATTAAATAGAAAATAAAAGTAATTAACTGTAATTAAGTATAATTAATCAGGGAAGCTTCATTTAGTACATGTAATTAAAACTTAAGTATCCAGCCACTGATCCAGAATTGCCTACATAAAGTAGTGCTTTTATTATTTGAACATATTGATAATATCGAAAAGTCCATGATTATAAACTAAACAATTCGCGCTCTAATATTGAACAATAAATCGCTCACCCATTTATTTCAAAACTAATCAATTCGATAGGCATATGACAAGGTTCCGTAGCCATGTTATCTGGTTTGTGTCGCCCTACTACAGAGCACACTGTACACCCCCACACACCATTGTACAAGCACACCCCTTCGAAATCTTTCTCAGACTGAGGAACTTCGATCTTTAACAAACACTCTATGCTAGCTTTGTGCTATTTGAAGTTCGATAAAGACGTAGTTACCCATACAGTGTTAACGTCTGAATCCGTACATACGTCTGATTTGGGACCATAACAATACACTTTAATATTCCGTTCAACTTTATACCAAAAATCGGTAAATACTGTATTAATGAGTTGTACTACTATAATCTTTATTGATTTTTATGATCATTGCAATAAAAAAAAACTAATTTAATATAATATAAAAATACTAATAATAGATTTAAGCACAGAATTGTAAAATTCAGTAGCTGCGAATTAGTAAAATCAGAAAGATTTCCCATAAACTACCGATTTACATATACTTATTATGTGTAAATCTGGATCCATACATTCATCAATTATCAGCTACATTCTCTATTATAATTTGCGGTGAAGATTAGTTTTATGTATTTTTTTTTCATTCATCATATGGAAAGTTTAAAATTGATGTGATGAATTTATAACAATCAAAGAATAAACTATAATGTCCTCAAGTATATATTATTGGATTTTAAAAATTGTTATAGTCCAATCCACTTGAAGGGGCATTATCAATAATCAACAGTATGATTATGATAACCGTATATTTTTCAACAATTGTATCCTAAATTCCGCTTTGACATAATTAGATTTGCTTCTATGTACCCAGTTTTGCTCTCAATAAGTACACAAATGTGTAGAATGGGACGTCTGTGATATAAATAAATGGGTGGACAACGAAAAGAATGGCTGAAACTGTAATTGTCTGATATTGGCTACGGAACCGATGATGAAAATAGATTTTATGGTTCTAAAAATTATAATCATGAATAAAAATATGCATCTAAACTACTAAATCTAGTGGATCAGTCTCAATCAGTAGTCATTGCCGTCAGATCAGAACTATTGACAATAACAATCTAGATGTAATGCAAGTCTTACTGACTGCATGCAATTTGTACAAATGTGGATTATACAAGTATGGAAGCATATTTCACAGGTAACTTATCAAAGAAGTTGATTGACATGTCGATTGAGGTACAGAAGGTTAGGTTCATTTTCTTCTTGTTCAAAAAAAAAACGCATATCCATTGTCCTTGTAATGAAATCCGTGAAAATAATTATTTGACAAAGTCCTTGAAATTTATCAAACAATTACTTTCATTGTTATTCAACGTGACACTTGCTCGGTTGGTTTGTAAAAAAATAAGTCACGCCCTTAAGCGCAAAATTAAATTAAAGCATGTGAATTTTATGAAACTATTGCATGTTTCAAGAATTACACAATACGTTTACATACTGTTATATCATACTACACTATTTAATTGCACTAAAAGGCTACTTATGATGTTAGCTTCGCAATTTTAATTATGAGACTTCAAATGGATTTAAAAGTAATACTTTTATTTGCGATTAAAATGTAATAAAACAAGGCATTTCGTAATGCACTTTGCCATACTTTTTATAATTAAAAAAAAAATTCAAACGGTCTGCTCAAAGGTATTAAATTATTTGTCATTAAAAAAAATAATAAATAGTTTGAAATGAATTGTCCCTCATCATAAATTAAATCACTGTTAATTACACTAGCTGCCTTGACTATTCTACATTATTTATTTCAATTACCAAACCTATCTATGTACTAACGTTTAACAATCGAGTAATCAATGCGAAATATGAATCGTCAGGATTTTACTCACAGAAAATATATTCGTCACCGTAAATAATTGGACGATACTAAAATGCCACTGAACAAAAGACCGCAAAACGTAATATTTACATTATCATATAGGAAATAATTGGTTAAACACCGTTAAAACTCGCATATTAGTTGTCTAATGCATAAGTAGTTAGAATTTAAAAAGGTAGTCAATTGTACTCACAATTGAGTCATTGGTAAGAAATTTGAATTAAAACACTCGCAAATAAAATAAATTATAATAAAGAATAAATTGACGATATATTGCTTTGATACTATTTTTAGTTTGATCGGTTCTTGCTTATGTAGGACTCGCAGAAGTGTAACACATTCATATTCTTGTAGTACGAACGACTAGTCTATTAAATATAAATGTTTACTTTCTGCGTTACATCTGCTTTTCTGTCATATATTCATCTAGTCTTTCTGCTCATTTTGTATTCGATAAAACTCTTCCAGTTTCGTTTGCTTTGTTATTAACGAACATATTTTCTGTGATGCGACCTAGCGAAACCTATACTAATTAACAACGAGGAGAACGCTCTAGCCATGTTAAAAAGTATTCAAGTTGTATTAAGACATTACAAGACTACTTTATTTATTAGTCCATGTTGCAAAATAAAAATTTCTTCGAAATTATTGTCCGATAATTGCTTTCAATTTAATCGATAAGCCACAATAAAAGAAAGTCTGCACGCACTACCATTCTTTTTTTTTCTATTAAATCTAAATTAAATATACATATAGTCTGTGCGCAGAAAAAACAGATACGTGCGGTTGATATCAGTCCATTTCAGTTAAAATTTAGACATCCAGTCAACTTTTGGAATTTGCTTTAAGTAAAAGCAAAGTTTTTCTTTTTAAATGGTCTCTTTTACATTACATTTAATAGTAAAATTGTATAAAACAATAAAGTACAGAATCCATGTGATATTTTGTTCCAAATACAAATGATAGAATTTTATATAATTTCAATATTAAAATTATTGAATTAAAAAAAAAAATCAATAAACATCAATTACAGTTGTTTACCTGTTATAATTTTAAAGCTTTATAAAGTGCTTATTGGGAGATTTAATTTCTATCACTGTGTGTGTACTTAGAAATTTTTGAGACAAACTATGTTAGTGACAATCTAATGTAAATTTCAAACATCTTCAGCAGTAGAATCGACCTTAAAAACATTGTGTAGAGCTTAACTGTTGATTTCATCCACAAAAAATATGCATTTATCTGTTTCTATCATCGGCAGACTATACAGATCAGTTATAAAATAATTTTAAACTGTTTTAAACCTGCAAAGCTTTCTGCTTCTCTCACCAATTTGGGACAACATAGCATGCTAATTTGAATATAATGCAGTCAACTTTAATTACCTAATTAACAATCCAATTACATACAATTCTCTTATTACAATGCCACAGTTTTATTCGCTCTAAACAAATAAAACAACACCAAAACGAAAAATAATATACACTAGGCCTGTCACATAGGAACATATTCAAATTGACATATTTATTATTCCGATTTATAATAACAAACACGCAAACTAACAATTCACCTAATGCAACTATTATTTTCTATCTAACCTTTAATAACGTTTGCACCATTAATATAGGTATATGAAACACTTAAATTAACATTTTATAAATAGTTTTTAATAAACATACAATATCTACGGAACAACAACAATAAATGACAAATTTTCAATTCGATTGTTTCTCTTGTCTTAAAGAGACTATGATAATTATCTGAAACACTCATAAAATATCAACTAATAACACGAAAAAAAACATTTGTATTAATTACTTTCCCACTACAATAAATGCTTTGTGTTTAATATTCTATTAACATAAGAACGATAGAGAATAGAGAATAAGAGTACTTTTCACATACGTCTGATTCAGAATCTGACATGGAACAACCGTGGTTGGGTTAGAGGAAGTTAGGTCAATGATAAGTAACAATATAATACATTCGCTATAAGCGCTATAATCGGCTAGGTCAATGTAACAATTACAATTGATCCTCCAATACAGTACAATAATTACCAAAACAAAAGGTTTGGTTGATATTCTTTTTAAGTTGGACAAAAAAAAAAGAAATTTGTAAGCACTAATTGTAAAATTTAACGCATCACACAATGTTAAATACATTGTATGATTGGTTGAAATGTGCGATGGAAAGGCAATCATATATCTTTGAAATACAAATTTCAGCATCTTATATTTTATTCCAGCACTGGTAGCTACTCCCATAGATACCTACATATAACATTAATAAAATCCATTTATTCTTTTTAATAAAAACAAAAAAAAATTAAAATATCACTCGAATAATATGACCGGCGGTGTTGTGGTGTCTTTTTATACATTAAACTTCACTAAAGTAAATAAGTGTAGCAATCCAAATACACTCAAAATCTTTCAATAAACAAACTGTTTATTGAAAGACTTTGAGTGTATTTGTTTATTTGCTTTGTGATATTACAAAGGAAATATGTTTGTATAATCAATTGGTAAAATCGAAGAAGTGAAATAAACAAACCTTAAGAATAATGAAGCTCAGGTCAAATTCACCCCCGAATGAAGAGACTTATCTCTCTTCCATGTGACTCAGTTATTACAATGAAGCTATATTGAAGGTTTATAAAGATATTTTATTGTAGTTGATTAACTACAATATGTTATCCCATAATACAAACCATTGCTTAATAACCTATTTTAGTTACTGATCTGTGAAATGCTAGTTTTCTTCATGACATAATAGAAAGGTCAAATCTATAGTTAGAGCTGAATAGGTAAATTTTTAATGCTCCTTTTTATGAATAAAACATACAAATTTTATTCCCATCAACTGAAAAAAAGAGGTAATTTTGCATCACTTTTTTGCTACTATTTTAGTTCCATTCCATCAGAATAAAAAAGTACCAGATTAAAACTGAAAATGTATATAATAATACCCTTTAAAACCCGAGCTGAATATTGTGATAATTTAAATTTAGTAATAAGTGCTTTTCTAACAAGGAAATGTGATGTACAGATAATAACTATCATATGATGAGATAAAGTGTTTTGAAAATACAAAATACAGTTTTTAAATATTATTGAATAAAAAAAAAGTAATAAATTGATGATTACAGAGCAAATAAATTCAATTGTATTTATATTAAATTAATAAAATATTGTGTTCAGTATATAAAATAATATGAAATCAAGTAGAAATCTCAAAATTAAGAACTGCTACTATCATTTTTATAAACAATAAATTATGAGGAAAAGTAACAGTGATAAAATAATCAAATTAACTGTTTTGTCCCGGACGCGGTTTGACGTCGTCCACTTGTATGAGCTGTTCGATGGGAATGAGTGATAACTCTCCACCCAACATTGGGAGCCGGCAGACCCTAGAAATAGAATAGATTTTCACCATGCTTCATAATCGCGTATTAAAGATAAGCATGCACAACCCTACTTGTTGGACGTGAAACCATTGTTCGATAACTTTATGTCGAACTTAATATTCGAATGAAACATTTCTAGATATTACTATTAAATTAGATAGCAAATAGGTTGCACTTGTGACTGCCAAATTTTAGTTTTCTGATATGACTAAATTAATTACGAAGTTGAATTATATGACGCAAATGCTGGAATTTCAATGATCTTGTTATGACACTCTGTGAGGTAAAGAAAGCGAATGCGGCCAAATGTTCTTATATGCTGATAATGTAGAAACTTTATATTATATGGCCTTTATACGTGTATATACCAGTGAATTGGTCTTCTCGGGTGTGCGCGGGGTGTGCGTGCTGGGTGCGCGCTCTGCGGCCGCTTCGCGCGCCCTCTTCAATCCCAGCGAGAACAACGCCACCGATCGCACGCGACTCACCAGCGCCGCCTTTGCGCGTGAACGCCCTACGAAACATTAGCGTTCGGTTTAAAAACGAAAACGTATCAGGATTTGACATTCATCATCGATCAAAAGTTCTCGATGTGGAAATTGAAATGTAGCAATTTCTTCTTAATAAATTTCATGAATAACTGCATAATGAAATCGACCATTTCATTCGATCCCGTAAAAGGCGGCACGTCCGTACCTTTATCCTTGGGCTTGTCGTCCTCGCTGGAGCCGCTGGCGACGCTGGCTGCGGAGTGTGCCACGGACGGCACCGCGCTGAGTTCGGGCTCTGACCCGCCGGCGACCACGCTCGCCGCCAACTCCTTGAGACATTGTAAATTTTATTTGCTCTGAGTTTTTAACACGCTTTTATAAGCTTGGGCTGTATGTTTGTATGTATGTAACTATGTAACGGAATCTTTGAGCTTAATTTTCACCGGTTTCTAGAAGTCTGATCAACTTGAAACTTTGCACACATATCTCAAGGACCATGACAATACAATAATTTGATAACAGTTTCCCATTATCCTTATTAGGACCGCCAGGATTAATATAAGCTTGGGTTGTATGTATCTATGTATGTAACGGAATTTTTGAGCTTAATTTTCACCAATTTTAAGAAGTCTGATTAATTTGAAACTTTGCGTACTTATCAAGGAGCAATGACAATACAATAATTTGATAAGTTTGTCCTCTTATCCTGATCAGGATCGCCAGGATCGAATAATTTCATCACGTATCGTCTGTGTGAGAGCAAGTGGCTTATTACTGTTACTAAATTCTATTACTGTTTTGTAATAGAATTTAGTAACAGTCATAAGCATTATTAATAATTCAAATATTGTTGTGATGTTAAAAATTACTAATTTTTACCAATCAACCGAACTAAAAAATGAAAAATATAGTTAAAAAAAAAACTAAAAAACACGCTTTTAAAGTTATTTAAATTGTAATCCTTATATGAACTCAAAATAATGAACAATGACGAAAAATACTAGTATTATTATGGAAAAAGCGTGGGGCGCTTTGTGCCACATTTTCCTATATAGAGCAACCCACGCTTTTTCCACATTAATACTAGTATTTTTCGTCATTGTTCATTATTTTTTTGAGTTCATATTAAGGATTATTTTTCACTTTTTAGTTTAATGTACTTTAAAAGCGTGTTTTTTAGTTTTTTTTTAACTATTTTTATTTATTGCATATTCTCCATAGTTAAAAAAAATGTTTTGGAGTGTTATAACAGCAACAACTTTACAAAATATCTTTTTCACTAGAAACTATTCAAAAAAAGATGCCAAACTTCCAATTCTAAAGTCGTCACTTGATATTAGTCACATTTTCCAAATTAAATACTTTTCAAATGTTGGTTCTGTACATTAAATAGAATACATTTCATAGATTTTTATTGTTCCAATCGTTTTCTACATATTCAGAAAGAAATCTTATAATTATAATAATCACTTAATTTACCATCTCCCTTTAAACCTGATTTTGGAAATGCTTATATTTTATACACAAGGGCATATCTCATCTCAATCATGTTCTGAAGAATGTAATTTTTGTTTTGTTGTCTATTTATTTTTATTTATGTTAATTTAATTTGCTAATCAGGTTTCAAGTCAAGTCTTTAAAACCTGACAATTTACTGCAACAACTGGCAAGTCTAATTAAAATATCAAAGTTTCCACACTTTAGTCTTTCCAACATTAGACCTTAAGCATTCAACGCTAGCTTAGTTGGTTTCACTTGACTCAAGCCAAAAAGTCTACAACCAACTCGTCTATGGTTAGTATTCAAATCCGATGCCTTCTACATCAAAGGGGACGTTTTCAACTGCTGAACAACCACTGTTCTGTTCACACCAAAATATCGTACACTATACAATGTCAATCTCAATATCAATATTAAAATTCCAGATAAAATATAGAAGATTCTACTCAGTTACAAAACCGTCCTTGATGGCTCGAGTTAACAATGTCGCAGAAATTTTACATAGCTGAGCGTTTTAATAGCCCAGGATGACGTTTGAAAAAGTAAATTAATACATACTATTGATTCAATATATGTATAAAGGAACTATGTTATTTGATTAAAATTAAAATTGAGTATTTTTCTGTAAATCTACTACCACCCCATAGTCAAGCTTCAAACTTTTATTATTTTACTCGCACCCACTAGCAGTATTATATTATCAAGAGATGATTATTAAACCATATCAGTTAAATTATTTATGAATTTAACTGGTATGGTATGAAATTAATTAGATTTCTATTAGAAATAAAAACCAAAAAATACACTAAAAATATTTTAATCCCAATAACTATTTATGAAAATAGATTAATTTATGTGCAGTCATGAAATTCTAGAAATTTTAAGAACCACTAGCAAGGTTTGTGACATCAACTAACTAAACTACTTTGCATTGATAGCGTAGATGCCAACAGACAATCATTGAAACACTATGCTTCTAGCTGATATATATACACCTGCATCGCTTAAGCTTATAAAGCAAGTTTTTTAATAAATTTCCTGTCCCAAGTCGTACAAAGTTATGATATAGGACCAAAAATAAAAACACACTATTGGCTGATGTCCAATTGATATGAACAATTCTTTTTCTTTATTATCCTTATAATAAAGCTCAAATATAAAGGATTTTATATTATTTTAAATTAATTGAATTCCAATTAATGATATTTGTGTGATATAATAGATGCTAAGCCGATTCTATTTTGCGTTAAGTGTACCTTGTGCGCAGGATGCGCGGGCATCGGGCGGTGTTGGGTGGGGTGAGGTATGCAGTGGGCAGAGCGGTGTAACGGTTCGTCGCGCAGGCCGCGCACGCCCAGCAGAGACAACGGTACTGCCTCCTATTATTATAAAGAATTTTGGTACCAACCTTTGTTTTGCAATGTACACAGACAGGTAATATAATTTATATTGAATGTATTAAGTATAAAAATCTAGTAGGACTGTAATAAATGCTTGGCATAAATATGAAAAAAATAAATAAAAGTAGATGTATTTTTCATTTATATTTCAGCATAAATCTTTATCTCAACACATTAATTGGATCAGTGATTTATTTTTCTTAATGTTTTCTTTTCATAAGAATATTCAGTCACAGCCGTCTTCAGTGTTTCATTGTCAGCGTATTGATGATTTTTTTTCAGACCTAAAAATAAGAACTAGTCACTGGGGACCAGATTTGTGAAGTTTTATGTAAACGATCGAGTCTGCATTGCTATGACGTCAAAATTACGTCAGGGTAAGAAGCTTCGCCACCGCACGCCCTCGGCTGACGTAATTTAGACGTTACAAAAACGTAGACTCGATTAAGTCGACATAATTGACCCGTTTTGAATGATTTAGAACTCGGTCACACGCGGTAGTCTTTACAAATGTGAATGATGTGAACTGCAGAATTATCATGAGGGAGAAGTATGCCATTGGTCAATTTGGCTTTCTCTTTATTTATTGGCTGTTCTTAATCACCACAGCATATTAGCCTAATACGCTTCTGTGGTACTGACATTTCTATCTTTATAGTCTAATGGTGGCCATGAACTTCCTGTTGCAGGAAAAAGCTTGAAGTTTTTAGGTTGAGCTGCTCCTTTAATATGCCTCTGCAACAATTCTCGCTTTTACTGAAAGTCATAATGATGATAGACCCAATAAACCCGAATTTTATTTCGTGACACAATTCTTTTAATAGCTCGATTTTACCACATAGCTCCAACTGCAAATAGCATTCCATGCACGTTTCCTTCTGATGCGGTGTCAGCATTCGCGGCACCAGTCTTGCTGGCACTTTTAACACATGAAGATGGTCACAAATGGTGTTGTGTAGGATACCGGCGGTAAGGTCAAATCTTTCGGCTATCAGTTTGACCTTCACTTGACCGCCTTCCAAATAACTTTCTCCGCTTTTTCTATAATTTCCCGTGAAAAGCTTCCACAAGCCGACAGGCGCAGGGCTTGTCTTTGATGCTTTTCTTTCCACGTTTAACTAATAAGACCACTTTCGAATAGTAGATAACGGAGAAGCAGATATAATGGACGAGGTAAATAAGACATAATGAATGAGGTAAATAACATTTATTTCCTCTTCTACAAATGTTTCTTTTTATTTTATTGCCTATAAGAAGTGTACGTGGTCAGTATTTTAGTATACAAAAAAAGGTTAGGAAATATCTATACCGAAAATTTATCAAATGCCCCTCATACAGGGTCAATAATATAAACATAATACATAATTAGTATTTTCCTATAAACAACTATTTATTTAAATTCTTTTATTTCATCTGAGACTGTATTATTTTTTTCTCCGATATAAGAAAACCATTTTATGCGATATTTACTTTCACAATATGTATATTAATAAGCTACGATATGGTATGAGAGATACAAAATGGCTATATCAAATTATACAGCGCCATCTTGTTACACAGCAGATACAAAATGAATTACCAATACCCTTTTCATTCTTTTTCTGAATTTGTCATTACATTTATTAGCCGTTTTATAAATCTATCACGTAGGTATGATGAGTGGACAAAATACAGTGTACTATTTATGAGTGACTTCTCATTCTCTTTCTAAATTTGTCATTACATTAATTAGGCGTTTTACAAATCTATCACGTAGGTATGATGAGTGGACAAAATACAGTGTATTATTTATGAGTGATCACCTACTTAATGTAGATATCAGCAAAGCGATTAATGGTAGATGGTGGTACTAACAGGATAAGCGTGAAAAGTAGTGAGGTAGTGGAGATGAGAAATATATTTTAAATGAATGTCAAGAAAAGTATACATTTTGTTATCATACCTTATGTCGTAGAGGTTTCGTAGGGCTTATATCTTGTAACACTTGAAGTGATCCAGTTGCCACTGCGGGATCGGTTATAGATGCAGCTTTGGGCCTGAATTCATAGAATGGTTAAATAAAGAGGTAAAAAAGGAAAAATAACAATTAATAAATTGGTGAAAAAAGATATAGATAAATTGTGAGAATGCAAATTTACTTACCTCCACTAATTTGTACTACATCAACAAGCACAAGCAAAAGAAAGTAGTGTACAGCAAATAATTATAAAATCATACAAAGCAAGAACTTGTATAGAATTGTATAGAGCTGAAAATGTACAAAAGTAGACAAACTTTAGTACCTATACATAGTGTTTGGAAAAGATATAAACTTGAAAATGTGATTAGTGCTTCTAATATAGAACAGTTTTATACCTTTCTTCTCGGTGACTAATTCAGTACTAAGGGATTCATCTAAAGGTCCACAAATTTGTGAGATGCAGTGACACCTTGTGTGATCTTTGAACATTTAGAGCTAACCAAGATTTCTGCGTGATCATTCCCGTTACTATCTGTGACTGAAGGCATCACCTTCAGTCTAGGAAAACAAAAATCTAGACAAATGAAACAACTATTATAACTGAAAAATCTTTATTGTGACAAAAAAGACAAACACCTACATTTGTATAAAGCAAAATAATATAGCATTGCACACTTACAACATCTTGGTCTTAAAAATCGCAGCACTGCGACAACAAGACAACAGATAAATAATCTAAAAACAAATAAAACAAACAAAAAAAACGAATAATATAACAATCTTGTCTAGCATGATTGAAAATTTATTCTTTAAAATGAGTTGGAAATCAATTTATTATTTGTTTTCTATTTAATATAATATTTTTAAAATAAGCCAAAACTGGATTAGGCATGCATATTTAAAAGGTTACGCAACCATATGGTCACTCAACTTATTTTCAACTTTATCATACCATCCTACATATTTAATAAGTTATTATATCTAGACAAAATAGTGGTGACATTGAATGGCGTTTTTTTACCGACGTTAATTAAATTATTAGTTAAATATAGTGTAAGCATTCCTGATCGGCTGTGAAAATGAAAAGTCAGTTTAACACCATTGGACTATGAAAATCCCAATTTTACACAGTATATTTCATATTTTTGTAAGACGATAAAACAATTTGAAATCATCCTATACAAATTCAAGCCTAAATGAATCATTTGGAAATTGACATACATTATTAACAAAATCAAGCAATATAAAAAATAAAGCACAACAAAATAAATCACAACCAAATTATATTTGTAATCAATACATGAATCATTATGATAAAGTACATGGAATGAATTACTATTTATATAACAAATGCTGACAAATATTTAGAAAGACTGTACTGATTCATCTATAGTAGTATTATGAATGTTGATAGAATATAAAACAATACCCTTTAAATGAACTTATTAAGTTTTTACAGGAATGTCTTCGGAATGCATTAAATTGTTGTATCGGAATATACTATGGGCTATTCATTTTCTTCAGATACTTTTTAATAACACAATTAATATAGATATTTTTATTGTGATATTTCACTATATTTCAAAGACAAGGATTGTTAACCTTTCATTAAAATTTATACATAACTCCATGAACAGTTTCAAAAAAAGACATCAAAAATGATTTTGTGTAACATATCACCCAAGTGACAAATAAAATGGATGAATCGTCAACATTACGTTAAGCCTTCTTTCTGTTAGATTGCTAAGAGCACTTACCGAAATGGTGGAATTTCGGGTATTTTTCCTATGTTAATCTTCTTCTTTTCGGGCTTGCTTTCTTCTTGTTTCGCTTTCGGTGTCGTGGGCGTGATCGTGCGCGGCGTGCCTCGCGCCGATTGTTTGCTTATGTCGTCTTGGCTAGCACATTCCGACTGAAAAGATAAGTGGATACGTCAAACACATATTTAACAATGGCAGATGTGGGCTATTAAACATGGAGGAGCATAAAATGTCTGCATGACATGTCACAAGATAAGGATTGTGCGCGCTACCTGACACCTGCCCAGAACAAAGCTAGGTAAGTGCAAAACCTAAAAATGTTAAATTGTTAGATTAATAGACATCACTTAAAATTTATTTGTCGTTTCATTATGTTCATCAAAAAAAAGAAAAGATTCTATTTGCAGTAATTTTTTAAAATACAAAATTACATTATGATATCAGGGTTATTAAAAGACATTATTCCTCTTGATATACATTTTTTTAAGTTATCTACTTGATGATTTGAAAATATGTTACAAACTTATATTCCAGTAATGTTATAAATTAGCCAAATGTGAAATAATAAGAAGAAACAACACCACATAAATTTTAAATAGTAATGTGGCGAAGGATATGTAACTATTAATTTAAAGCGTTAATTATGTTTTATGGTATACATAATACATTTTCCTGTAGATTGTGTGACAATTTTATTTAATTTTCTCTATAAATTCTATGGGTACCTACACAATAAGACAGACATCCATTGAAAACAGTTTCAGATATAATATTTCTGTTAGTAGGTTCTCATATATTGCAAGTTTTTCTTTAAAAAAAATGTATAATAACCTACTTGGATATCTATTTGTAAGTTCGGTAACACGATCGCTAATTACCATGAGTGGTGCGTGTGCGTTTTTAATAGCTTCGCGCCTCTGAAATTCCACTTTCGCCATTTCGGTGGCGAGCCAAGTAGGGATCTCTGGTATAGCTAGTCGAAGCGCCAACGCGATCACCAGAATTATATGCTGAATGTAACAAAAAAAATAAACATTATATAAATATATTTTTCTAGTTGTACCATTTGATGTATTAAAACTGTTTGACGTATTAAAACTGAATAATGAATGACAACTCTCCATTTTTAGACTGTACTCAAAATTGGTGCATCATTATGTGTGTAGTAAAATATAATACAAGTAATATTATCAGTAAATTTGAATCTTTTTTGAATGAAGTCCAAGTAATATTTATACAATAACAAATAAACATATAAATTAAACAATGTTATTATCAATTCTATTTCTCTGTGAATAACTTGCATAATAAATATAAAAAGTTCAATTATACATGGGATTTAAAAAAAAAAGAAAATCAATATTTAAAAATATGTAACATACACAAAAGTACAAGACATTTTACAAGACTTTTGAATTCTAATAATGCCTCTTGTGTCAATGAACAATGATATTTATCACCTCCAATGCCACTACAACGAGGATGGTCTGCGCCGGCGTCGCGTCAGGCAACAGGCGATGCACTGGCCCCGAGAGACCGATAAGCGCACAGTTCACCAGAACTGCCACGCACACCAGCGCTTCCATCGCGTGCTGGTGTTGGGTGAAACAGTAAACATTTTATTAATACAAATAATAAACACAAACAGATTGAGAATCAAATTTCGTAATCGGTTCTCAATCAGTAGCTCGCCCGAATGGATAAGGAATTTCTTTATTGTTTTCTACAGACAAGATGCTATAAGTAATGCTGATGCCGATCCGGTCTCCAATTCAGTTCCAATCCTACTGCTAGTTCCGATCTTGGCCTTGCCCTAGATTTCAACTATGCTTTTAGTTTCGATTCTGATCTGGTTCCGTTTATTTAATTTCCTCCACCCCCTTCATATTTCGTGAAATTTATAAATTGTATATGTTTTCTGGCGTTTTGTTTAACATATTCGTGTAACCTGCATCAAAATCAGTTTAGCCGTTTTTACATGATGCCCAAATAAATAAACAGACAGAGAGATTTCTTGATATTTATATAGCCTACATATTTAATGTTTGTCTAACATGTTAATGGACTTTACATCAAAATCTATTTAGCTATTTTTATTTGCCGGACAGGCAGATTACTAAATGACAAGTTTCATGAAATTTATAAAGCCTGTTCATTTACTGGAGTTTTGCTTAGCAAATTAGTTCAAACTGTATCGAAAGCTGTCTAGCCACTTTTATGTGATGCATAAACATATTAATAGACCCTATTGTTTTATGTGTAAATTTTATTTAACGATTTCGCTCCAGAACATTGCTCTTCATAATAATATCAACAGCATATGTTATCAATCTAAATATTTGTTTTTTAAAACTTCTATTCTAATATTTTACATTTCTACCTGAGAGGATAGGAGATCTCACCTGCCAGCTGCCAATCGTGTTAACTCTCTCCCCGAACGGTCTTTGAGCAACGTGGCAGAGCTTGAAAGCATCCGCGCGCACCTCCGCCGCGTTATTGAGCATCGCGCACAACGCCGCCAACGGAAACGCGGTCGAGAAGAGAACTACATGTCCCAGTTGTGTCAGCATTTCAAGGTACTCGGCGAAAGTGCCTTCATACTGACAAGAATAAATCACAGGGGGCAAATATAGATAAATGCCTTGACATATGACAAAAAAAATACATTTATAATCAATGAGTTATTATTCTTAATGACCGAAATGATATAGTTTTTATTACAGTATTTATGTATATTATTATAACAACAAATATCTAATATCGAAAATATAAATTTATCTAATGAGTACCATCGTTTACTGTAATGCCGAAAATTTATTTTCATCATCAGTAGCTGTAATTCATGTTCCGAAACATCAAAAGTTTCTGACAGTGACATCATACTCAAATATATTTTTAAGATATATATTGCCAGATAAACATTATTTTTAAATGATTCTTAGAAATAGAAATGCCATAGGAATTAAAAATTAAAAATAAAAAAAAAAACACGTGTGGCACTCGGGGACTGCCGCGGTAAAGCTATTGCATAGTATTTTTATCAACTTATGCAATTATAATTATTTATTTATTTTAGCAGTATTTTTTTCCTTTGTTTTATTTTATTTGATATTAATTCAAGTTACACTTTTTGAGCGTGGTGACTGATAAGAAAACAATTTTTTTTCTTCTTTTATTAAATAAATGAGAAGTTAATATTGTTCAAAATATTTTTATTATCTTACAATACATGTAGGTTATTCAGGAATATCTATCATTGAATATTATATATTAAATATATAATTTAATAAATGCACTTTGTTTATTCATATTTAAAACACTTTGTACACAAATTATACGAGTACAGATATTCACTATTGTACATAGATGATAAATACCTATACACCTATATACTTTCTCACAAACAGCTGATTACGTATTCGTCCGATTTCGGAGCAGCTCGTTTCGATTCGTGCGAGCTTCGTAGAGTCGTACCATGAAGTAAATACAAAGAGGAGGTGTCCTAACGCCGAAACTCTAAGCAGGCATGAGTCACCAAATTGCGGGGCGAAGAGGGAGATTACGCATGCGCAGTAACGCCGATACAACCAATGCCACCTAAAGGGCGAGTTGCTGAACTAAAGAGACAAGCGTGATATTTCAAAAAACTCATTAAAAGTTCTGCTATTCATCGATAGATAGCAAAAGTAAAAAGTATCACCGCTGTGCCGGTCGGAGTGGGGGGTGTTAGGTTATTTTCGTTACGGAATTTCTGGATTCGGTCTCCACGCTCAAGGCCCGCAATAGAAGCTATGCAATAGCTTAAAAAACATCCTTTTCATAAAGTTTTAACTAACTGGTTTACTTGAATAAGATTCATTGCAAGACTTTTTAACACATGTTACATGATCTGCATTCCATGCATTTGCCATAAAAAGCATTTTTTTGATACCTTGAACAATTGGGATTCAAGTTCTGCCTGATGGATGACCTTCTGCCCGACTGGCGATTCAGAATCCTTACATTCAGAGTTCTTTTCCTTATCCATATTGCCGTTTATAAAGCCGACTTCAATCTCGTCACCAGAATCTCTCTTTTTATCAGAAAACAGGTCGTTCAATTGTGCCGAAGTTGGTACTGAAATGGAAAAAAGACAATAATGCAAGGTTTCACCAACGCTTTCATCCCTGATATAGATTACACTTCTCTACTATACAGAAGTAGCATAATTTAGAAACAGTTATCAATAAAGTTCTTTACAAAGGATAAATATGGAGATAAAATATTAACATGCTTTGTCATTGATATAGAAGATTACATTATAAACCATTGAAAACTTTTTAGTGTCATTCGCTAATAAATCAAGAATCACAAATACAAGTTTTAATTTATTTTTATCGGAATTGATAATAATTGATATTAATTAAAAGTTGGAGTATAGGAATGTTTAATTAAATGAATTATCTATGATACACATAATTAATACTGTGCTGGTAAAAAGTAATTATAAATGAACTACCTAACTTTGATAATTTCTTTAATATAAAAGGGTCCACCATACAAGCGAAACATAAGTCATTGTGAAATTTTGTGTAAATATTTTTGAAACCTACATTTGCACTGCACATCAAATTAACATATATGTTATGTTTTAGTCAGCACCGAGTAACTGCTCGAAAATTATGGTTTTTATTTCTATTTGAATGAGAAACTTTCCTATTTCTGTACTTGTTTAACTAATGTAACAGCTTACACCATCTTCAAGAAAGTGTCTTAATAATTGCAGTTGTCATAATAAAATTCAACAGATATAGTTTTAGTTTTACGTAAATATGCAAACAGAAGGACGAAGCTAGCAATTTCGTTTTCATATTTAGACATTATATACAACTACGTACCTTTACTGGGACTTATAGCTCCAAACACGTCAACACATATTTTGGCTAATCGTAAATTCTCAATGAGGTAGGGCACCGCGGACTCCTTCAAATTGCCTATTATCTGACGCGTTATAAGCAATACAGCAAGTTGCTGAAAAAGGCGAAAGTAAAAATTATAATATTGATTTTTCATGACATCTGCAAGTAAGAAAATCAGAAAATAAATTACCTCTTTCAACTTATCCATATCTTGCAGGTAAAATGCAATGTAGAATAAGCTCATGAACGAGTTTACGAATTGGAACTGAAATTAAAATTCCCATTTCGTACATCAAACAGATTATTATGAAAAAAATAAATGTGAAAAGCAACTATTTACTGTTTTGTTCAATGTCTACTCAAAAAATTCAATTGAAACCAGAATTTGTAATACACCAAATTCACTTGAAATCAAAACTGAGAGCATTCAATTTTAAGTAAAATGAAATTAATAATATGTTAGCTGCATTTTAACTATAATAGAAGCATTAACCTATAGCCAAATTAATATTAAGAAATTGGATGTTCATTATGGGCCTTACTCGACTCTCTGTTTTCATCCAGTTATATGATAATGCTTCTATTATTAACTGTTTTGGAACAGATAAATAAAAATAGTTTCAATCGAGATAAAAAAATTGAATTTCATGATTACAATACGGTGTTGTAATAAAAGAACACACATAAAACTGCATACCAAAAAAATGGTAGTAGATTGCATTTTAGATATTAGTTTCGAACATGCAATTAAGCATATAAACATACTTGTTCGACTTATAACTTAATTTTTTTTTAATTGGATTATTGAACTTAGTGAAAAACTATATATTAACTCGTGATAGAATTAATTAATTCACTACATAGAAAAGGCCATTTCTTCTAATGAACCATCAGTTGAATAAGTATGTTACCATCTAAATGAATAAATCTAAGTCTTTGTTAAATGTTAGAAAAATCAGTAGAGTCATCTGTTATATAAAAATTGTTAAATCAAGGTATAATATTATATACAAATGAATAAATTAACATTATTATAATGAATAATTATGTTATCGAAATATGAGTAATATACAAACTTGAAAATAAAGACAACATAATGAAATCTAACTGCTAGAACATTATTACTTTTTTCTTCACCCTACGCTCACATTATACCCTTGACATAATGCTATTTTTACATCTGTACTATGAAACCACATTACGTCCAAGCAAGTATCTTATGTAGCTTCACCTGATGATAGCCTACATGGTGCCAACCTATAATTAGAGAGTCAACAGAACTTTTAATTATTTGCTTTTTAAGTCATGTGTAAGTTTGCTTTTTACACTGCTTTGTTTGATCGTTTGTTATTTCAGCACCTTTAACGTGTCGCGTGATAGTTATCTGTAGCGGAGCGCATTGTCACATTGCTTCGGTCGTGTCGTATGACTGTCAACGTTTTTTGTTTGTGTATATTTCATTGTTAAGTTTTATGTTGTATGTTGCATTGATTGCTGCACCACATTAAACTCCGTATTGTGAAGCATGCTATGCGCTTTTATTTTCCATTTTTTCGCATAAAAAATGGCACAGTAAACGCATAGCGTCAGTGAGGGGAACGTCGTTCATGAACATTGGTATTAGAAGAGGTATCCTACAATCTGTGTGATGATTAGATTATGTTCGTATTAGTTACTGTGCTAATTTAATGACCTTTGAAATGACAACTCATGCAATACGTCCCACGTGAAGCGAAATAATATTGCGCATGTTCATCATAGATATAATCAACAAATGCGGATCTAGCACAACGGACTAGAGAAGAGCCTCTCTATTAGACTGTCTTTCTCACGCAACGTAATGAATGAAAGGGACGGTCCAGTAGAGAGACTATTGTCCAGGGCGCCATGCAAAGCTCGTTGTTAATTACCAAGATACTAGGTATTGTTTCATCGAGAACCTAAGGTTTTGTTACACGTACATAACGCTTTGTTTATAATTTTGCTGAGAGAGCCTTGCTACATACACGTTTTTTAACTATCTATTGCCTTATAATGACGTCTCTTGTGTTTTACAAAAATCACAGTAAAAGAACTTTATAAGCAGATTCAATAAAAGTTATTTTAAACAAAATCTGTTTAGAAATTTTTGATGTGAAACATCTTAAGCAGATTAGTTAACCAATAACTGGACGAGAATTGAGAATGAAATTTCAAGGAAGCGTTTAAATGCATTTCACTACATAAGAGAAAAGAAGAATATAATGCAGAGAGAACAGTGAAGAGAATTATACATTCCAACACCACAGGAATGGAGCAAAGGATAGCGACGTATACACGACGATACACTGCGATAGAATAAAATAGAGTCGTGCATGCGCGCCTTGTAGATGTACAGGCCAGACGTAATATACAAACAATTGACGTACTATAATTAATATTTATTACTGTGTTTTGTGAATATTTACATTTTACACGTGTGTTCTGTGATTATTTCATTATATCCGTGAAGAGTGTCTGGTGCTGCACATGACTTTTTCAGACATTTACAGTTTCTATTTCTCAATAATAATGAACTAATCATCGGCCCATATAAGCACAAATGTAGATTTTAATACAATAATTACCTCCCATTGATGGATCGTTTTACATCAAATTTTTCTAATTTATTAAGGGCGGTGTAATATCTGTTTAATTATTTGATATAGAAATCTTCATGCAGAAGTCCAACTACCATCTTCAACCATTACATTTTTACATATGATATGACAAACAATATGATTCTGCAGGATATAAATTATGCCATTTGGAAGACACATAAAACGATACTCAATGAAAATATGCAACTAGCTGCATATAAAAGAAATATTTATTACACAGATATTCCATTTCCATGCGGTTTCATAAAACGATATTGTTTTTTGTTACATTTACATAGACAAATGAACACTATACTTAGTATGTTTTTGTGTAAAAAAAGTTCTTTAATATCTATCAAAAAATAACATAACAGATGAGACAGATGACTCTGCTATAAAAAATTTTGTCTATAATAATTCACCTATTAACAGAAAAACTATAAGAATTATCATGATAGAAAGATTAAAAGAATAGTTAATAGTAATTATGTGCTTATTAATTTACGGTGTTATTTTTTTAATTTTTTATTTTTATTATTTTGTTACTACAGTGTTGCAAGCGAAGCGTGGCGCATTACGCGCAGGAATAGGCGAGGTTACAGCGGCGGCGAACAGTGGTGTAACAAGGATACAAACCAACGCTATTTTCACTATAAGATGATTTTCATACTTTGTCTCGAGACGATAGTTCTCTGTTGGGATTTTCAAATCATTTATGTACATATATGTTTTTGCAGTGTAAATGATATTATTACCACATTTATTTTGTTACATTTGAGTTTCCAGTCCCGTTTGGTGAGCATTAAAGAGAAAATTATGATATAGTATAGTGAAATTTAGCTACTAAATTATACCATAAAACAAACTAAACATACTAGCATATACTTGTTATGCCTATTTTAATAATGTAGATAGTAATATAAACTCTACTGATGAGCTATTAGATAATATTTTGACATCTAAATTGACGTGACAAAATATGGGTAGGTATCTAAAAAAACATGCGGTAGTCTTATATAAAATAAATAAATTAGTAATTCCAAACAATAACGTTAAAAGATCTGTCAAAATTCTACAATAATATGTCGTCACATTTTGAAAACCTGATGCAGATATAAAGTACACATTTTTTATCTTCTAAAATAAACCAAGAATTTTAACAGATTCTTTTTTTTATTCACACTGCTTCTGATAATGAGATAAAAACATTTTATAACTATATTAAGTACAGAATAATTTAACAGTTGCTTTTAAAATCCATTTAATCTATGCTATAAAAACCTTATTGTTATTTAACGAAGCATAAGTTGATGACAATGAACAAATTACATACCTTTATCATTCAGCCATCTTGCGATCCTGGAATAGACTTCTTCTTCTAAAGCTATTAATATAGCTAAGAAAGCTCTTGGTACCCATGAAAAATAAACGATACGTGTTTCCCACCAGTCCTAGGAATAGAACATAGTCCAATATTAATTTCATTAGGAAATTTTAACTTTGATTAGAATGATCTTGACGTGTTTAGATATCTGTAGTAACATTATAAAGTTCAGTTTTTGTTTTGTATTTTATTAAATGTGCCATTTGTCAAGGAAAGTTGTAAGATGTACAGTTTCTTTTCTTATCATAGTTTTTATTAACTTGCTTTCCTGTCCACCTGTTTGTTTGTCGCTTTCTGGAATCTATATTAAAGTTACGTCTGGATTCGCTAAAGACTTGAAACTTTAAAAATAGAAAAGAATTGTTGGACAATGCTAGAAAATATGGAATACAATAAAAAATTGTGGTCACTACACAATTTTTATTTTTATCTGAGACAATGTATTTCTAAATTAATAGCAAAATTCCTTACAGAATACTAAAAAAGAAAAAAAAAATTTTTGTCACATTTTTATAATGAACTAAAAAGATTAAAACAAATTGTATTTTGTGATTGTGAATTTTTAATAGCTATGAAAATACTTGTAACATCTAAAATGAATAAAATGGCATGCATTTAACTTGCTGCATACATTTGCAGGTAATCGATGCATAAATATTTCACTTAAGTCACTAACAATAAAGTTAAAAAACAATTACAACCCTCATATTTGAATGTCTACATATTAGGATCTGAATGTAACTTTTCCTAATCCTGTACAGATTTCTAACCCCAAATAGACAGTTAATAAAATTTTTAATTGTGAATTTTTAATTGCTACAGTTATACTTTTAGGTATTATAATTACTTGTAATTACAATTGTAATACCAGTAAGATATTATTGTAGTACTATACTATAGCATGCACCTCACATTTTACATTTTAAAGATTACAAGTTACACTTATTAAAAATTCATAATCACAAAATATAGATATTATTTTGATCACAAACCATATGATCACAATCGAGAATGGAATTGAGGTTGAAAACCAAGAGCTAAGACAGGTCCAGACTGTGGAAGAACACCGAATCCTAAATATGGTCGAGGTGAAAATCCTGATTCCGACTGAAATCGAGGATAGCATAATAAAATATAATAGCGTATGCATAATGATTACGAATCGAGCTGCATTGATAGTTGCAAAAATTTCTATACAATTATACCTGTTTATCTTAGAAATAAAATTTTTCGAACATTGGGTTAACCCTTCAGGAAGTAGCACAACGACTGCTTAGATTTAGAAGATGAATCTGTAATTATATATCTGATAGTATATTTACACCTGAATTTCATTAATCTGATTGCTCATGACCCAGATGTGTAAGCTTCTCATAGTTTGATATGTGCATTGCGCTTTATTATTAGATAAAATAGAGTATAAAAAGAGAGAGAGAGAACTTTTGTGGAATAGAGTAAAAGCTCACATGATGTGTCCTTTGAAAGTTTTATAATGACACTTGGAACTTCTTAAACTTTACCAAGCTTTTAAAGAAAGGTGAGTTTCTAGTTTTATAAGAAATTTATCTTTTAAAATGAGTATTGAGTAGCTTTTATCAGATTCTTTCAGAAAGCGGCAACTTCTCATACTATCGCCAGACCATTACAATATTTTGATATTTTTATACCTTTTTTCTGATGGCATGTACACAATCAGAGTTCTGGTAAACAATAAAAGAAAACATTGTATCGCTTTCTAAGACTAAAATCCCGTTTTACATGGTTGAATATAGAAAGGGTCCGTCCATATATTACGTCATTCTAAATTAGGGGGGGGAGGTTGGTCTGCGGATGACGGTAAATGTGGAAGAAGGTTTCGAAATTGACGTCATTCTTGTGATACCAGTTACTCCAAAATGTACAATAGTATATTGTACTCGAGCCAAAAGATTTGAGCCAAAATGAATATGGGGAGAATACGGAGATATTACCCGTGATCCAGGATTTGCAAGAATAGGTGAAAACTCCGTGGGAGCTATCTAAAGAAAACTAAATATATATATAGAATAGGGAAGAATAATATTATCATATTAATGAACATTGCCAAAGTACATAATAATAAAAAAGATGATTCGTTTTTATGATACAAATGACAAAATGTTTTAATGTTACCCTATTTTTTCAAATCCGCAAATGTTTTAATATTATCAAACTGGAAATGACGTCAGTTTCGCGAGGGGGGGGGGTCGAAAATCAGCTAAAATCGATGACGTAATATATGGACGACCCCAAAGCACTTAATTTTTAATATTTAAATGAAAAAAATTGTATACAAAGAGTAAAATATAACCTGTGCAGCGAGTAGTGTGAACGTGGCCAGCGCAGTGACAGACAGACAAATCAATATGACCGGAAAAGATACGCAGTGCCTCCACAGCCTCCTTTTCCATGCGGCGTACTGCGCTTCCGGCCTACCAGTCACCGAGCTGATACTCATCTCACCCTGTATTTTAAAATAAATAAAATATTAACAATATAATAGTTACCAAAACAGATTCGATACAATGAAAATATATTAAACGAATCACAGTAGTGTTTCATTTTATTGAGGGCGATATACCTATTCATGTCTTAGTTTTCGGTATTTGTAATGATTTTATCATAAATTTGTATGGTTTGTGTTTGTTCTTAATAGTAAAAAAATATGACTAGCCAAAGTGAAGGATCCAATTGGAATACCTGAAACAAAGGTCTGGGCTCAACTAGCAGATCATCTCTTTGGTCTAGTGTACCCCATCTGTATGCTAATACATTAGAGTACCTAGAAGAAATATACATTTGTTTAAAATTTCAGATAGTAGTAACGTAGAAAGCACAATTGCATAAGACAATACCTCTTCCATGTTTCAAGATATACACAAGCCCATAGCACATTGAAAAGTGAAAATAAAACATATGCTATGTCCTTCCAATACTCGTTTGCTGTTCCTAGCCAAATCTGGAATGATAGAAAAAAACAATGTAAATTAATAAAGATAAACATTATTCGTTTTCTAATCATACTTTTTAATAATTATTATTTACAGTTCTGTCTAAGGATTAAAACTGATTATTTATTATATGGAAAGTAACAATTAGCAATTTTTTTCATTTATTTATATAAATAGCTTTTCCTAGTGTTTATTTCAAAACAATACTTGCCCAAAATATAAAACCAACTGCTGCAGGCACTGTCAAAGCTTGTGTGTAGTGACCAAGCCAAGCAAAATACATTGCGATTTTTACGCCAAAGTATTCACTGATTTCATCTGAAAAGTAGATATTTTTCTTTATTTTATAGCATAAATTGGCTATTTATGACACTACATTTATTATAAAATAAAGACAATAATATATATCTAATGCAACATTGTTTTATGTAAAACATACTTTGCTTGCTTATTTGATATTATAAATATACACATGATTAAAAATTTAGAATAACTATTAAAAATAAGTCACATGTGATTGTGAATAATTAGTCACCATTTACACATGTTAAAGGAACATTATTTAATTAGACAAAACCTATAACTACACTTATTTTTACTAAAAAAATCAAATTTCTTAACTTAAAAATTATTGTAGTGACTGCTAAAATTCATTAAGACAGCATATAAAATGTCGCACACCCATTATATATATGTATGTAAAAAAATATTGTTCAAACCAAACTAGTGTTAAATGTATTTCCAATTAATACTAATAAAATCATGTATTACCTAGAGGCTGGGGGGTGAAAAGTGTTTTCACCCATTTCTGTCGCAAATGTGCTAAAGCTTTCCTATCGTGTAGTGGGAACATGCTCGCTATTACACCACGACTTACGCACGCGGGTACTGAAATGTAGAGAGTACTTAAAAATTACATGTTTATAAAAATTGTAACTGTTAATGCTAAACATTATATTCATGTTAATCAAATTATGACTTACATAATCTTTAAATTTCTCACTAAATCATCATATTAGATAAATAATAATTATAGAAACAACCAAATTATATTTATACAGAAAATCTCCCATTCATAATTGAACTTTTTCAATGGTAACTCATCAAGATACATATTCTGTTAAAACAGACATTTCAAGAGTTTTACTGTTGTAATAGTTTTGGTACATAACTTGATATCATCTTTTTCATATATATAGAATTATTGAGGGACAAACGAGCATGTGAACCATCAGAGTATAAGAGATCACCGCTGATCATGGACACATGAGCAGCACTTATGCGTTGTCGGTCTCTTGGGTAGGAATAGAATACCTGATGGAATCGCGTTTTTTTCAGGAAAGACACATAAATTTGAACGAAATAAAAACTGTTTAAAAATAACATCGAAATTGTTAAGGCCATTCCCAAAATAGCCTGTTTATACACATATATACTTGAATTGTCCACTTAAAGAAATAAGATAATAATAAAAAGAAAACAGTACTATTTGATAATCAAGTCACTAAATACTTTAGTTTTAAGCCTACAGATGAGCATATCCGGTGGACAGGAAGGAAAGCGATTATTCAAAAAATTATATATCACTAACTTTTTTCATTTGTATAAACCTATCCCTCTGTTCGCTGGACGTGCTCGCTTGTGAATGGTAGACTTAATGTACAATTATCATGTCAAAATCATTTTTAAAATGTTAAACATAAGAGAGACGGGTGAATATGATAGCAAATATTTGGAACTATGTATAATTATGTGTGTATCTTTACAGAGAATAGTTTGACATTTACATGGTAAATCACTCGACAATAGAAACTCCTTAATAGAGAATTGTTTAATTTAATTAAATGTTTAATTAAAATTGTTTTAGTAACAAATATATGATTAAAAATATTTTCAACATTGAATTATACTGAATGCATACCATACAATTTGTCTGTTTTATGCTGCTCTATATTTAAATAGTACACCCTCTTACTATTCTGGCAGTTCTTAAAGTAGTTAACCGATTAATATACTCACCAATACTCTGTCCTGGACGTAAGACTAAAGCGGGTTCTAAGGCGCGTTCGTCGCCCGGCTCAGCTCGTGCAGACTCCAATACATGTTTGACGAGAGCACTACGCTCTTGCGAGTTAAGTAACTCAGATGCTGAAGTACCCTAAAATTATTATAGCATTTTTTTTTAACTAGATAAAACATTATCAATAAATTTTGAATATTGTATATATTTGTCACAATTTTTATAGTTCTCTACAATACATATAATACAAACAGCAAAACAAGCACAGAAATTTATTATTAATTTGATACAGATAAATTTCAATTGACAACCAAACAGTTGATTAAAATCAATTACATACATAAATCTTATAACATGAAAGTCTTAAAATTGTCCTGTAATATAGAAGCATAGAAATATGTATATATTTTTATAATAGAATACGAACCTTCTGAAAACAATGCATATCTCGTACAGTAAACTCTTTATATCCACCGCCGAATTCCGGTTTCAGTAACTTGGGAAGATGTACTTCTTCAGCCGTCTGCAGAAGCCTAAAAATATTTAACGATTCTAAATACACCTTTTACTTAGTGACATAAAAATTGTAACAAAGTACCTACATTGATTACGACATTACATGAAAACTAACATTAAGAATCCGACAACAATCAATAGATAATTGGAATAACAAATAAATCTTTGCAATAGTTATTGTAATTACAAATTGTAATTTCTCATAATCCATTAAAAAGATAGGTATATGGGTACTAACACATCGTCGTCTGCCGTGATATAAAAAGCGGAACACTGTGCAGAGGCGTGCTGTCTGACGCACACACGGAGTCTCGGACGACTGCCGCGGAGTTTGTGCAACAGCCACAACAACATACTGTCCGGAATGCCTGGTAGAATAATACATTTCCACAATCAGGATAAATAAATAAAATGGATATGTCTAACTGTTTTTCTGTTAATAAAGTCGGTGTCTTAACTTGCTTTGACGCAAAAATGTTTTGAAGTTCAACTTATTTTAGAGTATTAAGAAAATTTGATTGGAGTTAATTTCGAGAGTGTAATGCGTCGATGTAACATATAATTCGAATTGTTCAACAGATTACCAAAATAGCAACATAGAAACTCATACAATAACATTCATTTGAATTTTTTAATTTAATTTTTATAATAATATTTTAATGCGGTATATTTAAAAAAAATGCATTAATCACCTATTAACATTTAACCGAGTACCAGGACAGAACACATTATTATAATTATTTATAGTTATTAATGTCATCATTGCAATTGCACCATCTGTTGATACCCACAGAAAAATAACCTCGTATGCACGAGGTTATAATCGATCATTGGAACATCCTGTATGCAAAATTTTAACTCTATGCTGTTCACCATTGAAGAGTTCTACCATAGAAGGAAACTCTCAAAACTGCATCGCCCTCTGGTGTACGAAAATGCAATCCATCATCATAATAGCCCATATGCATAGTTTCAAGCCTATGCTATTCACCGCGAAAAAATTCTACCATAGGTGATAACCCTTACGGCTGCCTTTGCGGCTGTAGCATCTTCTAGTGCACGAGGACACAATCGATAATCAGAACAGCCTATATACAAAATTTCAAATCGATGCTGTTCACTGAGGAGTTCTAACATAGAAGGAAACCCTCAAGGCCTCTTCGTCCTCTGGTGTACAAGGACACAATCCATTTTAATTCAATCTACACATTTGTGTTGTTTGTCATAAAGGAGTTCTGTTGTATACCTTCATACTCCATGTCTAGTCCAGATCTGGTTGTTCATGACCATAATTAGATACCTATTTAGTTAAAGGACCATAATAAACTTGACAATACCTCAATCATTTTAAATCTCTTATTTGATTTTGAGGAGTTTCCTGGTACATCTTCGAAGTCCAAAATTCGATACTAGTGAAATAAAATGGGACCACCATGGAATTACTTATACTGAACCCAACACAAAAAGAATCATTCAAATCTGTTCATAAACAAAGAAGTTATGCATGAACATATATATAATGCATAGATGAATCGAGGACCTCTTCCTTTTTTTAAGTCGGTTAAAAAGGTATGAAATATATATATAAACAATTGAGATCATGATATTAAAATAGAAAAATAGCTTTCGCGGCTTCGCCAGCGTGGACATAGAAATATATTTCTTCATATTTAATACAAATCAACCTTGCTGACAATTTTAAAATCTTGATTTCAATCTTGGTTAAAATCAACAAGCTAAGATGATTTTTATTGATATTCATCTATCATAATGATTCTGTTCATTATGATAGATCAATGTCAAGGAGTGTTATGGGAAATTTACATACAGAATTGGGTGATATGTAAAATAGAATGCAATTTTCAAAAAAAAAAATCAATAAATTAACATAATACATCACACATATCACATACTTTTATCATTCATGATGAACGTCAGTAATAGAAAAGTAGATACCCGTGGTCTCTACGACCTGACCTTACGCATCCACATATAATGATATACCTGTCGAACTGTCAGTAGACATGTACTGTCTCGGTAGACTCTACTTTTTATTATATATGTACACCATTGTGTATCTGTCTCATGTGTTACAAGACAAATCCTTATCACACGATCAAGCAGCATTGCTTTAATTTTGAAACCATCACATAAACAACTATGCACAAAATAATAACAGACAACAATAGTGTCTTGGAAGAACAACTTTCTAGCATCTCAATATTTAATAATTATCATTATCAGCAAAATATAAATTGATGTATATACAACAGATGGATAATATAAAAAACTGAAATCTTTGTTTAAATCTGTATATTTGAAAATCAAACAAAAATGTAAATAGGTAGCATAAAAAACACATTCTCTTCATAGAGCTATTATAAACTTCATAAATAGCTTCTGTATGATAAATAAATGACACTAATATTTATGCCTCATGCATATTATTAGCTGTTTATCAGAATTTGAATGTATGAATACTAATATTACATTACATATTTATGAAATCTACATATCGTACGGCAATTGTATATTAAGCCTAAATCAATGTTGCTAGTAGCTTCATCGAAGGACATATCTATATATATACACATATAAGCGAAATACCACTGACTGACTGACTGACTAACTGACTCATCATGAGATCTCCGAAACTAAAGGTTCAATACGCTCATTAAGAACGGATTTTATGCAAATCCTATGCAAAAAAAAATTTCCATCTACCATCACATATACTACCTCCCCCTTTCTCTCTAAGGAATACATAATGCAGAACGGAGAGCAGAATCATGAATGGGACCAGGATCAGAATCGAAAGCGAGGCCGGAACCGAAATTGAGAACGGGACTAGAGTCAAAAGGAATCAACAGTGGGACTGTAATCATCATCGAAAATAAAAGAAATTGACGAGAGCAGGGCCAGGATCAGAATTGAGAACAGGATAGCGGTTAGGATCTTGGTATCATAGTGGCGCGATATACAAGACAAAGAAATTTCAATTTATGTCTATATGGGCAGACGCGCAGTTAAAAACTTGTATTGTATATAGGCCCATTTTTATATTACAAAAAAATATGTTACATTTTAATATGGCAGTAATTTAACATCCTAAAATTTGGCTCTTACACTTTAGTATAATTTTATTTATATGTATTCTTTCTCTCTCTTTCAAAAATCAAAATTTAACTTTCTTATTAAAGTTTAGTACTAAAAGGATACCAAAGGGACCCTATTAGTAAGGCCCTGCTCATTGCCAGTTTTTTTAGAACGTTTTTGAGTACTAAAACCATCCTATTTTAAAAACCAATCACGTCTTCTACATCTTCACAAACCTTATCAATTACCTGGTCTCACCTATTTTTAGAGTTCTGAGCCGAAAAGGCAAAAACGAAACCCTTATAGCTTCATCATGTCTGTCTGTCTGTCCATTGGTACGTCATAGAAATTTTACTCAAAAACTACATCTTATGTATATTGTTGAAATTTATATATAGGTGTCTTGTATAAGCCGCTACTAAGTTTAGTAGTTTGAAAACAAAAATAAATTTCTCAACAAAAGGACATAAGTGCCTTGAACACACGCTCTTTTGCTGGTGCACATTAGTTTACACTAGTTTAATAGTAATAGTCCGCCTAGCTACTTGTTTTTCTAGTTATAGGCAACTAAAATGCATCAACATACTTTTTCATCTGTAGTGCATTTGTTTCTAATGATGACTTCGGAACCATATAATAAGCAAGGTCTGACATGCTCTTGGCCAGTTTTTTTATCATATAGCATTGACAAGTGTGAGTAGAACTGGTAATTTGAAGGTTTAATACAAATGTAATTATGTATGGAGGTATTTCATCCATCCACATTTTTGTGTTTTCAAGATATTAGCAAGCCGTTGGTCCTGAGTATTCCGAGAGTTTTAATGCTTCTATTTTTCATTTTATAGGATTTAATTATAAAGTTACCATCATTCGGATTTTTTACTTTATTTATGTTTTGAGTTTGCTTTTTGCAAAATTTTATGATTCTACAGTGCTACACATTAATTAAAGTATTTATTTTCTTCGTATAATTGACTTCAAAACTATGTATATCCAAATTTCATCTTGTAAAATTTTCTCCGATTTTTGTATAAAAAACCATCTTTGCAGCTGAAATATTAAATATAAAATGTCACAGTATATCAACATTGTACATACACTGTATCCAAAAAATTTAAGAGTTCAAAACTTTCTTGGAACAGTGTAGAACTAAATTTGATAACGACAACTCCGTTTTAAGATCCAATTGCGATTAACCTAAAAGAAAACAAAGTACTGATAATGATCAACATTATTACAGGCGTGTGTAGTGGTCGTTAGAAAAATTTAAGACAATATGCATGACCATCCTCTTAATGTAGAACAGCTTAGGAATGAGTTTTAGTTCGTTCGACTTGTATATACTCAAGCATATACAAGTTGAACGAACTAAAAACATTTGGAATATTTAGTTTTATTTTATATATTAATTTACATTTGGACCATTTGACTTGAAATCTCCCGTAGCTTTCAAATTAGAAAAATCAACATTCCAGCCAGTTGTGTATATTTCTAGTCTAAAAATAATTCTTTTACTACATTTACAATACAAATAAGGCCAAAATAGACTCAGAGATTTGTCTATGATTGCCAATAAAAAAAAAACTTTGTTATTTTAAAACGATCTAGTAGTATTTATGATGAAGTTTTGTAGAACTACCTATTTAAAACAAGTCAATCTTCTTTTTTGACATTTACTTGTTGCAGAAATTAATAAACTAATATGTAAAATAAATAACTCATTTCGAATTTTGATTAATTTACAGAAAGAAAACAAACATAATATCCTCATAGCCTTTTCAGAGGCCACTTTGGGTATTATTTAAATGACCTGTTATATTTGCAAACAAACAACATGCAAAGCCAATGGCGGTAAGTCAATGGGGCAGGTATCCACCGGCGATGGGTCACCAATCAAAATAATGCTGTAACTGGTAAGCTTTTTTAACCATGCATCCCCTGTCTGAAATCTCTATGCACGCCACTACCAATACCACTTCTTATAGTCTTAACTTGAAAACCAACCAACCAATCGATAATATTGTACCACCTATGAAACACTAGAATTGCTTAACCTAACAACAGAGGGTGTTCTATTGAATAACAATTTGTTTATGTTGTTGATTTTTATGTTTATGATGTAATGTAAGGATTTCATTTTTTAATAATATATGAAGGCAGTCAATGTCTATTTGTCTTTATAGTATACTCGCAATTGAGAAAGAGCCATTTAATTTTCATTTAAATCATAATCCCTCTACTAACACAGAAAATTGAAATATTCTTGATTCATTCTCTGTATTTTCATCATCAGATTACAACTCAGTCAGTCCCAAATGGAGGACCAAGGTTTTGAAGTAACCCTATATGTATGAAAATGTAAAATATTTTGAAAACACTACTCCAATCAGTGCATTATAAAACTATATTAGTTTTTATTTACTATTTTTAAGTCTCCTAAAAAAATAATAAGTGCCAAGTGGATATTAAAGTGCTATTTACATCTGAAGGATAATTCTCGTGTAATGTGACTTAATTTCTTAATGTAATAAAAAAATAATTTAACAAAAAAAATTCAACATAAGCAATAATCTATATTTTCAGAATCCTCATGTAATTCATTTTTCATAACTATTGTATAAGAAATCTGGTAATATGAATTACCGCTTCTGTTAATTTTCACCAATTTCATATAAGGGGTCATTCAAGTATTACGTAAGCAGAATTTATGTATTTTTCATCCCCTCCAACCCCTTGTCAGCAGAAGTAAGCAAAGCTCTTACCCTGCCCCTCTACCCTTATGTAAAAATTGGTATAATATTTTGATATTTTTTTGTTTTTCATGAACAGCAATTATCAAGTTTAGAAATAAAGAATTCTGAACTCCAATTCTGAGTCCCCCATGTCATCAAAAGTAAGCAAAGCAAAGAACCCCCCATCCCCCTTTGGTGCTTACGTAATACTTGAATGGCCCCTAAGACATTGAATTACATGATCCAAAAATCAACCTCCTGCAGAGACTAATTTATAGTGAGAAGCATATAAATGTATTTGTACAAGTGGTAAGCTTGAACAGCTTAATTATGAAAATTTATGATTTTAACTGATTCCTATTAATTTTTCTATTAATTCACACAGCATATTCTATAAAGATGAACATTGTCTTGTTTTTGTCCTGATATTCCACATGAATTATCAAGAGTGCTTGCTTATAAAAGGAAAATGGGTGATTATTCATAGTTTGATTAAATAGTAATGAAATAAAACTTTTGTCTAAAATCGGAACCAGGGTATAAATCAGTATGGAGGTTGAGTTTGGGTGAGGAATAACATTAATATGGAAAATATAGAAAGCAAAAATATAATTTTGATACTACCGATTAGTTACCTTTAGGAAAGGTGATAACAACATCAGTATGCTGAGTCGGTGTGGAGTGCAATAACAACCGCCGTGGATGCATCAGATGAGCACCAATTTGACCAGCCATTGGAAGTCGACGGCGAAGTTCTCTCCCAGCTAAGAATATAATTTTAAGCATGATAATTGAGAAATAAAAATTTTGCAGAACGCATCCATTGATACTTGGAACCTAAAATTAAGAAAATTTAAGCTAGGGAAGAGAACTTAATACTAACGTCATCTATCATGTTTTTTTTATAAATCTGAAACAATTTTTTTTGTAGTAACCAAAACGGCTGCAAATGTAAGTTTCTGTCCACAATGCTAAGAGGTTTACCATGTTATTTTAAGTCTATGGTCTTATAAGTGTTTTCATAATCTACATGAATTTTTTAAAACTTTAGTTTCATTAATTTCAGAAACAAAGGTGGAATGATCAATTTTTTATATATTTTCTTAAGTAACACTATTTAAAATTATAAAATAAATGCTTGAGACCCTTAAAAGTAAGCCTTTCATTTAATCTATATATCATACAATTTGTAAAAGCATTTTATTTTAATCTAATAACTTGTCCCCCAAAAGTGACTCCCCCCATATTCAAAATTCGTTATACAATGAGGAAATTGGCTGTAACAAATGAATAGGTATACACACACAAATGCTTCTATAAGGATGTGTAATTTTTTTTTCATTCTAATTTATATGTAGAGAATCCAAAAAATAAATAGCTACAAATTGTTACACATCGAATGATCAAAATCCAGTATTGAGACACTCAGTAGTTTTTAAGCAATGCTCGGACAAAGAAAAATCATTTTTGTTTCCTATATATATTGGGACCTTGAATAAGTTCTCGCTGTTTTTTTTTTACAAAATAAAAGCTTTATTTAAATTATAAGGAACAAAAACATTTCATTCAAAGTATTGCCCATCACTAGAGACAACTTTCTCCTATCTTTCTGTCAGTATATGAATTCCGCGTTGGAAAAACGACATGTCTCTTGAGGCTTTAATGAACGTTGATAAATCATTGAGATAAAAACAACTAATAAACACTGTCTCGAGTTAGTAATTAAATTGTTTTCTCATTTTGATTTTCGTTTTTAGTAATAGTTGGTCACAAAAAGAATCTTGTAACCATGAATGAATAACACAATAATTTATTTTCTGTTTCATTTTATTAACTCCAAGCTCTATTCCTGCATATTTTGCCAAAGAAGTTTCAATTGATGCCGTGTGTCCAAAACACGGTTTTTTTTTCTAGGCTAGCTTTAAAGTCCTGTTACACTAATACCGTGACCTTAAATGTGATATGTAGTTAGATCTTAGAAATTACAAGAAGCACTAGTATCCATGCCTTTATGAAGCACTAGTATCCATGTACGAACAGTAAGCATGAATATGAGCAACTCGAATAATGCAGATTGATGAATCAAAAACAAAACACAGATATGGAATCTATTCATATAAATAAAATAGAAGTGTTGTCTATGATTACAAAATAATTACAATTTTTTAAGTCCTTGTAGTTATGTATATGTTACCAGTAACCATATAACTCTTTTTCTTAAAGTACCACCATCTGTTTGTCTTGAATGATACTCAAAATGACTGAACCGATTTTGATGAGAGTTGCACTGGAGGGTTAAAAAGATTTTTGGGATACACATAGGATATTTTTTATCCCAAATACACATACCTTTTCTTTAAAAATAATCACTGTAGACCTTAACAATATTAATGAAGTATTCAACTGTAATTAATCAGGTCAATAAAGTAATGAAATATGTTTGTTGCATGTATATGAGCATAACGTTTGCTTAGCATTCTATATATTTGTTATTCTTAACTACTAAATATTTGTATTAAATTATTTGAACTTTGTGGCATTTTAAAGACGTTCAATTTAAATAATAAAACACACTTTATGTCTTTGTAGATGTAAATTTCTTACTTTCAAAGCTGTAATAAGCCATGTTTTCACATTAAATATCTGTATTTATCTCATATCTGTATATATATTTGTCTTAGTTTAAGGGTCTATGATGAACTGTTTTCTTAAAACTATCAATGTTATTAATTCATAATTCCTAAGTCTTGGAATTATCTACACTATTTTTTATTTAGTGTCCAATGTGCACCCCCAAATTTTAAGCCTTACTATCGTTATAATGATGTATATGTAATGTTTCTTGATATCTTTGTTTTCCAGATATTTTTTTGTATTATGAAATATACTTTTTGGTGACATTTCAAATTTATGTTAAACTTTTAATTGAATATTCAAAAATTTTGCGAATCGATATAAATACATATACAGATACATATAATTAAACAATTAAATAACATACAAAGCATTAACTAATAAAAATAGTTCCGGAATCGGACAAATTGATTTTGAAAGTAAACTAATTATGTATATAGTCTCGCATACCGCTATCCAGTTTGTCCTTAGCAAATTCCGCAAATGATTTCGGTTCTTGTGGAGTTGACTGAGAACTACTTTCATAGTCTTCTCTATCTGTGTTGCCTAAAGTGTGTTTTGTGCTTTCGTTATCCATATTGAATTTCGCAAGGAGCTCAAATTCCGCTCAATAATATACAACAAGACAAGCACAAAGAGTCCTTCAAATGTTCAATGATCTTACATCATCGATCACAATAGAACGCAATTCACAACGAATAAATATTTGAATCAAAACTTTATATAAAAAATGTTACAATAAAACATGCTTTAACTTCTATATGTAAATATGTTCATAGACTTAATTATTTATATATTTGATACTAATAAATGTTCTTGTTGCTCCTAAACCTAGACGAAACAAGACGAATGTCAATTTTCAAAATTGATTTTCAAGCGCCATTTTTTTCACATGATGTTGCCAGGTTAATATCATTTATTTTCGACATATTTTGTTCTGTGTGATAAAATATTTTTAAAATTATTAGAAATAAAGTCTTATATAGACTTCCATGTCCTAGAAAGTTTATATATTGTAATTGAGTATTACTTGAAATACCTGAAGTTAATTTCGTTAACTACTTTTCATCGTATAATATTTTTGTATCATGTAACTTTACTCAAACTCCAACTTACTGACTGTGATGTAGAGTATTTGTGCAACACAAGAAAAATATATACTATGCTTTTATGTACACACCTTTAAAGTTATATTGTGACTTGATTAATATAAGTCTACAATTAACAATAATGAAATACGTATTTAGCTTCGACTTAAATAGGTTGTATTTCTTTTTCTATCAAAAAGCAAATTTTTGGTTAACAAAGCATTATTTCGTTTGAATTGGGTTTCGTACATTGAATATTAACAAAACAAATTTTAGGTTTTACATAGACTATAAGTTTTAAAACCATTTAATGAACGTTGTATTTTTTTTTTAATTTGAATGTACTTTTAACAAGCTTCCATAAAAAAATGTTTAAATCACCAGAATGTGATATTCCAATATATTTTTGAAAATGACTTTCAAGTATCGTAACGTGTAATCACATTTATATTTAACTTAACAGATTTTGTGGGAGTTACCTTTATTTCATACTGGTCATAAGGCTTAATGTTATCAGTCGGTTTTTGTCTTTGCATATATTAACGCTGTCATTTTGATTTGTACTTTATAGTTGAAAGTTTAGAGTTTAATATAGTACTGTACAGTTTATTCTATTTGTGTTCTTGTCATTTTGGGAATAAACCAGTTCGAAAAATAGTTCGACATTGTTATTTGAAGTAGAAAGCAGGGTTGCCAAACGTACGAGGTTCCTCGTACAAACAGATTTGTGGTCTTCCGTATGAGGTACGAGGACGCTATCAACCTCGTACAATTATGTACGAGATTTTGATAATATTATGGCCATACGATTTTTTAATGGATTATGTAGCTAGTTGCAAATGAGCTACTTCACCGGACTCTAGGCCATACGATTATTTGGGTGGGGTTACTTTTGCAAGAACTAGATCGGCTAGAACCCCACCCGATCATTTTGGATCACCTTATAAATTAATAAAAACTAGTGCCATCTATCAAAACTTGCAGGAACTTCTTACACCGTAATTGCACTGCGGAGATTTCCGGTTGACGATATACCATAGACAATCATCGTGTAAATGATGATTGTCAATCAACTGGGAAATCCCCGACTAATAAAACATTTCGTACCTACTTCGCATTAGTCGTTTGTACTATGTCATGTAGCTAATTGTTTTTTGTAAAAAGAAGATTTCTATTGTTAATACCAAGTTTCTTTCATTGTTTAGAGTTGTAATAAAAGTAATAAGTCTCATTATGAGTGATAACGAAGAAAACAGTGACCGTTCGCCTACTTTAACTCCGCCTAGAAAATTACCCAAAAAAGGTGGTTGGACAAGAAAAAAGGAAGGTAACACATTATCGCAACATCGTGTACAAAATTTTAGGCAGCAGTGGTTAAAAGATCCGACTTTTAAAGACTGCTTTTGCCAGACACCAATGATGTAACAAAGCCAAATGTGCATATTGCCCGGGAACATCAATGGTAGCTGAACTATCTAATTTAAAAACGCATGCCTCTACCAAGAAACACTTAGGCAACCAACCTGGATCCAGTGGAAAAACACAAACATTAACATCGTTTGGTTCCAGAAAGGTCTAACTCCACAAAATAAAGAAAAGCTCGTGCTGAAATTAAACTTGCTGCTTTTTGCAGAGCATAATATAGCATACTCGGTTGCTGACCATTTAGCAGATTTATTAAAAGAAGTTGTGACAGATTCTAAATTAATCAAGGAAATTGAACTCAAACGAACAAAATTACAGGTGTGGTAAACAACGTTCTTGGAGAAGGTCATAAAGCAGATTTAGCCAAAATTACAAAATAATCAGTTTTCGGTGATGACAGACGAGATGACCGATGTTTCTACAGTCAAAACTGCTTGCGTGGTGGTACGGTATTTTGATCAAGATGCTCAAAAGATATGTAGCACATTTTGGGAGTTGTACAAAGTTTTAAGCAAACGTCTGATACTGATGATACGAGTATTCCTACTGCCAATGCCGAGAATTTATACAGAGCTCTTATCGATTCATTAACTAACCGTAATGTTCCATTGACAAATATGATTGGCTTTGGTCCGATGGGTGTAATGTCATGATGGGTGACAACGACTCAGTAAAACAAGGTTCATACGCGATTTCCAGGAATCATAATCACGAAGTGCGTTTGTCATTCGGCCCATTTGTGTGCCAGTGAAGCCTGTAAACAGTTGCCTGAAAGTGTAGAACAACTGGCTAGAGATATCTACAACTTTTTTAAACATAGTGATAAACGGCAATTTGATTTTCGTAACTTCCAGTCGTTTGCTGCAGTGGAGCCTCATAAAATACTGAAACCATCACAGACAAGATGGCTTTCGTTATTATCAGTGGTTGAAAGGATATTAGAACAATGGGAGGCCCTACGTCTTTTTTTTATCGACTTTACGACAAATCCTGCACATAGGGCGAGAGCCGATGTAAGAAATCGAGCAGTATTTATTCTCGAAAAACTCAGCAACCCATTTTACAAACTTTATTTCTGTTTCCTGGAATGGTCGCTCCCTTTATTCAATAAATTCAATCTGGAATTTCAAAGCGAGAAAGTAGTTGTTCACAATCTACATGAGAAAATTAGGACACTTTACCAGGAGATCTTATTACGTTATTTACAACGCGAATATGTGATGAGGCAAAATCTTGGAGAAATAAATCCTGAAAGTCAGCAACATCAGCTCCATGACGCTGCACTGTATCTTGGCGTCAAAGTGTATGAACTCTTAAAACATCCAGATGTGATCAGAAATCCTGCAGATATTGCACAGTTCTTCTCATGCTGCAAAAAATTTCTACAAAGCTGCCGCCACCGAAATTAAAAAACGATATAACATGGAAGATCCTGTCTTGTCAAAGCTACAAGTTTTTGAACCTGCATCAGCGCTCTCCCATAATTTTAGAAGCCATTTCCCAACACTTATGCCACTTATGGAAGTGGTCCCCCCGTATAATCGCACCAGCTGATTACGCAAAGAAACAAATAATCGACAACCAATGGAGGACTTTGCCAAACGCACGAGCTCGTCATCCTCAAAGGTTGAATGAAATTAGTGAGCCAGACAAGTTTTGGGCCCAATTACTGAAAACTGAAGACTTTTCCGAGCTGGCTCATTTTGCCCTATCTACACTGTCCCTACCCCATGCGAATGCTGATTGCGAGCGGGTATTTAGTAAAGTCAATTTAATAAAGACAGACTTAAGAAACCGGCTAACTGTGGAAACAGTGAACGGCACACTTCTTGCTGCAGAGAGCGCAAAAGGTTTAACTCGTACTGGAAACTGCGTCAATTTTGAACCTACAAAAGAAATGTATAGCCGCATGACGAAAGATAAAATATACGGCAGAAAACATAATAACATTGAGGATGTTCCTGACATAATGTTTGGAGAGAAAATTTAAAAGAGAACAAGAGGTTTTACGATACTTTTGCAAGGGCAAATTTTCGTAATAATATAGACACATTTAGTTTTTTTCTGATTTTACTTGAGTAATAATAAACAATTTTTATAGCTATATTACAATTTTATTTAATGTAAGGTTTTAATTATTAATACATTTTAAATTCCTTCTTTATGTACTTCAATTCGCACTATGCAGTTAAGTATGTATAACTAAAATTTTTTTTTAATATTTTTGGGTTTTTTCCATTGCCTTTAGTGAGTAAATTATACAAAATAACACGATATTGGGAAGCTCCGATCCAACCGAAAAGATATTTTGTTTCAGCGATATTAGCCTGACATCTATTGATTCATTATTATTTCATAATGAGCATCCTTCTTTAACATCAGTATTGAATACTGTTATATCGCCATCTGTAGTTATGTTTGCAAGTTAATTTCAATAGTATACTTCATCTCACAGAATCATGCAAATGATAAAGTTATCATTAATTATGTTGTGACAAAAATTAATTTGATTCACTACCAAAGAATATTTAATGCGCGCCATATGAATGGTTTTAGTCAAAGCTGTGAAATCTCCTTCCTGAATTATTTTTAACAACTCATTATTGATATTATTAATTTCATGTGTTGCAGATTTCTCGATGATAATAAACTGTAATTTTTCCATATATTTTTAATTTACGAGAATTCACTAAATTATAAACTAAATAATTTATCTGTAAAGTTTCAAACGATTATTTTCATTATTATGGCTGAAAACCCGTCAAACAAAATTGTCGGTAATTCTCAGGGTATATTGGCCCTTAATAAATTTTAATGTACGAGGTTTGAAAGTCAATATACGAGATTTTTAGCACATGTACGAGGAATCTTTTTTGGTTGGCAACCCTGGTAGAAAGTCGGATGTTCGTGGACAGACAGTGATGAGTTTTCGCCATTGTCTCGACAATTCGCAAATAAAAATACATAATTAAAATTTATATTTTATCTATTCTGTATAAAGCAAATTAATTTTAAACACTTACGTTTATAATGAAAAAATAAGTGACGTTGAAAGTGTCTTCTGTCTGCAACGTTTATAAACATCCAGGTAAGATGACCTTTTCCTTTTTATACGTATTTTATTTGAAAATAATTTTAATAAAATTCTGTTCAGAATATTACTCATTCTTTGTCGTTTTAAAATGTTGTACACTGCACGAAAGGTTTATAACTTATGAATGGCGTATTTTTCAACCCGTTTTCGGGGCACGTAGCAAACAGCTGTTATGTCGTCACAGTTTTTGTTAAACAGCTGGTTTTGGTCGACGAATTGCTGTAACATATTTTTTTAAGAAACTATATTAATTCTATTGCTGTACCTTTTAGTTATAGATAATAGAATTTATAGTATTTGGGTATTTATTGTAGGTATTGATTTTACATATATTGTATACATAATCCTCATCTCTCTATGACCTTTCAAAAGAGTACCCATATACAATGTGTAAAATCTTCGAAATTAGCCCATAAATATTTTCTAAGATATATTTCCTTAGTAATCATAGGCTGTAGGTGCAGAAAGAGAGGTCTGTGTTCTTAAAACATGAGATTTATATGTGAAATCATTTGTTTTTAAGTATTATGAATATATTTTGATGAATGATTTTCTGGAATAAAGTTTTATCGATCATTAGTATTTTATTAGCAGTTAAAAGATGTGATACATGATGAGATGGAGAGCTTAGATATTTATAAAATTTTGTGTAATACATTGTTTGGATGGTCTTTAATGTATATCATACCAGTGAATAAGCAGATGAAGAACACACATTTCATTTTAATTGCTATTCTTACAAAACATTTATTCCGCTGATAAGAACTTGAAAATAAATGAATAACCCTCTTTATTGCCTCATTCATTGTAAGGTTCTTCAAAATCAGTGTGCATAAAATTTATTCATTTTATTACAAGTAGTTAGACATAGCATAAAATTCAATATAAAGGATGTAGATGTGGAAGATGTCCTATAAATTATTTTTGCAGAATGTCCGGAATAGGGTGGAATAACCTACCAGTACTTCCTTTGAGCTGCATCATGGAACACCTATGCTTGTCTGATGTTCTTGCAGCATCATCTACATGCAGAAATTGGCGAGATGGTTTATTTCTTTACAATGTTCGAAGGTAGACTATTGTAATTCATGTATTTTTCTTAAAGTAAAATGTATTTGAAATATAATACAATTTGTAAAATGTATTGAATTTAAAAAATAGATACTGCTACTGAAAAAAATCATATAAAATTTGTTTGCACACATGGGGTTCATCTTTGGGAAACCACTGCTGCATTAAATAAATAAATTGTACAAAGATTTAAGGAAATTTTATGTTTAATATTGGATATGACAAACTGACATTTTATATCTTATGTCATATATGAAGACTAAATAAGCATTATCAAAGAGAAAGCAGCATAAGTCATGAATCAATGAAAATTCGTAATAGATTATAATTCAGAACTACTAGCCAATAACTGATTTAAAGAAATATAAAAACTAATCTTCAGTCATTGCAGATTGCCAACAGAATCTAATAACATAATAAGATCGGATTGTTTTTGAGATTTTAAAAATTGATTTTAATATTAAAAAACTTAAATGTCACAATTTGCAAATTTAAACCATTAAAAGTAGTCTAGTTTTCACATTTATCAACACTTTAGCAACAGTTGTATAATTTTTTATATAATTTGTTTATCGATCAAAACACATGATGGGCTGCGCAACCCTAGTAAATTTAAATTAAATTCATTGCTTATGTTAAGATTTGAATTGCAAAATTTAAACCTTTCGATTTAAACAAAACAATAATTCTGCAATAGAACTAAATTTAAAAATATAATTTTCACATGTACAAAAAGTTTGCACATCTAATGTTAATTCGCGTATGCTGTTAACATTGGCAGTTCGCCGATGCTAACTCGTAAGATTTTACTCGTTCCAAAATTACCTAATGGGCCTATAAAAGTTAAGATTACAAAGAAGTGGAATCACTCATTAAGATCACAAGGTTCCATGCAACAAATCATTGCTGTTACATGATGTAGGATTTATTTGAAACTCATATAATACAGAGAGCCACAAAAAAATGGAAAAATAACAACTTAAAGACATTTATAAATTATAATTTTTATTGAAATTTGTATTTATTGTTATATAAAAAAATGTTTTACAGTTTTATAAAATATATTCTATGTAATTTATTGTATAGTATTTTATAATATAAACTTTAAATTGTTGATGTTTGTTAATCACTATGTATAAGCTTTTAATATATTGCATTAAGTATTAACTTGTGATTTTGAAATAGAAAGAGTAATAAAAATTGTTGCTGAATATTAAATAGTTGGAGACTATTGTATTTATGGTACAAAAAAAACCTTTACGGAATGTCACTCTGGTTGATGCATGTACCATTTAATTTATTTAATAATTATTGTGGATAACATGTGGCTTAATTTATCTGTGTGATATTATTTTCTACAAATTTATGCTCTCATAGGTTTTATAATTCTATTAAATAGGAAATATGATACGGTTATAAATGAATGTAATAAAAAAAAAATTAGATAGAGTGCCTTATATAATAAATGAAAATTTTACAATTAGTCCATGTGCAACTGTCCGATATGAATAGAAGTGCATATTATTTGTATGAATCTTTTTGCATTGTGAGTTCATTTATTAAAATTATAAAGGGCAAACCTTAATAATTTATAAATAATTAAAATCTAATTCGTAATAAACTGCTACATAAGACATAAATTTAATGAGACATTTTGAATCAGATATAGTACACTCTTTAATCATATTTTGTTGTAACCGCTCCATAATAGTGACATCCAAATTTTGTATCAAACATTAAATCAAAAACCGAAACGTGAAAAATAAATATCTATAATTATAGTTGTGTTACACTTCTATTATTATAGACATATTTCAGATAAAATAATAAGTTTTTAGTGATTTTCTTGGACGAGCAATACAACCACTGATTTGAAACCAGCTCGAAATCGAATGATAAGAGAACAAAAATGTTATAACTTTGCATTTTACGACTTCATAAAATTACTAAAAGGAAATTTTGATATTAACTTTAAAAAATACAGCAGATTACATGTGAAGATTTAAATAGTAAACAGTTCGTTTGCTAATAATTTATTTTTAATGGGAATCTTTGAATCAAACATCTTGGATTCTAAGATCGGGTGTTGCATTTATAATCTAGTCTCCTAAAAAACCAGAAATTAAATTATATATATATATGTATATATTCTGTGTGTCACAGAGAAAAGTTGATTCTGCAAGCTACGGAAATGGAGAAAAGTGTATTCTTGACAAACATGTTCTTAAAGAATGTAAAAAAAGTACAATTCCACCTCAACTGCTACGGACCTCAACTTAAAGAATTTATCGACGATGTACTTTCCAAGTAAGTTTTTTTTCTGTGCATTAATATTTATGAAAGCGTATAATCACATTATGCTATTGTTTACAAAACAATGTAGTCTGTCACTCATCTTGTATTAATGTGCACTCAATAAAAAAAATAATACTTTCAAAGCCGTTGGTTTTTTGTTCTGAATGGCGTAGTGGATGTGACCTCGAGCCAATGTCCTGAATTTTTTTTAGTGATATTGTGTTTATAGAAGGAAATCTAGTGTTTTTTGTTAGAAAATCGGTCGCCTTTAATTAGGTGTAAAATTTAACACATTTATTTAATTCTTGACTAATCGAGCTGATGGTAATAAGAAATTTTGTTATTTTTTTTTTTGCTTTAGGTAAATGTCATAAAGCATTAGACAAATTAAATCATCTATTACACAGATGCGAGAACCATTTGACATACAGCTAGAAGATTCTCTGTGGAATCCACAAATTCCTACTATTATTTCTTATTTATTATTGAGTAAAAAAAAGAAAAAAAAATACCATGGATTTATTATAAAGTGGTATGATTCATTGGTTTAAATACAAGTAGAAATAGGATTATTTGCATACTGCGTTATGAATAACAGTGAATTGAAACATGTAGGATGTTATAAATTACTATTTTACTAGTACACATCTCTTTATTAAAAATCATTTAAACATAATTATAGTTATAAGTTTATAGCACAATAATAAAATAAAAGCACTGATAAAATTTCATACCTACTTATTTATTTCTTTGCTTTAATAGTTAAGACATACTATCGGCATTTTTAAATGTATTTTAAGTTTAAAAATACTTAACAATTAAAAGGATTTTCAATAGAAAAATGTTATCATTTAGAATTATTGGATATGGAGTATGTTAATGTTATAAATAACACAAAATTTTAGTGCTGCATGGTAGAAATATAAAATTTTTAATCCTGCACAAGTGTTAAGTGCTTCCATATATAAATTAAATGTTTATTTGTTCAAAATTGCAAACCTCTTAAAATTCTTTATCGATTTGTATTCATATACATGCATATTTTTATGGACCGACTACTAGCATTTTTCCCTGACTTCATTCTCATATTTGTACTATTGAAACTACACCAATTCTATACATCATTTTATTGACAGGGAGCTACATTGTACCCGAGTGATATATTTTATTTTGACAGTAGCATTTGATCCATCATTGTTCAAATGACCAGTAGCTAAAGTTAAATTGAAAACTGAAACCGTGACCAAAATTGAAAATGTAACCAGAGTGAAATTAGAGTATGGAATCGCAACTGGAATCAACGGCGTGAATGCAATCATATTCAAGATCAATGCCATCATCAGAATTGGAACCCATTCCGATATTTAATTAACAGCAATATCGATCAATGAAGGAAATACATTTTATATTCATGGGGTGAAGTTGCAAACAAAAAGCTAGTTATTTATAATTTTTACAACTCTGAAATGCAAAGAACTAAGCGACATTGAATTTTTAACATTATTGTCTTAATATTGCCTATAAAGTGACATACATGAACAAATGCTACCATAGAGTAAGATAAACCTTAATGCGATTGGAAATCAAGCATTTTTTATAGTTCCTTTTAAATCACCAATAGTCATCTCAGATATAGCAGAAAAATTATGTATTTATTTAGTGGAGTGAGTTTTTAAACTTCGTATTGTCTGTTACATTTCATTATTTAAAGCAAAATTATGAATTTTAAGAACATTCTATGCAGTTTATCAGTATCAAACATCACAAATATTATGTTATTGAAGGGACAATACAATCATTTTGTATTTACATATTATAATCATTAAATTATTATGTAGACTGAAATTTTTAATAAAATATAATTTCAATTGTTTTACAATTTGAAAAACAAATTTTTGTCACCAGAGTAACAGCTAAATAATTGTGATATAAATACATTTTTATATTTTATTAGAAATGAACTGATATCTTAACAGCATTAATTAAATGAGTAATTTCATGTCTCTATTTATTTGGTATAACTTTAATTAAAATTTGTGTAATTTTAGATTTTATCGCTTTTATATTGTAAGATTAAAGTCCTTACTACATTACTGCTAATACCTCAAATGGGTTGTTTACAGTAATGTATTAAGGTTTATTATTATTATTAACACTGCCATAACTAAATTATTCCATTCATATTTCACTGTAAAAACTGTGAAATACTTAAGTTAAATAGAAATTCTAATTATTGTATAAAATTAATACATATTTGAGTTACTAATACTTTATTAATTATTATAAATTTTCATAAACAATCGATAATATAAATAGAATTCAATACACAAAAACTACACAAATTTACCATTACACTATGTATAATCAGGTCGGCTACCTTAAGTTTGAGTCAATGAATATGTGCATGTTTTATCATAAATTGTCGCTATATACGAGTAAAATTTTCATTGATTCATTTAATTTATTCTAGAATCAGCATGAACACGCAGATATGTAAATAAGGTTAAAGGCCGCATCGAATGAGTCACAAATGAAATATTGTCAACACCGAAACAGCTGGTTATAATAACAATGTAACAATATTATCACACGTTTGAGTGATTTCTATGAACTACGATAACTCCAAATTTCTTATAGTACACATAATTTTGTGGAGACATACATAATACCATAGACATATTTAATTATGAATTTTATTATCATCTTACAGATATACAAATGCTTGCTCACTTGAAGATATCGTCATATTAGGTCCTGGTTACTTGAAGTTAAAATTATTATCACCGCCGTTCAAAATAAATAGGTGAGTTATATTGTATATGTTTGTGTCGTTGATCACATTTTTATTTTTATAATTACAATGATAAGTTAATCAAGATGACTAGTCTTTATATTAAGAAAATGTTTAATTAAGTATGGCATTCTGGGTTAGGTCGTTGTATAATACATTAAAAATATACATATGAAATTATAAAAATTTTTATATATGGTATCACGATTCCTTGTATAAAGAATATATATTTTGGCTACAACAATTAAAACTCTGATATGTGGGGCGCACTATAAGTTTCTGGAACAGGCTATTTTCATAAACAATATTTTAAAAGTTATTACTACATTTTAAAATGGAACTTTTTGACTCTAGAATACAGTTTCTTTCATCTAACTGTCAATTGTTTTTACATTGTGGCGTCATTTTAAAAATCGTATGTCTTTATCACTATAAATTTAAGTCATGAAAATTTTCGTTGTATGATTTTCTATGATTTTAAGTGTAATTTGACAGCTCAGCAGAGCCTCGCTCGGCTTCAAACTGCTTTTGGCGGTGAAGCGCCATGCAAGACGACCAGACAATTATTTATAAATGGTTTACAGAATTCAAGCGCGGTCGTATCAATCTCGGTGACGAATTTCGTGCTGGTCGCCCGTCCACCGCTATGAACAACAAAAACATCGATATTGTACGTCGTACGATTGAAACAGACATGAATGTGACCTATCATTAGATTTAGGCACCCTTAGGCTTAATTAAGCCTGAGTGAAACACAATCAATCCTAAACAAATATTTGGGTATGAAAAAGCTGTGTTCGCAATGGATTCCACACAAATTGACTGTGGTTTAAAAACGGACCGCGTCGCTTGGTGCAACGCCGTGCTTACCAGATTCAAGGAAGAGTCGTCAAATTTGGTGTGGGATCTAGTAACAGGTGACGAAACATGGATTTATTGCTACGACCCCAAAACAAAGCAGCAATCGACCGTATGGGTCTATTGAAATGAGCCGAAACCAACCGAAGTGCCTCTAAGCAGATGATCGCTTCTTTTTCTAATAAAATTGGACACATGGCTACTGTTGCTTTGGAGAATTGTCGCACCGTGAATAATGATTGGTACACAGTCATTTATTGCCGGAAGCTATTGACTAACTACGTAAAAATAACCATAAACGTTGTGTCATGTTCCATCACGATAATGCCGGTTCTCACACGGCCAAACGGACAAATAAATTTTTGAAGGAGAAGAACGTAAAACTTATGATTGATTTTGCATACAGTTCCAACCTGGCACTTGTTGACTTTTTTTGTTCGCAAAAATTAAGAATCAATTACGCAGTCAACGATTTTTATCAATAGAAGGGGTTGTCAAAAAGTATGAAAAACATGTTTCGAAGGTCATTAGGGAGGAGTGTCATAAATGTTTCAAAATTGGTTTACTCATATGAAAAAGTGCATTCATGCTAATGGAGAATTTTTTTAAAGACAATTCAGTGCGCCCTACGTACATCTCATAACTTTTGAGTGGATTATTTGATCAAAAAGCAGTTTGATAAGCATTCAAAAAAAACCCATTCTATTTAGGCTTCCTGAATTAGTTTCGCCTGGTAGATTTTGAGGAGTTTCAAAAATGAAATTTTAAGAAAAACGGTTTTTTGAAGTAGCTTTTGCACTTCACTATCAAAATGAAATCAGCTCTTTTCCCCAGGTGCATGAATTGCCACAAACTGCATAAAAATCGGTTGATTTGTTATAGAGATACCATGGAGAAAAATTCTTCAAAAAATGTTTTCTTACAATATTTTATAAACTATTCTACCATTAAATTCCAAAATACATTTAGTTGTTCTCCTTAAAAAATAATATTGTACATTGCTAAATGCATAAATTAAACAATGAAAACTCACCAACGTTAAATCATGTTTGCTTCGATAGCAGTGAAAGGCATTGTTATTAAACACTTCAATATTAATCACACACAATCTTGGTTCCAAGAACATCAATATCGTAAAGTAACACTTGTACAATAACTGTAACTGAACACTAATACTATGCTATCATTACAAAAAAGGTCTCCATTGTAAAAAATTAAAAAACAGCTAATAAAGAAAATACCTAGGTAGGCACGCGGCAATTTTTCCCAATGAAGGTTGTTAGTTTGTGACTTTTTAGTACATGTTCTAAGCTATCTTTCTCAGAAACAGCTACTTCAATGACTATGGCTTCTTTGACAATATTTTCTAAAAAATAAGATTATGAATATTTGTGGAAAGATGCATAATTTATTCCATATGGTATAAATATTTTTTTTAATGTGGTAAAAATAATGATTGACAGTATTATTAAGATTTATTGATGACAGTTTTGTTGTACTAAAAACGAATAGAAACATGGATAAATTCATTAAAATAATCTTCATACTACCAAGGTTTTGAATTCAATGGATACTAATTATGTTTCATTTCGTCTAAAGTTGGCATGACATATATGGTAATGGCGAGACTGCTTTATTTCATGATTTTTTCAGGACATAATGTCATACAGTATATTAGGGAAAAGCTGCTGGTATTCTAATAATATAATTTCTATTAAGAAGGCCATTTATTGCATTTATGATTTATATTTTATAAGTAATCTAAATGCTTACTTTGAAAAAAACGACATACTTAAACATACTTATTATTAATAAATTTATGAAAATTCTATGTATAAAAAACATTACTGCTTCTTTTGAGTAGGGGAACCCGAGTGGGGATTTTAGAATATACTCGATTGGATTAGATTAATATAAGGGAGGATACTTTGCATATTGATAAGTATTTCCAGCCAGTATAAGCCCCTAATATAGGGGGGGCTCAGGGAAACTCGTCAGATTAGTAAAAAATTGATCATCTGAAATATTCGAGCTAAGATAAGGGGAGTTTATTACTAGCTAATAAATGTCAATTTCACTAATCTAATGATTACGACGAAAGTTACAAAAAATAAAACGATGTCTGGATTTACTCGAGCGCGGTCTTTTTTTTTGAGGTAATTATACCAGAATAACCAAAATATTATAATCTCATGATTTCCACAAGCTGATAGTAATCAAAATCATTAATTAAGATCAGAGCATGCACCTAGGGTAAAACATGTATTCCTCACTCTGCGCATCTCTGTCCCTTTCACTTTTCTACTATCTCTGACTCTATCACACCTTCTCCACACTACTGTTCATAGACCACGTTTTTATATTATAATATGTATGAAGCTCGGATTTGTGCGTGAAAAAAGTTAAATTGTTAGATTAACAATATCCCTTAAAATAGTCGATTTTTGGTCAGTGTGGGGACATCATGATGAATGTTCAGTATGCGTTCGAATATTTCAAAATGGCGACATTTTTACATTTTCGAAAATTCGCTGCTTGCTTGCGTCACTTCCGAATCGTCAAATTAAGAAATTAGAGCATCTGTAGGGTTCACTGAACACCCCCTCATAAAGTCTGACACACTCAAGTATTTTTTTTTTGTTTTAACCCCTTCCGCATGACCACTTCTACCACGCAAATCGTCAGATTATTACATATTTCATATTAGAGACATGTTGGAGTATGAAAAATGTCAACATCTGACACGCTTGAGTATTACCATGTCACATTTTTTTTTTACAATTTTGAAAGTCTGTGGAAGCTTACCGCACTTCTAAAAGTGATAACATTATAAGACCATTTATCCTTTCTATCATCTAATCTACCAATACTATTAAGTATCCGCGACGCTCGAGTAAATCCACATTTAGTATCATGGGCTCCTCTACTATTTAAAGTGGGCGACTGCCACTGTATCACTACAAGGACAAAATGATCAGAACTTGCTAAAATTTGCCCATAATTGTCACTGATAAGGGTTAGTAACTCTTCTATGACAAACTATATTCATTATATAAAAGAATATTCTAAGGAAACCATAGAGTGAAGTAATAAGCAATTTAATTAATGGATCAGTCCAGCTTGTGGATAAAGACTACTATTCCAATAATAAGATTGCTTACGCATCGGTGTAATAAATTTACATTTTAAACATGAAAAAAGAAATGATAATAAGGAATTCTTTACATATGCTTTTCCTCATTGTACATCGGAACAGGTGTATTAAAAACCTTTATTTGTTTTGGAATTCAATTAGAGAATGTATAAAAATCTCTTGTTGAATAAATAGGATTTCATTATATCTAACCATATTGTTTTACTGCTTAATCATTTATTAACCTAGTTCGTAGCGATGTTTCCTTTTTTATTTTTATGTAAGTATTCTAGAATAATAAAAAGAAAGAAATTAGTAAAGTCAATATTTATTAAATAACACTCGCATTTAAGGAAATTTTCTTTTTATTGGCAACATAACATTACATAACAAGCATATAAAGTTTTCACATGTGGTCACACTGTGATTGTATTTGTATATTCAGAGGAATATACTAAATCTATAAAGGACCACACCACACTAAATAATGATTGACAAAATTTTCAAATGTCAACAGAATGTCACATATTTGATCATGTCAGTATAATACTGTATGAAATAAAATTTTGTTAAATTGTGTTTTTTTTTATATGATGGAGACAATAGATAACCTTTTGTGTTTTTCTTAATTCCTTTTTGAATCCCTTGATTTTTGGTGGTGTACAAAGACCTAGCCCAGAATGAAACTTCTCTATTGTTAACATGACTTGTAATGAATCACATATGTTAATTTATTAAGAGCGCAAGGGTGTGCACTTGTACCTTCTGGTTTTTGCCTTGTAGTATTCCATCTGTGTGGAATAAATATGCGCCGAAAAAGATTTACACATAAAATCCCCCCTGGGAATAATTGTGAGAGCACTCCTGGTTTAATACACCTTTGCCTAATATTGATGAAACAAATATGTGTACATATGTATTCTATACATACAAAAGCGAAGCCGCATACAAGAGCTAAACAATTAAAAGTTCAGTTAATTTAATAAAAATCATATATTTAACTTCATTTTCATTTATAAAGAAAAAAAAATAAACTTAAATGTGTAGTCTCTCATAAGTAAATGTGATTGGATTTAGAAAACGCCATTGTTGTGTTTGATCTTAATTGGGCATTGTTCTTTTTAAAGGGCAGTCAGTGACAATATGTAGTATGTATCGATTGTTTAATATTGTTTGTTTTCACATTTTAGCGAAGCTGTGGACAGTTTGTTATTGGCTCACAAAAATAAGTTAAAATCTTATACAGTTCTGGGTTGTTATTTTTTGCAAAGCGATCCCGTAACCGTAAGTAACCAAAACATTAACATTTTATGTGCTTTCCTGTTGACTTTAATATTATATATTCACTGTATGTCTCGATGATAATGACCTATGTATTATTATTTTTTTTTGTGTCTGTACTGGTACTTTTTTGTCAGAGATATTGAAATTATTTTTATTATCAAACACTGTGTATACATGTAAACATGAAACAATTTTATTAAATAAGATATATTATAAGATTCTTTGATAATATAGGTCCTACAACATTAAAAGTGAAGTTATTGAAACCCATATATAATAAAAATTTACATTTTTGATTTGTGTCTAATATTTAATTATTTTCTTTGGATTTAAAATCCAAAGAAAATAAATAGATGTTTAGACACAGTAGTTATTACTTATTGTTTTAATTCAATTGGCATACAACATTTTGTTTTTCTCATATAAATGGATATATTAATTTTAGACAACTACCTACCTATTCCATATTTCTTAATGTGATGTATTAGGACTTTTTTATATTATTGTTTTCCTTTTTATTTTGCAATGTTCCAGGTGTCAAGTCAACCTGGAAAAAGGCCTGCATTACCATATGAATCATACGCACAGCAAACTTCTTCTTTTATGCCAAAATGTGCCGATTTCTTCACATTCAGTTATTTATGGGTACTTAATTTTATTTCACAGTTTTTCTTACAAAAAGGGTATTTGAATCACTCTTTCTTGTTATATTAATATTTTCTCATTAATAGAAGAGATAAACTCTTATTTGAAATACCAGAGCATAAAAAAAAAACAACTTTTTTTTTTTCAGCATATATGTATGGAATACGATATGTTAAATACTGTGGTATTGTCAGAACTACGAAACCTACCGAACCTAAGGCACTTATCCATAAATATAATAAACAAGCGCAGGCAAACGTTCGAGAGGCTCTCATGGGATGTGTTAAATTATAACTGCGGTTATAGAACGAAAGAAATACAAGTTACTTTAAATATTGTAAGTATATTTTTTTTGTTTTTAAGAAATTACTTGATCTGAATAAGATCAAGTTTTTATTCGTCATGTGTATGTTCTATCGAAAGTTTCAATATTTGATTTAGATGAATATCATATGTTTCATTTCAAATTTCTGTCTACAATTAAAATGAAACAACAGTCTTGAAACATTTGAATCGGAAATAAGAGATTTATAGAAAAAAATATGTTTTGGTTATCATAGTTTTATATGATCTCTCAGTTCGATGTATTTTTTGGCTCGAAGTAATCTTCTCCACTAAGGCATCTCTGTTAGAAAATATTTTTTTCATTGCGCTGTGTATATTGTATCTATTATTTTGTCCATCCTGGGTAATCTGTATATGTGAAAATTCCATTTCTGAATCATTTCTATTGTTTGCGTAAAATATGGACTAAAAAGTACAGAATAGTTTTTAATTATAAAGATTTTTTATTTTATTTCAGATTGTCGTACCCGCAGAGAAATTTGAGGATATCATAGAGAATGTATTGTTAGAAGAAATGCCACTTGTTGCTCTACGAGTGTTTTTCTGTAAAACTGTGAGTTAATGTTATTTTCTACACAAATTTGCATCATAAAGTTGTTTATGCTGTGTTTTGAATTTGTAAACATGTATTTATCAAAGATTAACATATCAATCCAAATTAGATTAAATCAGAAGCATTTAAACAATCCTAACAAAAGTACCATATAATGCATCAGCAAAATATGATTTTATGTTGATATTAGTTTTGTTCCATACTATATTACAAAAACGCAATTCATTTCATTTGATCCATTACCTCCATTACGAAAACACATAGCTCTGTATACACGTCTGTCTGTTCATCTATGATAACCCTTTGCCCAGAATATTTCATCAGATTAATAAATATAGTTATAATTGTTTAAGACCTAAAAGTAAATATCAGATGTCTAAATTAAAAGGGATTACCAAGCTCTTACATATTTTAAGTCTTAGGTTTCTAGCTTTTATTTCAGAATAAAAATACTGTTTACTTATGTTCGACTTTCAAGTAAGTCGGACTGGCTTATAATTTATATTTTATCTATTTCGCCGACGTTGTATATATTCCGATTTTATATATTCGCCGACGTTGATGGGATTGTTATAAAAGAAACGCGTAAACTTTTCCGAATTTTAATAACATTTAATACTAGATATGTTTTTGTGAAATTAGTAATATTTATGTTGTGTAATTATATGTGTCAAATTTTATTATTTTCTGGCAACACCAGGGTAGGCAGTAGCATAGCATTGTAACAATAGTAGGAGTACACTTTGGATGTGTACATCTAAATGTATTAGATGTATATGGATGGACAAGAAGTGAAGGGATATTTTTGATGCTATTTCTAAACTTGTCAATATGTATATATTTTTTATTTCCTATGTCCACTAACAATTCCATTTATATCAGTGCAAGTGGAACAAAATTGTGATCCACCGTTTGCTCATTGGCATATGCAATTTTGTACAGTTTCAGCCGATGATGCTGCATCATATAGTTGAGACTTACTGTTCCACATTCAAAGAGTTGCAGTGGGTGGATGCACAACTTGCCACTTCTGAAATGAATAGGCACGTTTCAACACGACTACCTCAGGTAAATAAATGTGGGAAAATTAATAGTAGGAAGTAATAAAATATGAAAATTAGTACATTTTTATGGTAAGTTATATGTTAATCTAAAAACAAATTATTGTTTGGTTTGTCTAATTATATTTTATGTTTTTGTTCACAAATAAAGAACATTATTTTTTTGAAATTTTCATTTTTGTTATTATTGTCCAGATTAACACAAATATATGTTGTAAATCTGGGTAAAATCGAAAAACATGTAATTAGTCTGAAAATCTTTTATTAATTCTACTGCAGTCTAATAATAAAATACAAGACATTAACTGTTCTATTTAAATTGTCTGCAGAGCAAACACATTATTTTATTATAAATCTTAAAAGAACCTATTTGCCTTAATATAAATTGCAGCTGTTATTAATTCACTCATACTGTATTGCCTAAATGCATAACTTTCAGCAGACTACCTGCGCCACGGTCCACGCCGATTGCGCCTGGTTTTTTACACAGGACAGTATGGGTTGAATTTTAATCGAGGTGAATGACCACTACAATTCAAATTAGACGATGGGTTAAATTAGATCTATTTGTGTTCCTCAAAGACGATTTTAACATGGATGTGAATTTATACAATGAATAACAATGGAATTCATCACAAATAACCAAATTGTATGCTATTAATAAACATGAAAACATCATTCGTTTTGGTGTTTATTAAAATTTGTATATGATTATGTAATTAAATGAGTGCGTTTAATTAACAATGTTTCAAAAACTTATGTTAAAGTGGCGACAGACGTTCAAATTTATTTTTGTAGGGGACCTGTTAAAATATTCTATTGTTTTATTATTCTTTTGCACAACATTTGAATAAGTGTAGGTCCTCTAAGCGGATATGTAAGGGAATTTTGAAGGATGTGAATGTGGGTGACGAGATCAAGTGATCGTCGCAATTATCCTGAACTCATTCTGAGAAATTTGCTTATGACATGGATCGTCCGTACGAACAGCAAATTCAACCCGGATTGTGAATCGAGTCATTTACAGTATATCTGTGTTTCCCTGTGCTAAATTGTAATTATCCCACTGTCGAGGTACTCTCTACAATGTTGTATTTCAGATTAAAGGTCTTGGACTCAAAGCTCTCCATGCTAGTCCATTGCAGGTTGGATGCAGCTGAGGCATCTGGTCACCAATACTATTATAATGCCTCAAGACCGATGGCTTAATGCATTTTCCTAAATGTCGAGAGAGTGGTTTACTTTGACTTCGTTAAAAACACGTTAGTGAATTCAACAGCGATCTGGTCCATCTCTTCGTCATTGAGCCACCAGGTCTCACTGAATACTTATCTATTCAAAATTTTTAGTAATGAACTGCAAGTAAAAACCCCAACAAAAGTTAGAACTAGTCAGCCGTACGATTTGTCAATAAATACAGGAAAATAAGCATATACAATAAGCAAAGAGGATAAATAAACTCAATGTATGTACTGTTATTCATATTCATTTACATTGGTTTGATTATATATACTACGTAAATCATGTTACATAAAATTTTAAAACTTCAAAACACCACGTTAACAATTAATAACAAGTGCAATAACATTTAACACCATGTACATTGAAACTCAACTTATTTACATTAAAAATAAAATATCCAGTGATGGAATAAAAATACATGCTTTCGCTGTAAGCTAACGAAAACATAAATCGACACTCGATTTCTCTTCCCATTCAATTTGCATACTGCAACCTATATATGGAAATTAATTTTTAAGAAGTAAATTCAGATAAGCGATTTCATTTCTTTTCTTATGTAGGCGTTTATTTATTGGATCACTAAAATTTTAATAAGTTTTAATGTCTTCATTTTAGCCTTTTCGTCGCGAAACAAGTATAAATCCATTAATTCTGGTGTGCTGGCAATGTAATGTACTGGAGAAAATTGTATTGCACGGTAAGTAACTAATTTATACTTAACAGTCATACCTTTTATGGATTTTAAGAAAGATACAATTATTTTTCAAATTGTTCAAATAATAAAAGAGTTTTTTAAGTGAACACTATAGCCAAGTAAGACGATTTTTCGGTAGAAACAATGTTATGAGTTCACGTCACTGCGCTACCGACATATTAATGGGTAGTTCTCCAAAAAAAAAAAAAAAACCGAAAATTGTGTCCATACCTAGTTTCATGTGTTATTAATAGTATGACATCAGCTTATTGAAGTTATACTTCTTTAGGCGCGTTATAAAGAAATGATGAGAGTGAAATTTTAAGATGCGCGCGCATCAGTGTAATACAAAATTAACAGGTTGAAGTTGGCCGCTAAACCGCTCATCAAGCTACCAACAAAACAAATGAAACCTCTATTAGTCGCGCATGCTGGCACGCTCGTCGCCTCTGATCACTGTATTCGTATTTATAATATTTTTCCACATGTTTCTAGTTTTTACATTTACAACACGTGTTTTAATTTCCTACAAGTGGGAATTTTATATGTGCTAATAAATTATAATCAGTAGCGATTTAAATTGAATATTTTGATTAATGTTATTTACTATTCGTAAATATTAGTGAAAAAAATTGTGCTTATATACTTTTTTAAGTGCTCCAATATAATTGAGGTTAACTATCCCTATATATTATTTATTGATATAAATTACAATATTATTAATTAATATAATTAGTACTAAATATTATTAAATTATTAATATTAAATATTTATTATTGGTTATTTAATATTAACAAAATAAAGAAATAAATTTAATAAGACATTTAATAAAAAAATTGTGATAAAAATTAAAATTGAACATCAAAGTAAATATTAATTTTAAATATTTATTATTGAATTGAATAAATAATAAATATTTATAAAAAGAAATGTACATATTTAATGAAAACTTATTGATAAAAATGAAAAGTTAATATTAAATTAAGAAAATAATATTTAAAAAAGGAATAAACTTAAATTTGATTTTTAAATTTATTATTAAATTAATTAATGTATTTAATTATATGTTAATTAATTATCGTAATTAATAATTAAAAACTATTTTTTAATGATGCCAAAGAAGTAGAACTTCTCACGCGCGTACATAAGTACACGCACGATTTTTATATTTTTATGAACACTATACAACTATAACTACATGTACCATACATTATTTTAGTGTTCTCGTTCCTGGGTGAAGAATATCAGTTGACCAAATACCCTACAAATCATTCCCTCATCATGTCTTACACTCAATATTATGACGATATTATTTTGCTAATTCATCTAGCTTTACAGAAATGTTAATTATGATATCATTTTTTACCTTAAAAATACTACTTTTAACAATAAATATTACTTTCATTGAGTAAAGAATAATAAATTATTTTAAAATTCATTTTTTATCTTTGTCCCACCAAAACAAAACCCTTCCCTCACATTTTATAAACACTTGTCCAGTACTTTTGAATTTGACTTTTTGCCATTGTCAGTGTGACCTTATCATCGTTGTTGCTGGACGCGAAAGGATTTAATGAAGTGCAGTAATGTTTTGATGAATTATTTAAATGCATGCATGCATGCATGCATTTAAATGTGTGCATTTTCACACATCATTCCCTCCTTTGAAGTTTGAACAAGATAATTGTTTTATCTTTTAATAATCATTATATTTTCTGGCAGCCTTTAGGAAGTACAATATTAGCCTTCAATTACAAATCAAACTCAGATTATATATAACCACGTTTTGTTGATTATATTTGTTTTTCGTCATTTCCTCATGAAAATTATAAATAAGGGAATGATTATTATAAGTATTATGAGTAAAATAACTATATATCAGTTTCCCATCGTCAATATTATTATCCACATTCTCCTTGGGAAGGTTTTTTATATCATAGGCAACGAAAAATTTTACAATATCGCAGTTGTTTGAAATATAAAAGCCGAAAACAGCTGATGCTATTTTAAACAAGTTCCAAGTTTTAAAAACTAATTTTTGCAATGAATGACTTTATATTATTGAAAAAAAAATCATAATTGTTTCCTAAATTAACCATACTGACGTATAAATAATAAATATATAAAAGATCACTCCCTCATAATCGATTTTTTTTTCGACTATTTTGATTAAAAGTATGAAAAGTTAGGGACCACCTTGTCAACTAGAATAAGCCTCTTATACACTATATATTACATTTAAAAAAAATCGCCAATTATGTAAAGTTATATTTTTTTATTTTCGATAATCATTTTCGATTGTTTTTGCAGAACTATTCTAATGCAGTATAAAAAAAATTACGCGCGTTGGGCAATTTTGTGCTAATGCAGTATATATAGAAAGTTCGTCATGCGCGATTTTCGTATGAGTAAAATCTTACGAATTGTGTCACCACCGACATGCTAATGTGAACAGTGTATGTGAAAAATTTTTCACATATATGAAAATTGTATAATTATTGTAACATTTTTGTTTTTTTTTGGATAAATTAAAAGGCTTAAAAATATTGCAACTCAAACCTTAATATCGACATTTAATCCTATAAAATATAGTTTTTCCATATAATATATTGTTTTCAGACAAAAATGATACTAATTATGGGAACCGATTTTTATAAAGTGACTCCCATATTCATTTTCATTGTCAGCTCTTGACTGATGTATGTTGCTGTTGATCTATTCTTTAAAAATTAAGGTAATTATTTTTTCAAATAAGGCGCTACAAAATATGTTTTTTGAACATTTAAATAATTACACGCATTATTATCCACTGGTTCAGAAAAGACAAGGAGAAGACAAACCAAAAACAAATTCCATTCCTCCAGGCTATTCCCTTCTTTTTTTCTTGGTAATTATTGCCATGCATTTACATTACCTATGTAATCAGTGCTATAATGAGCTTTCTTTACAATCTGGCCTTTAATACCTTTTAATATTTTTTTGAAGTGCTTGTTTACTAGATAGGTGGATTACTTGTGGCATTTCGTCATAAAATTGTATACAGTTACCCATGAAAAAACTACCAACAAAAAAACCATCCAAGGTTCCCTAGCTCTTTTCTATGTTTATAAATTGTCTATACTGGCATCCGACAGAATATTTATTATTGTGTGTTTTCGAAGTGATAATGATAAATCAATAACATTCTTGTGCAATAGTCAAGCCATAACATATGCCGCAGGATCGGGATGGCATTTGGTTCATGTTGTGGGCGACAGTGTCACGGTGGTCGCCGCGCATTGCTATTAAAACTAAAGTTAATTAAATTATAGTAGGATATAGTTGGCTACTATAAATGGTTAGGTATAACACACTAATAATTAACAACGTCAAAACGCGGTGCTTCCGGCGTACGCGGCGACCGTCTATGCGCTCGGTTCGCCGATGACTGCTACGTCACCTTCACCCATTTTGAGCCTCGCGTGGACTTGCAACACACCGATTGCGCCCGAGTACAGTGAATGCTCTTGTTTACTGCCTCGTCGTTGTGACTGTCATATATATATTTACCATTTTTAATGTAAATTTTTTGGAATCCACTATGCAAAAATTTGCATTGTCCATTTTTTTTTCCAAAAGCCTATTTTACTACAACTTTTGTCCACTGCAAGTGCTACAATTAGTTTTTTTTTTTTCTCCACCTTATACTTTGCACTTTAGGGACGAGCATATGAAAAGATTGTCCCCTTATAGGGAAAGCTGAAATTTTTATTCTATTATACTTGTAATTGTTTATTTCAATAAGAATGAGTGATTTTCGTGTCTCTATTCCTTAGTACACGAAAACTAATTAAGCTCATGTAATTGTAAGAGGAGGAAAAAAAAACTTTTTTTTTTTGTCCTCGTATCAATATTATACAAAAAATGTTGTTTATTATGAAAAGTTATTGAAGAATCATGTAAAATTGACTATTGCAATACCTTAAGTATGCCGGTAAATCTATATGCTTGCCTGCAACATGAAGTATGCCGGTAACTTTATATGCTTGCCTGCAACATGCAGTAGCATGCCGCATATAACCCACTGCAAAGCCTCGAATCAGTTTGTGTCAGTTAATAATTCAATTTGTTGGATTGGGATTCATAATGGAAAAACAGATATGAGGGTATACGGTGGGTTGCATGTTGCATGCTAGTAGCATATCGCAGGCAAACATGTGCTAATGAAATTCCACAAAGTATAAAACCTTACATAATAGAATACCGGTAACTAATTTTAATCCATAATGTTCTAAAGTTATGATGTTTTTCGCTTTTAGGTTATTGGTTGTGGCAATACGATTTACTAGGTATGGCGCGGCTGAGGCACTCGACCCTACGTCATTTAGAAGTGTCAGCGACGTACCAGAAGGAGATGGGATGTCGCGTGATCACCGAGGCTATGACGATACTGCCCGTATTTGTTGGCAAAGAGGAAAGAAACGTCGACCCGAGTTTTATAAAGGTACATAAATAGCTTCAGCGCTTTCGATTTTCCATATTTTATAGTCTCGTGACCTATGGAATTTTGTTATGGGGTCAAGCAGCCGTTATTAACACAATTTTCGTGCTGCAGAAGCGAGCTATTCGTGCTGTTTATGATTTGAGAACAATGGTATAAGGAAATTATAGTTTTATCTTTAGCATCACAATACGTATATGAAAACCTGATATATGTCAAGAGACATATAGAATTGTTCCGAAAAAGAAACTAAATCCATAACTGTTGAATTGTTTTAAATAAGTGGAAGTCGGTTGTTATATGAAAATAAACTTTTATTTTTAAATGAAATTACATTTTATGTACTTTACTCGTAGCGTCAGAGAATAAACAAAAAAAAATCATAAAGTATAGAGTAACCAGAGACACAGTCTAACAAACTAGGAAATTATATTAGAAGATGCGAAATTTAAATTAATAGTTCAATACTCTTTTTCAAATTAGAACCTTTTATATATAGCATAAAATATAAAACCTTATAATGAACAATATTTAGTTACAAGTTTCGTTGTTATACAAAAGAAAAATGAACTACTTATAATTATTAAGTTTACGCATGCCTATGTTACTTCTTATAAATATGATTTTATCCTTGGACAATCCTTTGGTATCCTTTATCTTTTTATCCTTTGGTAAATGTCTTGGCATATATATTGTTTGTGTTTACATAGTTAAGACTGATCTACCTTTACAAAGCAAAGGACCATCGTCAATATATAAACACAGGTAACTAATTATTCGCCTAGCTAGTTAACCCAATGTAAATGCACTGATCTGCTTTGCATCTTTCAAACCCGAATTTCTTTAAAACTGAATTAAATTTTGTATTCCATCATCTTGGTGCCTGTTTAAACCCATATAAGAATGTGTTAAGTTTATATACCATGTTTGGGTTGCAATCCAATCCCTCAGGTGGAGTCATGTAAATTGTTTCATTCAGGTCACCATACAGGAAAGCAGTGGTGATGTCGAATTGGATTATCTCTCAATTTTTCTGAGCTGCAACTAATAATAATAATCATATAGAGTCATACCTCACTGTCGGCGCAAAACTTTCATCCAAATCTGTCCCTTCTTTTGTGCATATCCTTTTGCACAAAGTCTTGATTTGTAACGAGCACCTGTTGGTTCGTTTTTGATGCGAAACACCCACTTACATATGATATGCTTGGTGTTTTGGGGTTCTTCTACCAATGTGCAAGTAACATTTTTAGAATGTGATTCTAATTCTTCTTTTATTGAAGTTTTCCATTTTTAGATTCAATTGAGGTTATAACTTCTTTATAATTCTGAGGAATAGAATTTATCTTTTCTTCACTGTAGCACAGGTAAGTTTTATCTTTGTGTTCATTTAATTTTGATAATTCTCTTTTCCTTGGTCTCAATGTTATTTTAGAAGGTGTTGACGTTAGTTGAACATTTATATTTGGTTTATACTCGGGATCTTTATATCATCTTTATCTGACATATATTCACTAGTGATGTTTGAAGCATGTGATGTGCTATTGGAATTCAGAGATGTAAAATTATCTTTTCGTTCCAATGATGTATCTATCACACATTGTTTCTTTCTCCGTCTTTTATATAGGAAGATAGTTTTTTTTTTACTGTGGTGATTAAAAGCATCTCTGCTTTTAATCACAGTGTTAGTGGCAGATATTATAATACCCTTTTGTATTATCTCAGTAGCCGATCTCAGTAGCTTTCTGTAATTTATTGTCCAACTTCTTAGGTTTTTCTTTTGAGAGACATATCATTGCTTCACAATCAAATATTTTAGATGATTTATATTTGGTTTCTTCTTAGACCGTATTTCTTCTGGAGTTTTAAAAGCCAGTGAATGTGTTGGTGATCTATTAACGAGGTAAGCAACTGTTTGTATTGCCTCTGCCCAGTACAGTTTTGGAAGTTTTGCATTAACCAACTGTTGAAAAAACACTTTGTTTTTTCAATAAGTGTGTGATTTATGCATATGGAGACATTATTTTCATCTGGTGTATAAGGCACTGTTGTTTGATGGACGATATCAGCTGTTGCTAGGGACTCAGAAAAAGCAATCTTTATATATTCAAATATATTGTCTATGGGCAAACATTTTATACTGCCTTCCAATTGATTTTCAACTTGACATTTAAATTCTTTGAATATTTCAAGAGCTTCTGATTTATTTTTTAAGCAGTAAACAAACACCTTTCTTTGTAAAGTCATCTATAAATGTGATGAAGTATTTTGCACCACCAATGGAAGTGGTTTCCATTAGTCCACATATATCTGAATGTACAGTTTCAAGTAAATGTGTAGCCCTTGAATGGCTTGATTTAAATGTTTTCCTTCTACACACAGGTCAGATTGCCTACTTTCGTAGATAATTGCATACCATTTGCATTTTCTTCAATTTTCTTTAAAACATTGAAATTGAGATGTCCCATCTATCGGTACCAGAGATAAATATCTTGTTTATATCAGATATGTATGCTTGAACATTGTACGTTACATATTGTCGATTAAGATGGCTGTTGCAACTATTTTCTTATGACTGTTAAAATTTACACAGCCTTCATTATTAAATTGCACTTCACCAACATGATTTACAATCTGACTGACTGATAGTAAGTTTGTTGCTAACTCAGGCACATATAAAACGTTTTGGAATAAAACTTTGTTACTCCGACCTCTGTCGTCACAGATATCCAAACTCAACTGACCAGAGCTTTCTATTGGTAATGATTTGTTATTTACAACTTTGATTGTCTTCACTAGTGGCACTTGTTTCATTAGGCACTAATTGTTTGTGTCTGGTCATATGTATTGAGGCATTGATGATGTTATATAAAAATATTAACTTTCTGCAATCTTTCTCCATATAAACTTTAATTACCCCCAGTCTCCCGTGCCTCGGCGCACAAATGCGCTTAAAAAGTGATAGAAAGTTTCCTCTCCACATGTTAATATATGGATGATATGAGAATACTTACTCAATTTATACTTTCAGCAAATGAACGATTGTCTCAACTTCGAGTGGCGGCCCTGTCTACCTTGGAATCAGCTTCACCCAGCCCTTGGACCCCATTCCAACGAAACCCTTAGGTCTGATTATGTACGAAACGAAATAATGACTCCGTTAGGAGTAACATAAATTTCCCACCAACAAAAAAAAAATTACTACACCCGAGGTTAGTGAGACATTCAACTTGAATTACTTTGCTTTTCCTTTAGAAAATTATTATTTACATTGTATATAAAATAATGTTTAAATTTGCCATGTTTGATGAAAGTAACGTTTATCACGTGTTGAAATGTTAAATGAATTTGTTGCATCATATTTCAGATATTGTTTGTTTAAACAGTGATATTATGTTCTATAAAAGTACATTGAGAAACATTAATAATTTTATTAAAATATTTTATATATTCCTATAATATATAAAAAGTCTAATGTAAGTTTTACTTGAACGTGATTAGGCGGCCCTGATCTTATTATAAGTAGTTGTTGGTCTTTTGTTATTATTTGTAACAAACTATATCATGCTTAGAAGTAGTTAGTTAAATTAAAACTACTTATTCTGATTAGACATTATAAGCATCCAATAAACAAATTGTTTGTATTATGAAATTTTCTTATATATTGTCAGATATTCATCAATTATAATAATTAAACAGAATAATTTTCGTGTCATAAGTCCTACTAAAATCCAATTACTTACAATGTGTCTTTAAAATACAGCCATTATTTGCTATTATCATGTGGAGTGTAAAACAGGCTTCAATATATTGAATGATGTAGAGATTTTTGATACATTGAGATAGAAACATTATTAGACACAAACAAACAACTTTCTGCTGTACAATAGAGTTTTTTTTTTTTATATGGGGAAGTATTTCCATAGATAAAATAAGAATAACTCAAAACAATAAAGAATAGAACTATTATATTGTGATTGCACAAAAAAAAATTAATAATTAGGTTAAACATATAGTTCACAATTATTTTTGTGGGACGCTACATCCAGTGGTACCTTTTTTTGAATTCAATCAAAGTCCGGTGCGGTGTCCTACAAAACCAATAGTGAATCACTCAATTGAGCACAAGTCACGTGAAGTTGGTCACATCTGAGCCCTGTCCATTCCTTTTTTTATGCAATATAGTTATTATATGCAATATGCAATAGGGAATTAAATATGCATGATAGAATTATTAATGGATCTGTAGCCCCAAAGGCACTCATGCTTTTACATGACACAAAGTAATTCAAGTTGCAGTTTCAATTGAAAAACAATAAGATACAGTATTATGTGGAGAATAATATTAAAAATGACAGTTTTATTCCTTCTTACGCATCTGGATTGGTGTTTTGTTATGATTTGGTTTATTAATTAATTTCAATTGCTGATCATGAGAAACGCTAAAGATCATGTGTTATTTATGTCTTTTTATATCTTACATTTTGTAGCTTTATATAACAGAATTTTGTAATTATAATAAAAAAAGAAATAAGTACAACATAGTATTCCAAAAAATCGAATCTAAGAATTTCTTTGGTATTATTTATATTGGTTTTATTAAAAATTGCTTATTTACTATAATATATTTAATACATGAAGGTAATTGTGAAAGAGCGCTAAGTATTGTCTTTCAATCAACCAAATCTATAATTTGAAATTGTCCAATTTCAGGAAGTCCTTGCAAACTGAATTTGGACTTTCAATTTTATGAATTGATATTTCATATACTTATGTTCTTTTTCAGAACTTCTCTGTATTACACCTACTTTCAAAAAAGTACTATGAGACAATAAGATGCACTATATCTTGGTTACTTAGTTAAATGTCTCAAACTCTTGAATTTATTAATCTTGTTACCGAGTCTTCTCCATCTTTTAATTGTCATTCTGCTATTTTTTTCTTTAAACAATGCATATGGTAAATCAGTGTTTAACATTTTTTTTTTTTTGGTAGGACTCGTGTAAGTGCACTGGGATATTTTTTTTAAATCACACGTTAATGTTATGCATTTTAAAAACACTTTGAAATGCTTAATACTAAAGATTCATTATAAAGAAAACATTCTGCACATTGTTATAATATACTTGAAGTTTTAGTTTGAAAAAAAAAAAGAACTAATTTTGCAAAATAAATTATACTAATCTTGTCTGTCATAGAACAAATCAATTCGAACATTATATCTAATAAATTTATTCTCTCAGAGGATTCTCAATAACTAATGCCACTATCATTATTATTTTTACTAAAAATAAAACTTGTAAATGTCTCCACATACATTCATCTGCGTAGGAGTGACAGGATGTGTGTCATTGATGTAGTGATAGCGATATAGAATGTGAGTGGATGCCATTTTTAAAACTTTTTTTAATTAACGCGAGTGATACGTTCGATGATCATAATCACTACTACCTATTTAAAATTAATAGAAGTTATATATATTGAATTTATTCTTCTGCTATTGGAGTGAGTACAATATAGTAGTCTTGAGATCTGGAATAATAATACATTAAATACATTTTATTTAATGTATTAACATTGATTTTACTGTTATTGTACTTTTCGAGACATATTTTTATTTTGTTTCAAAATTAATATAAACTTAGCATAACTATGTTTTTATATTATCTGCAAAAGCAATTTTCGCAAATAGCTTGTTTAGTACAAAATAATACTTTTTTTCTAATATATTGATTTCACACAAGATAAATTTTGTATTGCGTCGTGTTTGATTTTGATAGACAAGTTGTTTGTAATTAATCAATCTTAATAAAATAAAAAAATAAAAAACGAGTACCATAATTATAGATGAAAATAACAATTTAATATCGATATAAAGGCGGCCTCAAATAGACTGGTCCATGTAAATCCATTTTCATTAGTCAATGATTTTTTTAACCCTTTCAGTATCCAAACTATATGTTGGTTTTCAATAGTTCTGTGATTCTCTATCTGATAAGTTAAAACAGAACTTTGATGCTTGCTTATCATGACCTTTTCTTTCAGTATCTATTTCTGAATTAAAATTCAAAACAGTTGCAGAAATAATTATTGTATTTTTATAATTGTCAGAGTTTTAGATTTAAATTTATGTTGTTCTTTCGTTTTTATTTTTAGTGAATAATGAGATGAAATGAATAATGAAAAAAAAATAACATGTGTGCAATTGACATGCAGTTGAAGTGATGCCTATAGAAAACTAAATGATGAAAGAATGAGACGAATGCATTAGGAGTAGAGTAATTATAGGGTTTATTTATTATAAAATTAATGCCAAGATTAAAAGTTAATTTGCATTATATTATTCATATTGTTTTCAATTTCAACAAATGACAGTACGCAAACACAAGCTCACATATCTCTTTCTCTCTCACAATCTAAATCCTATAGATATATGTTTGTCTCTTTTTAGTGACAATGTTTGTATATATGTAGATTCTTTTTTTCATCAATTTTCAAAACACAACGGTGCTAAAAAAGTTTTCACTTATGAAATTTTCACAGAAATCAAGACTGAATTATAAAGAAATAGTATCGGTATGTAATATGATTTGTTTTATAAAGATTTTTGTAGGTACATAATTTTAATATTATTACACATCAAAATTTTAAATGAGACAAAACACAAAGAGTAACTCAAAACCATTGATAATTATTCTAAAAACTTTCCAAGGTTTTGTTACCAAATATATAAAAAGTACTTTGTGTACTGCACTTACACATATGCATTATAAATGACATCGCTTTGACTTAATCAAATAACTAATAAACAAAGTTAAATACTGAAAATCATTCAAATATATCGATATTGTATATCCAATATTTGGATACAACTCAACTGGATTAAACTCTAATCATTGTATTGAGAATTCACATCATCTTGTAATTTTTTACATGAAATATATATTTTCATTCCTTGTTTTCATTTTGTTTCATAGAAAAATTTTATCTTAACATGTCAAAAAAAGCATACCTAACTTTTTAAAAAAGGAGTTATTTCATCTTCAAACGAGTTGTAATTTTGACTAAAGAATGACTCCTGCTTCTAATAGAATTATTAATGAGACAAAATTAGAACATTATCATATTACCTAAAATTGAGTCAACAAGCCAAAAAAATTTATATTACATTTGTCTCATATATTCTACAATCATATTCTCCTTAGCAAATATTTTTTAAACTTTATAAACAAATGTTTATATAAAAAAATAAAGGCCTTCACTTACTTAATAGAAAGAAGTATGTACTAAAAATACATGCAAGTGCGTGGATGCGTGCACGTGTGTATGAGTGCAAACGAAATAATTATCATTATTGGTCAAATACTATTCGTTGCTACAAATAATTGTGAAACCTATTATCAATATTGATGGACTAATTCATTGTATACATACCTTTACTGACATTCATTTAAAATTAGATATTTTAAAATCATTATCAGTTATATATATATATATAATATTTATGCCCATTGATCGGTTATGGACGTGAATATTTTGCGGCCGTTCCTTTATATCTTTGTTAGCAATTTGCGTAATGGCTTAGTTTAAAATCATGATGCTTTATTTTGATATATAATGTTCCCAATTTGGTTAGGAACCAACTTTGAGCATGGAATATATAGCAAATTATATAAAAATAAACACAAAAAATAAGAGGCTTAGCTTCGAGTTGCTTTTTCATCATTCATTTACAGATTCTTAAACATTTTTTAAGGATTTATAGTGTTTTTTATGATTTTATTAATAGTTGGTCAATATGTTAAAAAATGTTTTTGTTAGTTCAATTTACTAGGTTCTTGATGGCAATAAACTACAGTAATTTATAATTTTGTTTTGAGAAATGAAATTAAATCTAAACAATACCCCTAGAAAAAACTTATATCTTAGTTTTTAGGCTTATGTATAATTAGGGGCTAATGGTCTGTTTTTCCTCCCTTTCAGTTAAATACATTGTAGAAATAAAACAAAACAAAATTTTCTCTTCACTCAATGTTAATGTCGTTCTATTTGTTTTCGACAACAAACAGATATTTTATATATCCTAAAATTAATTTTATGTCAGATTGTAACCGCTTACAATATGCTATTTAAGTCAGCGACTTACAAATAAAATTTACTACATTACAACATTACGCTGTCATTCTATAGATTTTTTAAATCATCATAAAGAGTTTTGTTTATTTATCATTTCATTTAAATTTTTATTACATTATTTGAGAATGCCAAATCAGGTCAAAAACAAGAAAATTTTTGTGGAAGTATTGCACGACTCATAATGCGAAGCATTAAGAAGTGCTCTACGAACGAATAATTTTTTTTCCTCAATTTCGTAACTTTTTTCATCAATAACACGATTAATTCATGTAATTTTATTAACCTGTGCACTATTTGATAGATAATTTAATGAAGATTAATTCTATCACTGGTTCAAATCGATTTAACATAATACAATTAGAAAACTATCAAAATAGTCAAAAGAAATTTCCTGTCAATCAACACTTTTTCGTTCCGGACACGATAGCGAGCGTAAAAATTCACCAATTTGATCCATTTTTTTAATAGCTTGAGATCCACTGTCCGGAGATTGGTATTGAAAATGGTTAACTTGATTTGTGTCGTTTAATAGTTATTAACAAAAACGAATGAACATTATGAGTCGTGCACTTTTGGATTTTCCAAATATTATAATATTACTATAATATTATATTATTATAATATTAGTATAATATTACTAAGGGTTTTTAAAGTAGAAATGATCTTCGTATATTCTTGCAGTTAGTAGGCGCGACGTGCAGGTTTTACAGAAAAAATCAAAAGTATTGTAACGTCTTGATTTGTCCCATGTTTTATGACTATTTTAGTCACACCACAAAAATGTGCCCCATTTTCTTCGGTAGTAAGTGCTCGAGAGTCTTTGTGAAAAGAGTATTATTTAGATGCTTGTGTGCAACATGTATCAACAAGCAGCATACAACCCACACGCTAATATCGACATTAATATCTACAATCGATATTCGATTCGTTAGATAGTGATTCCTAGTGGAAAAACAGACCCAAGGTTAAGCGGTGTATTGCATGCTGCTTGTTAACACGTGTTGCTGGGAAGCATTTAATTCTAGATTTTGGTGAATTAACACCTCACAACAGAAGACTACTATTTGTCATTTTTAATGAGCCATTCTATATGCGTGTATCAAATCATACCACATCTGTTCACACTTGTTCATAGCAACATTATAAAATTGGTATCTCGGAATTATCATTTGCAAAATTCTATGTTTTATGATATTTGTTTATACACTAGCTAAAGTATTAACTACCATAAATATGTAGACAGAGATTTTCAAAAAAGAACCTATTAATTTGATTAGAATGGCTATAAATTTCTAATTAAAATTGAAATTTATTTATTTATTCATAAATTTAAAGTAATCATTTGTTACTCGTAAAAAAAAGTATAAGACTTACAAAGAGGATTAGAAAGTTTTCAAAGTTATAAGTGTTTTTGACTATTCGAAATATTAAAAAAATATATAGATTTTGAATTCACATAATGAATCCAAATCAATCCAAAAACAGACTATTCCTGTATGTTTTAAAGTGTTATTCTACCCATATTGGGAATATTGTATATGTATACAATATGTATGCGTGTTTATAATGTCTGTGGAAATGTATGCGCTGTGTATGAATTCCACTAGTCTGCGGCTAGTGTGATAAAGTAACAGGTAATTGTATATTACCTTCAGTATAAATTATACTGATTAAATCGAATTTATTGACATACTATTATGATCTTCTTGATCTCAATCAAAATCATAAAAACATTTTACGCTTTAATATAAGAAAAAAAATCATTTTGTCTCCATATTCCTTTCTCATACAAGATCATAAATACTACCACCAAAATTTGATTGCACTAGTGGTAGAGTGGCTAATATATAAAAAAAAATCGTAGGAATACAAAAAGACTAAAGACAATGATTGAAAGCGATTGAAATATAGACAGTGAATGTTTTTATATGAAATTTATTAGTATTTTTGGTTTTTTTCTCACAGTGACATTGTAATAAATTAAAAATTGATATTTTTTAATACAAATGTTATTGAATGGAATTGCACCATATTAAATTACTTCAGATGTTAATGCAAACTAGTGGCGTATACTGTAACATATGAAAATGAGATGTTAAAATCTAATTAGTGATTTTTTCAAGCAATTTATAACAGTATTACACCATAGGGGAACTAACATCATTTGTTAAACAACTTAATAAAAAGCATTATTTTAATGATAAAGACTTAGATAACTTAATAAAGATGCTAGTTCTTTTATATGTTCTAATTCATTTGATTGAAGTAAATTTATATTTTTCCAAAAAATGAGTGATATACAGTCAATTGTCTATGTCATTGATATTGAGTTGGTTTTATTAAAAAAATGTATAGTCCATGCTTATATGTACAAAAGCATTGTTTGTTAATAATGACGAACCATTAAATATCAATTTATGTAAAATTTGTAGAATGTCATCAAATTGTATTTACAAATTAGATCGCTTTTGTATATGGATGAAGATGTTTAAAAAGAAATGTATAGTAATGAAAAATATACAGCTACTATTTAACGTTATAATATTAAACATAGGATTCTTAGGAAGCTGGTAAAAAGACGCTAGGAAAGATCTGAGAAAAGCCGAAATATATGTTTACTGGCAACATCTCAAAGCATTTTATATAATGTAATAAATGCAACTATAGAAGTAAAAGTGGAGAGTTGAGCAAATGTATGTTAAGCCCTTTCTCCGGTATTGGTCTGTTTGGTAATAAGAATGCTGTATACACATTTTTGTTTTTTCATTTAATTTAATCAATAACTTATATTTTATGTATTTTTTTTTGTACATCCTAAATCTTTGCCCAATTATAGACTTTAAATTTTTTAGATGGGCTAAATTATGTAACCGGTTTGAACATAATTCTTACTTATCAACGGACCTATTTATTGAAATGCTAACATACGTTATAGATACACTTATAAGTTAAATAATGTTCCTTAATCAGTTTCTAATGTATGCAAAATACAACGATATGCACCATCGAAAGCCTAGCTCACGATATTATGTAAATAAAGGCAGATTCTGTTTACACGTGTATTAAAAATTTATGTTGAAAACGGAACTAAATGCAACTACATCCCAAACTATATTCACTATACAAATTCACAATTATTGCACAAATAATTTTTAAATGTGACCAAGAGATGCACTGTCTTCATTCAGAATTGTCTTATATTTACAATTTAGACGAACTACTAAATTGAGTACTCTGTTAAGAGTTATTTACTTAAATCATTAATGAGTGTCTAATGAGTAGTCCATGTTACGGGCGATGTTATCGAATTTTTGTAATGCCGTGTTCACTTGGCACGCTTCATCTGCAGTCTGAACATGGAATTATGAAACAGTACCTAGGAAGTTGTTTGTAGAACCTATTGATTAATCTAAATGCTTTTCGTTAATATATTTTATTGATTATATAGAATATAACATTGATATGAAAACATTTCGAGCGGTATTCCAAAACCATGTGATGTTAAGGATTTTGTATTTGCTACACAATACAAACATAATTTTCTGTTACAAATGTATTTTATAGTTTATTTTCTATAGTAATATTATTATTGTTATATTTTTTAAATATTTAATATTCTATGCATTTAGGTTTTAAATTTCGTAAAATGTATGAATATTATGTAATAGTTATAGATTAAGGGTTTCTCTATTAAGTAATTGATACAATTTATTTGCTAAATATCGTGAAAGAACGAGTATGTAGAGAGATAGGACAAGAAAATTTCAGATCTAAACCATAGTTAACAGTGTGTTTAGGTTTTTGTTTATAAAAAAAAAAAACATAATCATACAGGGCAGATTAAATAAGTCGTGTAAATAACATCTAGTCAAATATGATCCCACACGAACTTGTAATATAATTACATTGAGAAAATTGGGTCTTCAAGATCAACAACACAGATCACATTCTAGCTTTAAGACCAAACGCTGTATTAGATACAGTTAACTTTAAAAGTGCCACTGACGAAGAGACAATCTACAAAAACTTTGTGTAAGTCGATGGATTGTTACTAATTTTTATATCGATAAAAAAAATCCTTAAATGAAACCAAAATATAGGGATTATATAATTTTCATTGCTAAAATGATACTTCATAATGGAATAGATCTATATAACGTTTAGAGAGTGATTTTTTGTAACATTTTTTTGGTATTGTAAAAAAAGAAATTCAATGGAAAACTTGTAAATATATTTATATATATATATATATGGTTATAAATCTCCATTCCTTGATACTGGTTGTTTATCATATACAAGGCGACCCATTTTTTATTTTTTTAGTTAAGGAATCAAAAAACGAATTAATTGTGATTGATAATGCTTGCAGATGGAGATAAGCTTATATTATATAGCTATTTTAAATGGCAAATATGATTCTTTGCTAAATTATTGTTGTATTTAAACCTACTTCACAAACAAACGAGGAAAATATTACTGCTCATGGTTACATTCAATTGTTAGATTTTTATAACCAAAAATCCGAATAGATATTCTTTCTTACTGGCGAAAATAGTATTTTAGCGTTTGAGTCAATGATGTCACAGCGTACCCCACTTGAACAATAGTGCAGTACGGCTTATTAATAAAATATAACATTAAAGCCCTGGATAATTATTCTACAAGTTTATTTTTAATGGTAAAATTATAAAATCAGAAAATGGATTAGGGATCTTCTATAAGAATATTTTTGCAAAAAAAAGATGCATAGGGTGGGGGTAATTGCGCTTAGTATGATGACATCTGACATGGAAGTTAGTGTTCGCACAAATCTAATAACACCGTTAAAATATGTGCTAGGAAAAATCTCAACTATTAAGAAAGCAATTTAGAATGAATGTCGACCAAAAAAGAAATTGTTCTACTAATTTTTTTCGGTGTACTTCTCACAATGACATATTTTCAGGACAATTTTGCAATTAAAAATTCATTAAGTTATGTACATTTCAACGGTTACGTTCATAATAATTTGTTAAACTTAATAATTCGATTTGTTGAATGAAGGAATTTAAGAGTTTACTAATTAAAGGATGCCAAGAGTTTACTGTTATACTAATAACAACTTTGTTTTATGTGACTTATCGTAAAATTATTACTATATAGGTAGAGTACCGAATGATATGTGACACATATAAAGCGTCAGAAATGCATACATTTTTTGTAATATATTTTACGAATGGACCTTTACTAGAGGAAATCTACATGGATAAAATTTGTGAGAAAAGTATGGCAACAAAATTATGTGCATACGGAATCATATATTTAATTTCATAGATATTGTTACGAATTAAAGCAGTATATTGGAAGCTATTTAATACTTGACCTAAACTGAAGGAAAGCTATAATTATAACCCTTGTGACATACTTAAATTATGCAAAAGCTTTGCCTATGTAATGTAACTATAGGTATGTTTTATTAATATCATAAAAAAAAAAGTCTAATTCCCGTTTTAAGTGCGAACGAGATACAAGGGTTTGTGGATCTTTGAATATTGAATTTAGAGAAGTTGTTCAGTTTGTGTCAAACTTTAAAGATTCGATTGAGGCTTGTCGAAACTCGATTGAATTTCCAATTGAATACGATTTTTTTTCGAACGAAAAACGAAACGATAAAGCGCCTTTACTAACATTCCATCTGTTGACGAAATTTCTAATTTTCATTATCTCTACACAGCTTCTATATTACAATTTACTTCCAGATTGTAACTAGGTTCAAATTAGAACAGAAAAATTTAAGCAAAATAGATCCGTCCTTATCATACCTGCTTGAAAAAGAGGAATTCGTAACAAACATACATGACATAGACCAAATTTCAACAAAAGAAAGACTAATGAAACGACTGAAAATTGATTATAAATGTATAATTCGATCAAGATTATTAGATGCTACGAGATTTCTACGGTTGTACAAAGAAAAAGCCTACTCTGATGAAGCATAAATAGAATAAGAAAAAGATAGATACTTATCAGTAATAGAATAATAGAAGGACCCAGTGAAATGTAATCAGAATACAATAAGTTAAATTACATATTTTTTTTTAATATGCAACAAAGGTAAATAAAATGTATACTGTAGATAATCTCACTGTTGAATTCTGGAAGGCCATTTTTTTATATGAATGGAAGGCAAAGAAACGCTAACTGTAGTTGTTAACAACTTAAAAATATAAGGCCAACATAAGACTTTTACATCAAACATTCCCAAATTGTTGTGCACTTTTATCATCCGAGATTCATATTCACGTTTGTATATAAATATATATAATATACCTGTTCGTTTGCTATGATAAAAAATACAAATAACAGATAAACTATTTTTTTGAATGTTGAAGATAGCCATTCGCATAGTTAATGTAAACAACGAACATTATATATAAGTAAATGATGTGAAAAAAGTTTGAATTTTTAATTCAAATTACTTGTTATTAGCATGTTGTTGTACTGCCTACTCAATCACCAGCATAACTAAACCGCTGGGAAGAAGTTCCACATATCCATCGCTTCCTACAACTTCTGTTGAACAATTATCTTTTCAGATCATTGGTTCACCTCACTTAAAAATACACGGTTTTTTGGCTTATTTAAATTCTGTTTTGAAAACTTTCCAATCATACTAAATTTTCGACGATCCTTCACACCTCATACATTTAACGTTACCGAGATTCTAAAAAATTTTAAATTCCTGGATGGATTTTTTGCTTTATTTCAAACAAATGCAAGTAGCTCTTTTAGTAGTTAATTGTGTAGTTTTGTACTTGTATGTCAAGCCTAATGCAAACATCAACATCGTTTTGCGACAGTTTAAACATTTCTAGTTCACTAATGTAGTTATATTAAACACGCTTGTACAGTTTTTAAACTGCCATAGCCAAAAGCAAAAAACGGACCACATAGTTTCGTCATGACTGTCCTTATGTCACAGCTTTATAAATCCGCCATTTTTTAATCAATTCCGTTGAAAGTGTACAGATAATGGTCGTGTCTAAGACACTATGACGTTGTAGAGACTTGTTAGCGATATCTTCTTATATGTGAAATTCGTGGTACGATCTTTTGCACACTCCATTGTTGTGGAGTGTGGATGGGTATTTAAAAATGTATTAGAGGTGACTTTTTCTCTCAGGTATTGTGAGGCGTATTAGCTTCTGAAGACGAAAATTTTGGGTCTACTGGCCTTCTGACTTTTGGAATATTTGTGTTAAAGATCTGAAAAAGAATTATAGAACAGCTTTATAAATCAATCCAACAAAATTTATTTTGAACAATATTCGTTTGCACATTCTTTAAATACCCACGATGTTCAGTTTTGAGTGGTACAATTTAATCATCAGCCCATGCATGTGAATTTACTACAATAAGTATTGTACTTATTATACTACAATTAGTACAATAAATACTATACAGTACTTATTACTATAGAATCACTACAATGAATACAATATATGTACCATTCTAGCATATATTTTTTTAGATACAACTTTTAAACGTATGAGTAGTGACATGAACCAGTTTGATTTAACCCTAGTGTATTTGCAAATTTTGCTTTGGATCTTTTGGAATATTAGATGCGGTATTCAGACTTCTATCTCAACTGGTTTTTATTCTTACCCTCGATAACAGTGCCTTATAGATATTGGTTTAAGAAAGCATTTTATTATTCTAAAGAATGTTATTACCAATTTTATCATTGTGTAACAATAGTGATTGTTTGTTAAAATTAGTTATTATATAATCGTGAAATAGTTTATGAATTGCTCGGATTATAAAGGATGCTTCAAATCAAACAAACTACGAACATCCAAGACTTAAAAGGCTGTGAAACAACTGAAAAAGGTTTAGTGGTATATATCAAATAAACTAAAATATCTAAAAGAGAAAAGTAGCTTTAAACAAAGAAATTCACTAAACGAATATAACATCGCCTAGTGTAAGATCATAATGTGTACTTATCAAATGTAATCCACGGGAATGAGAGGGTTGTATGAGAAACTATTTTTCATATTGCTAAAGACAGCGAATGGCAAAGTTTATTTATTGATAAGATATCATCATGGGAATTTTGTAATTTTTTGTATCTTAGATTTTATGCTATTATACATTATAAAAATTTATTTCTTCTATTGTTTCAATAAGATGTTTTTTATGAAGATAATGATTCATTTATCTTTTGAATACCTTGCTGAATTCATAATATTGCTTAGATTGAAGTCACATGCTACAGTTAAATATGTCTCATTTGAGGGTCTAAAATAATTTTAGAAAAAAATATAATGCCTTGGTTAAATGTTATTCTTGGTTATATTTACTATATGGTTTTCTGAATATCTTACAATAAATTAAATATTTCTCAAATCTAAATATTGCTTTAACCAAAATTTATATTATAGACAAATTTTTGGTTAAAGTCGGTTGCTTGTATTTAACAGTAGCAATATTATGTAAGCAGCTTATAGATAACTAAATCATAAATAGATATTAGATTATCGGCTCTTCCAAGACATTTATATTATTTGTAGGTATTATGTTTTACAATTTTAAAATCATGCTCAGAATATATTACAAAATCGCATGAAAATGCAACGCACAGTATTTTATGGTGTATTAATCATAGTAATATATACATTAAAATATTTACAATAATATGTTTCAAAAAGAATATCCAATAATAACTTTGATTAAAGTTTATCTGAGAAATTGGTCAATTTATTCTCATCAAATATTAAAACCTTTTTGTAAAGATTTTGTAAAAATCTCATCTTTGATAAGTTTTCTATATAGTAAAGATTGAACAGAATTTTACTGTTACTTCATGTCTACACTATGTTACACTTAATTTCTATATACTAGAATAGTAATTGTCACGCTAATAAATAAATGTGTAGAAATAAATCTTGGTGTATTTGCTTCATTATGTATTATCTATTGTATTGTAATAAAACTATGTGTATTAAAATTTAAGTTTTTTCATTTCTTTTTGCAACAACGTAATACCTATTTTCTATTAAAGATAAGAATGAGAGTATAATTTTAAGATGTAATAGAAGTTCCATGAGGGTGTAAGCAAGACAAATTATTTTATTATTGTAATTATAAATTCATTCCTATTTTCTAGAAGGGTAGAGACTAGTTTTCCACATGATAAGACCTTTGCATATCCCTCTTGCTTCACCGATGTCCATCAATCTTTTCATGCAAGTTCTTCGGATTTGTGTGCCAAAAAGTTGTCTCTTTTTTAATACACCACCAATTTGGTCTGCACACTATTTTCTATGGCGACCCTTGCCATCCTTTCCAGCACACACATATTCACTATATAAATTTGTTTTGTCGGTCTACCTTCATTCATTGTTTCTAGATCGCCAAATCACAACACCTTTTTCTATTTCAGCCACTACATATTTTTTCAAACCACACCGCTCTGTGACATCACTTCCTACGTCTATCTTTCAAAGACACTCCACAAATACTACGCAGGGAGCATCGCCACTGCATTGATTCCGTTTTAATTTTTGTTCTGCCATATTCAACTTTCAATATCGTACAGATCAAGGATCACAGTTAGTCAAACGCAGTTATTGTGGGACACTTAGGTACTATTAAGAAAACAAGTAGATCAAAGATCACAGTTAGTCAAACGCAATTATTGTGGGACACTTACTATTAAGAAAACAAGTAGGGCCCTTTTCATTTTATTTCCGCATTCGATTCCATCAATATCATGCCTACCGTCATTTATAAGCAGACTATCCAAGTATACAAACTCTCAACTCTCTTCACCATGTACTATATATAGTATATACTGACTTTTGCCCGTGGCTCCGCCCGCGTAGACAGATTTTTAAAGTGAAACTTTTATTACATCGTCTCAAACTTTTTCGTCTGCGTTTGCATGTCGCATTACAGTCGGCCGCAGAGTAGGGGTAAAGTGAAAGGCACTCCCTTCCACTGCTCGTCAGAGCAGTCAAGGCCAATATGGCGGCGCCTATAGTTCGTATCAGCTGACCGTGTAGTGTATAGAGTATTCAATAGGGATGGGCGGAGTTATGTGGACGGGCGAAGTTACCTATACTACGTAGAAAATAAGCGAGTATTGTGTTCAGTACAGTGTAATAGTACCAATACTCCCTTTAGGTGGCGCTGTCAGGATTCATATACACACTATACATCTTTAATGCTATAGTATTAGTAATTTTGCGCTCACAGCGAATACACTCCATAGTACAGATTATTACTCATTTGCGCTAGTGCTCCACGTTATTTTGTTTGGTGTTATTAGTGTTTAATGTGAATAGTGTTATTTATTTGCTTTTGGTGAGCAAAGACACACCTGGTGAGTTCGAAAAACTGATCATCGAGGAATAAGTGAAGAATAATGCAAAAATGAATGACGATGAATTAATTTCACGCCGTAAAAAACAGAACGCTGACAGAGTACGTGCTTATAGAAAAAGGAAAAAAGATCTTGGTGCCATGCCGAGTACTAGCACCGTTCAAAGTGGTGAGCCTGTATCTGAAAATGTGGTTACAGAAAAACTTTTACATCAAAAGCAACTAAACGCGGAACGATGCCGTAGATATCGTCAAAATGCAAGCGTTAATGTTTGTAAAGCACCTAAATAATTGTTAAGAATTAAAAGTATCCTAAAACACAGAGTTGAATAAAATATTACTTGAAAACTAATCTACTTTTATCATTTCCCATTATCATTCCAATTTTCGAAAAATAAAATTAAAATGGATGATGCGATTTCAATACCCTTAATGAAATATTATTCCAAAAATTATTAGTTTAATGTCTACGATATGAAAATAAGTTTCACTTTTAGCGTGGTTTCATAAAACCACACATAGTTTTTTTTTTATATATAGGACTTGCATAAAATCCGTTCATAGTGAGCGTCTATGCCCTGACAAGTGTATCTATGCCAAAATTCGTCAGTCGGACCTATAGTTTCGGAGACCTCGTAATGAGTAAGTCGGTGGTATTTGGCTTATATGAGCGAAATAAGCTTAAACATATATATACAGATGACACTCTTTCATTAAATACTGATATAAATTTTATAATCTAACAGATGATGCTATTTAATTAAAATATTTAGATGAATTTAGCGACCTAACAAATGGCAATTTTTAAATAAAATACTGAGATATGTTTTTCCATTCAACGAAATAAAACTTACGTCCATACATATTGTATTGAACTGCGCCCGCAAATTAAAAAATGATTTTGTAAAATAATACCACTATAAAAAAAATATCCAAGAATAGAATCCCGTAAATATAAACAAACCGGCACGCGCGCACTGTTTATGCCTCGGTCGGTGTTTACATCTTATTTTTAATTGGATTTATATTCTGGGGTGGAATTTTCGAGGGACAACAAATCTTGTTTATATCAGACGTAGTATGTTTTCATTGTTACGAATGATTAAAAACATTTTAGAGAACCGGTCGGCGGGTATAAATAGTGAAATGCGGACGCGCAGACGAAGAGTTTTATTTCTGACATCAATGCGTTCATCAATCGACCAACGACAAGTGTTTAACTAGTTACGTAGCGATTTATTGTAACTTTATGTTTTTAAATATCTGCCTACTGCTTTTCCGTGTGTTTCCTTTCATCCAATCTCAATCTTCAAACTCCCGATAGGTTAATTTCGTAACAATATATACAGGATGGAATCGATCATACGTCTTTCCGCAAATATTCATAACCTCTTCCTTTTTTAAAACAACTTTGCCAAAGTAACTAAAAAAATACATATCAATGACAATATGTTTATAAATAATATATTATAGAGAAAAGCCTAAGAAATGCTCGGCCAGATGGCGCCTACACACCCACGCACCGCCGGCCCGCGCTCGGGCTCGTGACGATCGGGCTATGTGATGTATTATTTTTAAAGATATTATCTAATCTCTTACCTGCGAATGATACTTGATGTTGTCAGTGATGCTGATGTTGTACGTTAGCCGTAATCACGCAGCAAAAGAGCGTGCATATTTTGAATGTAGAATATACGTCTGTTATATTTTTTTAATAGCGTAGTACTGTTGTGTGAAACGCGAAAGCGCCTGTCCGCTTGCCTGCTACTTACTGTCGGGAATCTTTTAGAAAATTCAATATACGTTCTTCTAGATATGAAGAGATTTCAGACGTATGACCACCACGGTGATCGCCTAGACAAATTTGTAGCACCATATAGGCAAATTATCGCGTAAACGATAAGCAGCACGCAATTTTACTCTTGGATTCACAGATTGTTGACTGTCAGAGTAAGTTTCACTATAAAATTTTAAATCCTCAGAAATATCACCTCTGCAAATTCCCCAACAATAAAACCTATTTGCATATTTTATAACAGTGAAAGGCATTGTAACACTTCAATATTAAACACACACAATCTTAGTTTCAAAAACACTTTATAACAAAATACCTAAAACTCTAAAGCCGCACGAACGGATGGGCTTCCTAGACATTGGCCCGCTCGCGGCGGTAGTCGGCACCTGCTGTCCCGAGATTCGAATAATGAGGTTTGAGCGAGCGCATCGTGTTACTAAGTGCTACGATTTGTAATTTGTATGTTTACGCGATTACGTCTATAACTATTTTTTGCTCAGAAACGGCTACTTCAGTGACTAGGGTTTCTTTGGCAAAGCTGTTCTAAAAATAAAGGAGATTATGAGCATTTGCGGAAATATGCATGATCGATTCCATATGGTATAAAGGAATTTCTCACATCGCCCTAACGATTTTGACGACAATTTGTTATTCGATGAGGTTTTGCTTTTCAATTTTGTCTTTATAGACGTTTTTCTTGGAAAGACGAGATTAAAAAAAAATACATTAGACTGCTTTATAGTGACGTCTCGTAGAATTTTTAACTAATTGTTTTGTTATACCATTGTATTTAGTACCATAGTACCATCAGACTTGATGTAACTTACTTAACAAAAGATGGCAGAAGACTACATCACATAAATTACACAAATGATACTATGTAACATTATTGATTTGAGAGCAAGTAGCAGGTAAATTTTACTTGTTAAATTTCATTCCTCAGAAAACACTAATGACGCCAAGCAGAGCTCGATTGCTTAGATACTGACATCATTATATTAAATATTATCTCTAATAGAAACAGAACCTTGAATAAAAATATATACAATTGAAAAAAAAAACTGTTTTTATTGAATAATTCGTTTTTAATTATATTTTATTTATTTTTTGTAATAACCTATCCTTATATGCTTATTTTCAATAGAAAATATTTTCAATGTTGCACATCTGCCCGGCGTCCCGCTAAAGGCTATTATTATTTTTTTTATTTCAAAGACAATATTGGTCTAGTAATGATTCAGGCTTCTGTCATTCCAAGAAAAGAATTCCCGTCAATTTTTTATTCTAAAATAGTTTAAATTGACAGGTGACAAGATAACTGAAAAAAGATTAATGGACGTAATAAAAAGTTCAAAATAGATACTCTTTATTTTACTCCTTAATATCTATGTCATAATAGAATTAAAATTGCAAAAAAATATATGCGTGTCAGTTTTGATGCGCTTGTGAACTTATGAACGATTGTCTTGGATCATATACCCTTGACAAAGGAATAAATAAATACATTTCTTGTAGTACTGAAAGCGTGTGTATACTTTTATTCGCACGTATTTATATTGGTTTGTAAAATACATAAAGTAAATTATGTTACACAATTTTATTTAAATGATGTTATCTGTTAAATCGCAAAATTTATCTCAGTATTTTGACGTGACAACGTCTTAAATTAGGTTGCGGCTGGGAGTCACTTATGAAAAAGTGTAACGCTCGGTAACGTTACGATGAGTCACCGAACGAGAGAGAGGCCCGCCGAATGCCTTGCGTCTCTCTCCCACTCAACTATGATCGGTCTGCACTAGAGAATTAGTGCATAGCTTGCAAATGTATTGCAAGTTATTGTATGTATATTTGTATATAAATACGTATGTATGTGTAAAGGTAAAAATAAAATTTTGTTAATATGAAATTCAGTGCGAGATTCTTTGTATAAATTAATGTTTTAAATATAATCTTTGTATAAATAAATGTTTTAAATTGTTACTATTATTTCATCCTTCTTCCTACTATACGAATGAATATTCACATTAAAATGATTTTACCATTCAAAGTCGTTGTCACGTAAAACTTTCGCCCGTATACCGACTTTACAGGCAACCAATTTTTTTTTTAAATCTGTCAATTCTTCTATAGCGAAATTTATCTTATTATTTTATGTAAATAGTGCCACAAGTTAGATCGCAAAATTTATTTCGGTATTTCATTTAAATAGGCCCTTCTGTTAGTTTACAAAATTTACTTTAGCAGTTTTACTTAAATAGTGCCATCTCTTATAACACAAAATCGATCTTAGTGTTTTATTTGAGTAATGATGGTACTATTAACAGATGGCTGTTACATCGCAAAATTTATCTCAGTGTTTTATTTAAAGAGTGGCATTTGTTAGATCGTATGATTTATCTTAGTATCTTATTTCAATAGTGCTATCTATTGGATCGAAAATTTAAAACGTAATTTAAGAAAACTTTTTTGTTTGACTAATATGACAAAATGAAAAAAAGAATGTGTTTTTCGTCTTATATTAATTGCAATTCATTTAATATATTCTTGATATGCATACACAGTAAAAAAATTCTATTGTTTCAATATGGTATTTTAATGAGTTTTAGTTCATATTTCGCGATTTCTAAAATGTATCTTATGGGAAGAAATTTCAAGTTTTGGTGATATTGGTATCTTTTTATTATTTAATGATTATAATTATTACCCAATATAATACTGATTACACTCAATAACAGAAAAAAAAAATAAGGGAACAAGACTTGTGGAGACCAGGTTAATGAAGACTGATAGATCTTACTACTTACTCTTCTTTATGGGTTTGTGACTGTCTGCGGTTGAACCTATTGTAGTCTGTGATTATAATCTGTGGTCGCGAATGTTTAACAACTGCAATAACGTATAGGTTATTTTTCCTGTTTATTTTTATTTTCGATAACAATGCCCGGCCCGGACCTGCTGTCCAGTCAAGGGCTGAGACTGGATGGTCGACGGCCAAATGAGCTTCGACGTATCAGATGTAAACTCGGCGTGTTTACGCAACCCGATGGCAGTGCTTACTTGGAACAAGGGAATACAAAGGTTTTGGCGGCTGTTTATGGACCTCATCAGGTAAAGAATTAGATGTCTGCTTTTTTTGTGTATCGCTGGACCGGGTTTATCACAAGAAATCTCGGATTGTGTTGAAATTAGTAGTTATTAAGCGTTTACCATAAGTCTGTAAATCTGCAGATACCATTTTTCATTTAATGTTTTATGGTATAAAATCGCAAAATGAAATATAAAATAACTGAAAAATAAAAAATATGAAATATAAAAAAAATTAAAAATAAATAATATGAAATATAGAATACCAGATGAAATATACATTTTCTTAGAAGTGAAAATTTTCATTTTTCAGTTATTCATGACGTATTATGCTCCATGTATAGTGTCCCCGTGAACTTCCATCAAAACTCAATAAAGTCATGGGCTCACCATAGCCACTTATTATCACAAAGTCTACTTTGCACGAGCGTTCCAAATGGATGATGTCCACACACTATCAGTTCATAATTTACATCATTTAATTGAAATGCTTCCCAGATGTAAAACAGTGAATAATTTTACTTTTGAACTGTGCAAGAACAAAATGAAAGAAAACAAGTTTAATACACAATATTTAAATGCATGTTAGAGACACGAAACCTTCACATCTGTGGTACTTTATTATTGTAACCTCTGAGATATTTTTGAATACCTGTGTTGTGATGATATGTTTCTTTGTTCAGTTTGTTTTAATAATAAATCTAAGATAATATAGTGGTCACACGGTATAATGGTCTTTATCAAGAGATTTGATAAATTATATAAATACTGTATTAAAATTATACAGAAATTATATAATTATCATATCTCAACAGTAAGTTAAGTTTAATCTTTCTTAATGTTTGTGGCTCATGATTATCCACTGTCCAATGTTTAGTTGCTCTCATCAATAAGATGAAGCTTCATTATATGGAGTTATCAAAAGTAGTCATAAACACTTATACAAAAAATAAAGTAACAAAGTCATAGATAAGTATATTTATATGTACTGCCTTTACAAATATAATATCCAAGGATTAGTATATGATAATGTAAGGGAATCTTAGCAGCAGGCAGTGCAGACAGATTTTGTTAGGTCTGGCAAATTGCTACCTCAAAATTCTGTCAGATTGTTTTACACACTACCAGTATTTACACTTTCAAACATCAGTTGTACCATTCTTGCAGGAAAAAAAAAAGATATCTAGAATCACCATTGACATGTACCTTTCTTTATAAGAGAAATGACAGGTTTCATAAAACATTTCTCTGGACAAAATTTCCTTTATATTTTAAGGGAATTACATCCAGCATCCCGATGAGAAAATTCAGCTTCTTACGAAGGAAAAAAATACCTACATGCTTTTGGGTTTATAAATGATTCTAGATGTGTCATAGTTGACAGTTGGTAAGTAGATCAAAAGTAGGATTGAACAATATTGAAAATGTTATAAGAAATCAATCAAGAGGTGTTGTATGATACCTGGCAGGAATGAAATTTTTTTCACTGTATATTAAATAGTATAAAATAATGAAGTAATGATAATAAATTCGTATTGATGATTTTTATAAGTTTTTTTTATAAACAATTATTATTAGTTATTACTGTCAAAATATAAACAACCTGTATATTTAATCAGGACATTCGACACATATACTAATATACTGCTGACACATACACATCTATGGTGCAGGAGTACACTTATAGGGTATACCCATATATGTATACAGCTGACGTATATGCCGCAAGTCTTTGCAGTGATATATCTATAGATATAAACTTGTAAATGAACCACAAGGTAGAAAATCAATCTAGAGAAGTGGTCACTCCTCAATGCCAAGTATATTTTCACCCTTTCTCTCTTTTTCTTATATCTAATGTGTCAGTCGGACACTTTTTCTCTTATAGCATCCACTAATTTGATGATAAGGAGTTTGATTTTCCAACAATTGCTTATATATTTTTTTTAAATCTATATTTTGGTTATGAATACAAAAACATTCTCTTAATTTTAATTATAGAGTATTAAGACGTTATTAAAATGACATTATAACATTTCATTCTGAAATTATCATTGGATTGTTATTTTACAAAAGAAACTTAAATGGTGAAACTTGGCCAATTATGTAGTAGATTTATGTGATGACATTAAAAAAATATATTTGAAGCTGTCTCTTCTCAGAAGATTTCTTAGAAGAATATCCATAATCTTATATTGAATGTATTCCTTTTATTTTTTATGTTATGCTACATATCATTTTATTGAGAATTTTTAATGAAACAGATACAAGTATTTGTATTAAATATTTTAAATTACATATCTTCAACTCTTGACCTTTTTAGGGTTCTGAGTCAAAATGGCACAAACAGAACCCTTATAGTTTTGGCATGTCCGTCCATCCATTCTTCCGTAATTCACAGGCATTTTATTCAAAAACTGCAACATGTATATTGCTGAAATTTATAGTGTAGGTGTCTTGTATGAGCCGCTCCGTAGTTTAGTGGTTAAATGACAAAAATAAATATTTCTCAGGGGAGGCATTCCATACACGTAATCGAAGCTGAAAAAAATTTTTTTTGCCAATTACCAACATGCAGCACATATTTCGACATTTCTTTTAAAAAGGTTTTTAGGTTTCTAAGCGATTATTTTGACTAGGTGAATAATTTTGGAAATAATCGCTTAGAAAGTTGAAGAAATTGTGTTCCCCCTCTTTATTCTTTAAACCGTGTGTCCAAAAAATATGAATTAAAAATAATGAAGGTAACGCTTAATGAATACATTTAACGAAAACTATTTTGAACTTGATCGGATATACTGTTTTTGAGATATTTCTGAAAAACTGTGCTTCTCAGCAAAAGGACGTAAGTGCCATGAAGATACGCTCTTATGTTGATGCACTTTCCCTTACACTAGTTTAATAGTAATAGTCGACATATCTACTTGTTTTTCTAGTTATAGGCGACTAAAGTGCTTATATCCATTATCTGCAGAAAACATGGAAAAAGGGTAAAAACTTACCTTTTTTCATGTGTAGTGCATTTCTTTGTAATAATGGCTTTGGAACTCTATAATGAGCATGGTCCCACATGCTCTTGGCCAGCTTTTGAGTTATTGCTGAAAAACTGCACTTTTCAACAAAAGGACACAAGTGCCATGACAATATATACTTTTGCTGGCGCACTTTAGTTTACACTAGCTTAAGGGGGGCATACCTGCTTGTTCTCTAGTTATAGGTGCTTAAAGTGCTTATACCTGTTACATGTGGGAAACATCAGAAAAATTGTAACAACATAGTTTTTTCATCTGTCACGCATTAGTTTGTCGTAATGGCTTCAGAACCCTACAGTGAACATGGTCCGACATGCTCTTAGCTGGTTTTTTTTATTATAATTTTACAATTTGCTTTCTTATTGTTACTAATGCAATAAATTAAAATTCACTTATCTACTTGTTCATTATTTGATTATCATTTTCAACAAAATTGTTCCCACGCTTTATCATATTTGCTTTTGGTGTAAATTTTCACATGCCACACATGCCATTTATTCATGGTACACTGATATTTTTATTTGTGGAAAATGATTTTTATATGGAAACACAGAACAGAGTCAGTCATTTTAATATAAATTCTTATAAATGCTTTTTTCTTAGAACACTAATATTGTTGTATGGACATTATTTAATAATTGTGACAAAGATAGAAGATATGTAATTTCTGTTTATACTTCAATGCAAAATTATTGCTTATAGGCTTCCAAATCAAAATCATCTGCGGAGGCTGTGGTCGTGAACTGCCAATATAGCATGGCTACATTCTCCACAGGTACAACTTTGAGTACATAAGCATGTTACCAGTCATATAGGTATTCAGCATTGGTTTGAAAATGCATTGTTTTTGTTGCAGCACCTTAACAGATGTAAGTATGTATAAAGAAAATAAATACATTTGCAATCAAACATGCAGTTTTCAGGTTCCATACCTAGGGCAAAACGAAACCCTTATAGATCATTCATGCATGTGCCCATTTGTCTGCCACAGGTATTTGTTTCGGAAATTGTTAGGCACATAGACTTAAAATTTTGAAGTTTTACAAATGTCAACACACATACAATGAGTTATTATTTTCTCAAAAATAATCAGATAGAAATTACTGGAGCAATAATTGAATAGAGAAAAGATTTAAGTAAATAATGCTTGGTATTGTATATGAAAGAATTCAATGACCTTATTCTTAAACATTTTTTTTTCCAAATGTAAATTGCTTAATTCTTAAATAATACTTAAAAACAAACGAAATTTGGCAATTCTCTCCTCATCTCTGAAATTTGCAATTCGAAAAATTTTATATAATTCCGATGACCGCAGTTTATCTTTATTTTACAGGAAAATTATACCATTCAAATGTATTTTATTGGATTTTATCTATTAAATTTTGAATAGTGATAAAATTCAATTAATGAAGTAGTTTTCTCAAAAGCACTATATGTACAGGATGCATCAATGGTAGACAAGCAAAGTAAAAAATCTGATAAGAGTCCATCCTGTATCCACTTAACCAACAACGAAAACCGTTATATTACTTATCCGATTTTTTATTTTGGATGTCTATCATTGACACATCTTGTATATGAAATATTGTGAATTATTAGATTACCATTTGAACTTTAACTTCACATCTATGTCACTGGATGGCATTGTGGGTAAAATTAAATTGTATTATTGTTTTGCTTCTCAAAATTATCATAAATGTCATATTTGACTTTTTTTCTACTGTTATCAATGACAGTAAACAGTAGACTATAAAAAGTACATAAATAAAAAAAATTCTAAGCATGGAATCTTCAGTCCGTGAGCCTGACTCACACTTGGCAATTTTTTTTAAAGATATACCTATCTACTTTGAATAATCCAACATCTTATTTGACATAGTTTTCCAGTGTTTTTAATACAATTCGAAAATGTTATTCAATAGGAGAAAGGAAAAATCGTCCACGTGGAGATCGAAAGTCACAAGAAATGTCTTTACACTTGCGTCAAGCACTCACAGCAGCCATAAAGACCGAATTATATCCCCGTTCACAGATAGATGTTTACGTTGAAGTGTTGCAGGTTCAGTATCCATGATGATTTAAAAAAATATACATGCATGTGATATTATTTTATGTTGTTACATTAAAACATTTCAATTTTGACAGGCAGATGGCGGTGCTTATTGCGCAAGCGTTAATGCGGCTTGTCTGGCCCTTATTGACGCGGGTGTTCCGCTCAAAGCATACGTTTGTGCATGCACCGCCTCAGTGGCTTGGCGGGATTCTACTACACCTTTAGTAGATGTCGGTCACGTTGAAGAAGCAGCTGGTGGAGTCTGCCTTACGGTAGCTTGCTTACCCAGTTCTGGTAAATATTTTTCAACCAAGTCACAATATTATTCGTAATAAATATTAATAGGAGGAATATTTACAATTTTATTTATCGACATATGTAATTTTGATTGGAGTACATATTATAATTTACAATATTTACACATATTATTCAAACAATTTGATATCTATAGATCCCATTCTGTTGTCCAATTTGTTCAACCTTTGATCAATTTCAACTACTTGCTTTGTGCTTCAGAGAGCATGTCAGGTCATCAGATGTTGTTGCTGAATGGTGTCAATGGATGTTGGCAAACCTTAATTTCCAGCAGCTATTTTTTTTCTATCTGTAATGAGTGGCTTCACTGTAAACAAATTACTTTTATTTAATGTAGGGTGCAAGAATCAGCTCCCCCAGCAACTATTTTTCTAATTTTTATTGTCTTTGCATATGCTTGGTTTGATTTTGTCCAGTTTGAATATTCTCGGTCTTTTCAACCTTCTAACGTTATTACAATGATCTGTGAGGTTCACTGTTAGTTTGTTGACATATTTGATCGATCTACACTTGTGTCGTTTAGCAATTTAACAATTTCTTTAATGGTTGGCTTTTCTAAATATTCGTGGATTTCTTGAATTTGAGTGTAAATAGAACATTAACTACTGTTTTCAACACATTGTTCTGAAACAATTGCTAAATCTCTGTCCTATAGGTGCTGAGTGTTGCCTCATAGCTCGAGATTATATGTCCAGACTGGTTTAAGTATAGTATATTAGTACTTTATTATTCAGTTGTAATTTGGAGTGTTTACCATACAAGTGATTGGAAATGAGCATTGAGTTCTTTTGTTTTCAATATAATAACGTATTTTGTTTTCTCCTAACTTTACCTCGGAATTAATCCTTATTTCAGCAGAAATGTGACATGCATAGATTTATTGGCATTGGCTTGATCTTTCATTTTTGCATCCATTGATAGATGCAGTCTAGGTGTGATTGCAACTGACAAGATGCAGTATCGGTGTCCAAGGCGCTACAAAAACTCGCAGTGTCGTTGGCATAAGTGGCCCTCCATAATGGTGGGTGAGTTTAGCCAGGTCAATCATGAAGAGTATGTACAAGACGAGTCCATGCACTTAACCTTGTGGATGTCTTTATTTCATAGAATTTGTATGGTGGTTGTTTATTTCAATTTGAAATATTCGATTTCCGAGTATGATCTCATCAGTGTATAGTCATTGTATAATAATTTGTTATTCATTTTAAAAAGAAAGCTATTATTATAGCAACTACCTGGAATAAAAAGATAATTATGGATAGATTTTCTCGTTCAGTGTTGTATCACTCCAAAAAAAAAAACTTGAAACAATGTTAAGAATAAATGTACATAGCAAAGGAATTCATTTATATAATTCAATTATTAATTAACATTTTTTAATAAAGAGACAATTACATGAAACTAAGATTAATTTAATTATGATGAGGAATTGTTATTTAAGATTTCCCTATGGTATTAAAAATTAAAACTTTTCAGGAAATATAGCCCTCCTTGAGATGTCACATAGGCTCCATGTTGATTATTTTGATGTGGTGCTGAGCCGAGCCATGCAAGGTTGCAGAGATATTGAGGTATTGTATACCATATCTCACTTTCTTTATGCATTGAATAAGTGATTCTTAAATGAGGAAGATTACTGTCACCTTAGTTCCATGTAGGAGTGCTAAGAGTTTGTTTTAGCTTCAAGGTAAAGATTGCATAGAAGATGTTTAGAAAATAAGTCTAGTGATGTATCTTATTAAAATTTACATAGGTTATTGTTATATTTGTTTTTACAATAGTTAATATAAAATTAGTAGGCAACCTAACATCAACAGAAACAAAGTTTAAGCGACAACATATGCGTATTAGAATGGGGAAAAAGTTTCTTTTTATTTCATTTATAAATTCAAGATAATTTTTCATCATTTTTTTTACATTCAATTGTAATTTATATATGCCATTTTGCTCAACAACTTGTTGCTATTTTGTAGGTAGTGATATAATCCCATTACTGCATTAGGTTCCTAAATGTCGCAAATATTTTTTCACGGCTTGTGTCGCTTTATTCCCTTTTTCAGAAATAAATCTTCAAAATGTATCGAATTTCTATATTAGATTCGCTTATTTTTGTTAGACAGAAAAACAATAGAAAATGACACAACATTTAGTTTTTATAATTTTTTTAAAATGTCAAAACTAGCCAAAAAGAGTACATCCAGAGATTTTACTGCAACTTATGTAATACAAAAAACATTTTCCCCGATCTAATGTAATAAAATTGATTCTCTCTTATGTCATAAATTGCTTCTTACAGCCTAAATGATTACTATGTATCTCTGAAGTGCAACTAGTGTGACGGACTCTTGACAATTTATTTATTATTATCTATCCCTGAAATGCAATTTAAGAGTAATGAACTCTTCTGACAATTTATTTATTGCTATATATTCCTGAAATGCAATTAGTGTAATAGAGCCTTCTGATAATTTATTTATTACAAAAAAAAAGTAAAGTAATAAAGATTGAATCTATTTTATGCAGCCACTTAGATTATATAAATGTAAACATATACATAATTTATGATGATACAATTAATATAAAATATTACTTTGTTTGAGCAATAAATGTCAATAATACTCATGAATCATGATAATATCAATTCCATTGAGAAAATGTCTATTCATTTCCTTTTACATAATTATATGTAATTGATAAAGATTACAGAGTAAATCCGACAAAACTGCCAAGAAATGAAATTGGCACAACTTTTATCGAATCCGTGGGTCAGAATATCCATACATACTATTATGTTTCATTACGGTTTTGTCTAACAGCTCTCAGTACTTTAAGATTTCCTTCTACCAAAACAGCCATTATTAATTTAATATTTGTCTACAAGCATTTCAAGAATTCAATTGAACATAATGGTAAAATAAATACTAAAATAATAAAAATATAATAATGAATGCTTGAACTCTAAAACCAAGTATATTTACCGCTCATTCACATATTATTGACATTATCATTTTTATATTATGACTTATAGCAAACGCTAACTTAATACTTTCAGCTATTTTAGTGCTAGATTTAATTTCCCAAATACAATGTAACAGAAACAGCTGCAAAAGGTAAATGAATAATATTTGTAAATATATTACGGTAGGAAATAATAAATTACTTTTTATTCCTGTTGTTCAATAATATTTAGAAGTATGCATTACATTTTCGCACTGGTATAGTTATGAGGTATAAAATAAGCTCAACATCTCTATATTCGTCGAAATGTGGTCTGGTTCATAGACAAAATTTGGCAATGTTTTTGTATAAAGTAGATTAGCTGCTGAAATATGAAACTGGACACTATACAAAAAAAAAACCACTGTAAATATCAGAAAAATGACACAGTCCAAGGAATGAATAATATTGATATTGGGACCATCCCGCAATTAATTAAAAACAATAGAGCCGTTATCGACATTATACTGTATTTATTTAATTTTTATATACTTTTTGCCTATTTGCACCCTTTAGGCTTTTAGTGTAGTCTCATTTTTCAAATTTTAAAAGTCAAGGAACTAATTCCTTAAAAAGGGATTGTTTTTAATGTAAAAAGAGTACACTTCTTCTGCATTACACTGCATTCATAATTTAGTTCAAATTAATATGTATTCCCCTATATGTTTATTTTACCATTTTTAAAATTAACTTATTAAATTAATTTTTAAATTAACATCAATTAAAAAGAAATGTTTTTATAATAATAAGATTATTTTGTTTCTCTATGAAAAAATTCTTTTTTTGAATTATTTGAAGATGTTTTAGGTACCTAAATTAGTATTATTTCTTACTGATTTGTGAATTCATTCAATATATTTAAATGTTATTTAATTGTTCTTACAGTATTGACTTTAAATTTTATTTTTATAACACTATTCTCAATTTTATTAGAAAAACATAATTATTGATCTCTTATGATTCATTAGAAACCAGCAAAGACATGTTATAACTATATAATTGAAATATTTAATAAAAATTATTAAATGATTATACAATTTTTCACAGGTAGTCTTAGATCGTGCAGTACGTGAACATTTAGCTGAAGGATGGATGGAAGAAGACATCACTGCTGTTTAAAACAACGCTATGTAATAATTAGTAAATATTTTCATTCCAGAATAAAGGGTTTTATTTATACGCTATACTATTATATAAATCTGTAGTGTGTGTTTGTACGTTTTTTTTTTTAATTTTGTGATGGTTTCATGGTTATATTTCAATATAAATTACAAAAAAGTTGTTAAACCATTTCTGAAATTTTTAGCTTTTAGTAGGTACGTGTTAAACATAATATGTTTCAGAAAATAGAATTGCAGCACATGACTTGAAAGAAAACAATGCCCGTAAAGTGTATGCTAAATTATATACAATATTAGTAAATTATGCCAACAACATAACGGAAGGTGTCATAAATGCTGCTGGGCGAGAATAGAATTTTCTATTTGCTTGAAGAGAAATTATGTCTTTCAATTATTGTCAAATGCCTATCAATTGTCAATGAGAGAAATTTTAAGGAAATGCAATGAAGCTAATGGTTATACGATGTAGAAGAGTTTTTGACAAGTGCCTAGCCGAAACCAGCAAAAACTCAAGTATTTCTAAGTAAAAGTCAAACGTCTATATGCCGAAATCAGTTCAGTTTAGAAAATGATGACAAAGTTTGGCAAAAATTTTTTAACATTTATAACATGATGATCTTGTGCATAAAATATTTTAAGAAAATTCAAATAATATATACAAATCATAAACAAATACATACCGTTAAATGGAAATTAATAATAATATAATTATCATATGGGAATGTAGTTTATCGACCATTTCCATGCGTCCAAATAAGTCAGTCGAAGTTATCGATTATTCCAAAATGAAAGCAAAATGTGGGTAAATAATATTGTCGTGAATTGTCTGTTCCTAAAGGCTGATTTACTAAAGAGGCATTCAATTTCAACATGTACATAATGTCAAGAAAATGTATACAAACAAACTAATTTACTTAATTTTTTTTTAGTTTCATATTTCATAAGCATCGTTATCATTCTTTTCGTCCTCGTTGTCGTTGGATCCATTGGAAATAGCCTTACACCGTAGTAATAATTATCAATGATTTTTGCATTTATAGTGTTAAAATTACTATATCAGGACCTAAAATGGTTGCCTATAGTAAAATTGTGATTGCATCTATCAAGTAATAATGTTTGTGTTTCGTACTATGTTCTATCCATAGAGAATTCTTGCAATTTTAAAGTATTTTCTGTGGAAGCCTTTATTACTTCTGATGCACAAGAAGTTTCTTCTAAGCTCTTCACAATATTTTTTATTTTCTCCTTTGTGTATTACCTGGTAAAATCTCTTGTCAAAACACTTACAGGCTTAATGTTTCCGTAAATAAATATCACATGAACATTTGAAATGTTTATGTGCACAAATTAACATGAAATTTTGAATATAATCTTAGTTTTTGGTATCCAAGTACTTGTTTTTATGAGTATTTAATTTAATTCATACTCGTAAATCTGAATTTATAATACAGTTTGAACAGTAAATAGGAAATAGTTTTTGAATTTGAAAAGTATTGCTTGCGATTTTTAATTTTCCACTGCACATAATGTACGGCGTGCCCAAATATTTAACTCAAATAAATGTAAATAATACATATATATGCACACATTTATGGAAAATAATTTATATATATATTGAAAACGGACTGTAAGCAGGTAATAAATAATTTCTTTACGCCTCATAAAGAATAAAAACATAAATATTTTTAACCTCTTACAGATCATCCTGGAAATATAATTGTAAAGTTTTAATAGATTTTAAAATATCTATAAGATTTGAAACGAAAAATGTGGGAACGTGAGAAATTGGTGAGCACATTTGATACCTATCAAAGGTAAATAAATAAACAGAAATCGTTTTTCAGACTATGTGGATCCTTCGTTCATACGACGTGTCGTGCCTTAGTCTAGCTCGTACGATCGTTAAAGCCCGAAATGACAACGCTAGGTCAAATAATGTGGAAGCTGTGGTGATTGCGGACATCTCTTTCATACCTATATAATTATTACTATCAGTCATTTCTTTAATTCTTTGTTGGTCAATATGTCGAAGAAATATGTACTCTATGGTGATGCGACAGCTTTCAATTTTTCAAGTAATAATATTCCAGTTGCATACATGTGTTTCTAAACACAACAAATTCATTTTTGCTCACATGGACGTTAATACTGCTGGTTTTTTTTTATGAATTTTAGAATTAAATTTCAAAATAACTTAGTGATCTCATTTCTCTAAAATCACGTAATGAAATTCATATTTTTTGAACATTTTTGTAATGTTATTTGTGGATTTATTTCCATTATACAATCGAAACGCACAATGAAATGAACTTGATAGAATCGACATGTTTCGTTTCCCCTTAATCCAGCAGGTCGCTTATCATCTGAGCAGCAAGACCAGGAGGCTCAGGCATACATGAAACGTTGGCAGAAATCAGCACCCGCCAGATGATAACATCGAGGACATCCCTGTTGAAAACATCCAATAGACTCCAATAAGAAATGATTGTATTGGAATCTAATGTGCTTTTGTCGCTGCAAATCCATATCCATACCCATAAAAACTTTCGAAGGCACGAAACGGAAAGTTTAATGGAACTTATATGTCTGCAGAGTTCAACTGGATTTACAAAGAATACATCATTTTTTCCGATTGTGAAATTGTCATTAAAAAGCATTTAAAACATTTTCTATTTCGTATTCGGAAATCCACATTGGTTTTTATGTCCACATGAACTTACGATAAGAACAGATACAAACCTGCAGGTAAGATGTAAATAGGATCCATACAAATACAAATAACATTACACTCCCATTAAGTCCAATAAAGAAACCTCGCTATTATGGACTTATATATAGATTCCAAATTTAACTATCTGGAAATTTTTTCTTCCAGATAGATTTCATATAAGCCATTATAGATTCTATTGTTTTGTATGGGACTGTATTAGATATTTTCAACAGCGATAGTGGCGTGGGAATCTACCAGAACAACGTTGACAACTCGGCCCATGATAGCTATTAGCCTCTATCGTTAAGCCACAAATGCTTATGTATCGTTCGTAGATATTGCAGCCCAAACAAAGTGCCCTGCCACCCGAAGAATTATCGTCCAGTAATGTGCTTAAATTAGATGAAGGTAGCGCATGCAACCGTGCTTTAGATTCTGAGGCGAGAGTAGCCCTCAGCCTTACTTCGTTAGTAGCGGCGGGTGTTTTTTGTAATAGCCGCTCAAGAATAGCTTTGTTACCTATTTCATCCCAGGCACACTGTCTACCAGGAGGTTCCAGAATGTTATGGTCTGGATGAATGCAAGACCAAGCAGTAAATTCATCTTAAAGAAATGAAACTTTGAATGTGTTAGAAACTTTAAATTGTTTGATAAATCCCTATATTCTAACGTCTCATACTGAGTTATTTTGATTGATATTTTTGTACAATATATGCATTTTAGTATTTCACTAAATGCCCACGATTACATGAACTTATAATAATTAATATTATGGAATGTATTGTAATTGACTACGGTAATTATTGACATGGTCAATTGAAAACAGCATACACATTTACTCACAAAAATGAAACGGAACACATCTTTACATTATTGTCAATGCTAGAATCCTCAAACTTCGCGCGCGTTTAAAATATATAATCTATGGTACCGGGTAATGAGTTTATACCTTAAATATATAGTATAGTTTGTGAGTTTAGCTTTAATATTTGTAATAATCTATGGTTTTTTGTGGCCAATTATTACAAAAATATGTCACTGTATGCAAGAAGTAAGAAATAAGTGAATTTCTTAACGACAAAACTGTAAGAATACGATAATATTTTGCTGTGCTTATTTGTGATTAATCTTTGCATGTTAAATACTTTTAATTTGTAACAAAATGTATACGGAAAAATAGTTTATGATTCATGATGTTAGCAAGGATGCCCATGCCCACCCTAGAAAAATTGACAGTATTGTAGAATTACTGTATAATCACCTAATGCGAGTGAATGAATTGCATTATTATTTATTACTAGGCGTCATTTATGACTGGTTAGTTCAGCTGGATGGCTGCCAACCTAGACAAAATTCCTAGCTACATCAATATTACAATCAATCTTAAATATTTTGTAAATAAAGAACAACATAATAATATGAGGTATTTGTATGCAATTGTAAAGAAAAATAATATTCTGCCTTTAAATAGTGTTCGTATAATTTACATAATTTTTAATGTTTTATGTCAAGTAATTTAAGTTATGATTCAAGTTAGTGTGCACTTAGAATTTCAAAATTAAGAAATGCTAATGTAATCTTAATCTACAGTTTAATGGTTCTTCCATTTTTTTAATTACTCCAAATTTATGCCTCATCATGTAGAGTTAATTATAAACATGAAAGACGAGTCAGATTAGTGGATAAGTGGTTTTTAAATTTAAGAATTTGTATAAATTATTAAGAAACTATAAAGTGTCACATAAATAATGTCAGTTTATTCACTTTGGTTATTAAAAATCATACAAAAAGAAAACCTTTATATTTAAAGTATAGCCTATCATATTCTATGGTCTTAACCCTACATTCAGCAAGCTATTTGGGACCTTGGTAAAATCATTCCTTGGACTTAAGATTCAAAGAATTGCTGTACTGCCTTTTTAATATCTCTTTTGTATTTTTTGTTCTTTTTATCCACAAAATAATTCCTCTATGGATATGAACAAATTTAGTCTGGCAGTGTAAGGTCCGGACTAAATGTGGTATGAGTTCAATACTATTTTGAAACATAAAAATAAATTAATAATTTTGAAAAAATAAAATCAAAATTTGGTATTACATGAAAAGTAGGAATTATATAATGCATAGGTAGTAGGTATACTCCCCGACCCTTCCTTCTCTCCACCGCATTCATATTTTACGCCATTTCGAAGCTTGCATAACTAACTTCACAACGACAAAGTTTCGTGGTTTGTACTGTAATAGTGATGCATTTGATGAAATGGAAATGTTACATAAACACGAATGATATACTTAAATTCATTAGCACACATAAGATATTTTAAAATCAAGGGCTCTTGGTTATAAATAGTACTGATATCATTTTGAGAATAAATATTTAGGAAATAAAATATAATTCAAAAACTAAAAAAGACACTTTAAAGATAAGTCGAACGAAAAAGTGAAAAATAATTTTTAATATAGGAATAAAATAATGAACGAAAAATATTAGTATTATTGTGACAAAAGCGTGGGGTGCTCGACAATTCAGTTCTCAAAAATATTCGATCGGTATGATTCATTCAGAAATGGTACGAAAGATATGGCATAAGGGCTCCATGCTTTTTTCATATGCACTATATTATGGAAGTTTTAAGGGACTTTATCAATAATCATGTACCATTACATAATTTAGGTGGATTTAGGTTCCTTAATAAAATAACAGGACAACCTACTTTCAACACCAGTTTATGTGGAGAGAGTCCAGATGGGTTCAAAAATTAAGAAATCTGTAAGAAAATGAACAGCCTCTTTAAAATCAATTACATTGTCGTCCGAGTAGTATATTTTCGTCGGTGCACCAATCTTTGAAATACTCCTCTGAGATTTAAAAAGCGAAAAGCTAGAAGTCTTAAGATATCCCTTTCAATGAAATACTGTAACGGGCAATTTTGATCTACATGAAATATACAATGTATGTAATGTTTTTAATTGAATAAGGAATAATACTGTATTGTATAAAATAACTTGGTAAATAACCCATATTTTTTTTTTGTAATACGTAAAAGATAAAAATGGTTACTGTGCATTATTCTTAGAAGATAAATATATAACATCGCAGACTTTTTTATATCTTTTTAAGATATACAATTCCGTAGTACACTAATTTGATCTATCTTATAAAAATTAGCCAGATTTTGCAATTTAATCGCACAAAAATAAGTTCATTACGACATCACATTATAAATCTGAGAATTTTTCAGCTTTTCTGTACTATAATATGTATGTATTATACATATAACCCTTCTTGCATCATTCTGTTTATTGCTGAAAACTGTCTTAAAAACAGTTGTGGTTAAAAAGATCTAAGCAAATAGACACTTCATTTTATACTGTGTAAAGATAAATATAATATAATTTTGTAATATTTATCTGACATCTTACTTGAGAATATAATGTAACTTTATGCAAAATATTATTACAATTTGTCCAGCTGTCAGTATATGACAAATATCCGTACAAAATTTTACATTTCGTAAATTATAAATAGTCTATAACTCATATCTACAAACGATTCCACATTGAATAGTCAAAGTCCCAATTATAATCCATCCAGCCGGCAGCATATGACAAACATCTCTACAAACATCCTTTAACATTTTTTATATTATAAATATCACAGAATAATCTACAAACAATTCCGCATTGAATGATCGCAATCCCATACTGATACAATCACTAGTTTTTATGTGATTGAGCCTCAAAAAAAAGAACTTCATTATATATGTACAGATTAAAAGTAGACGGTTATCTATCTTCAATCATTGCACATTTCATACCATTCGTCATTGGCAGTATTTCACGGTTTTATGACATATAAGCTTGGATATTGAGATTAGGAGGTTTTATATGAAGTTTACGAAAACCCAGTAATGTTAGAGCAACAGAGGAATTTTTCTTCTAGTAGAAAGTAATGTCCTTGCACCAGTCACGTGTCTCTAGAAAAAGTTTTAACATTTGTATGAAGAGACCAAGGATATAACAAATACCTTTTACTTAAAAAAAGTGATGTAGTGTAGATTTTATAAAATATTTTAACTAGTTTAAACTATTTTAGATGTATCACTGTATTTGATTGGGAGGGCGAACACTTGGTATGAACTATAGTGGTATGGATATTTAGAATTTTTAGAGATTACATTTTTTTAAGATATCAAGATATTTATATATGTATATATGGTGAGTTGTGCCAAAAGAAAAAATGCTATTCATATACATCAATCCAGAAAAATTTACAGTTTGTCCATATATTATTTGCCAAATTTTATGTGTGACATAGCAATTAGCGTTTTTACCTTTTAGTGTAATTTGCCAATAGTTAAGAAGAAATTAATTATGTAAGCAGAAACAGGAGAGCTTATTGTTTTTTCACGTTACAAAAAGAATTTATTAATTAGCATAAAAATGAACATTCCATAACATTATGCTTTCTGCCAGTGGCGGCTTTAACAATTATGAGATTCTGGGTGGAACATATCTTAGTGCGGCTGTTGTTCTTTATGCAGAGTATGTGATTTTGGAGATATTTGTTGATTGATGACAATGTAAATTGTGTGCGGCCACTCTCTTCTACTCGGACGCATCGGCCGATGGAGTGGAAGAGAGATCGCTCGTTGCGCGCTCTCGCTCGCACGCTCGGCTCAGGCGAAATGCGACAATGAGTCATGCTTTTTCGTGCGTGCAGCCGGCGTTCATCAATATATCACGTCAAAAAAATTTATTTTGAATTGTATTAGTAAACATATAAAAGTTAAAAAACGCAAAAACGACGAAATTGAATTACAAATTGTGAAGGGCTGGGCGCACACGTACGAAACGTTTAACGGCCCGACTTTTTGTTTTTGAAAGTACTATTTTAAACAATATTAAATTTGCTAGTGGTTTTACTCAAAATTATCTCCTTAAACGTTATTTTGTAAATTTAAGGATTGTATACATAGAATATGAAAATGGCATAATAAAATGTGTACTTACTCTGGTTTTATGACTTTATATTTACTAGATTTTAGAAATATTTATTTTGATTGGGTAGGGCCAACTCTTGGGTATCAGTTTTTTATCAGTTTTTGCTCCTAGTTCAATAATCAAGAGCATGCGTTAAATTTTGAGTCGATAATATAACAGAATGAGATGAAATTAAAATAAATTTATATAAATTACAGTATAATTTGAGACTTAAAATATATCACAATATCTTAAGATTTTGCATTTTACCACTCGTTGGAAAGGCCATTTTCCTTCTAGAAGAATGAGTAAGATTCTAAGGTGAAATTTAAATTTATTATACAATCATATGTCTATACCTAGCCATCATGCAAAGTAACAACCTGCATGAAGTCAAGCTAATTTCCCCAAATAATTACTAAATAGTAATTTTATTTTGTGTGTGTATAAAATTTGTGTCTTCTGAGACCTTATTAAACATATATTACACAGAGCGCCCTAAATGAATTTGTGGCTTTATGTAGTCGAATAACATGTAAGCACAGATTATTTTTGTCTTATATTAAAATTGTGTGGATCACAATTTTCGTCCTACATTTCTAAATTGTTTTTTAAGTGTACAAAATAAAAATCGAAACGATAGATTTAAAATTCCTATTTTTCAAATTTAGGTCAATGTATAATTTTAGCTTCCAGCTTGTAAATCACCCGAAACACTTAATTATTGCAACATGAAAATTTTATTAACATCTGCGCGATGGCCTAAGAGAAACATATATGACATCAGACTATGAAAACAACCAAAATAAATCCACCTTTTGCTTTTGCTGCATTTGCAGTTAGAAAGCTAAGCTTTTTCGCCAACATATTGATATGCGGACCCTATTGAACTCTTATCCAGAATTGCTCCTAAGAATACACTAGTATCGACAAATTCTTAATTTATGATTTTATTGTAGCCAAATCAATATTTTACATTCAAAAATGAACATTTTACACATGTAATTTTCTTGCTATTGAAAAGTAGTCTTTGAGATAGCATTATTTACATTGTCATAGGTTTACATAGTACTATCTAATACTGAGTCATATTAATTGATTGTTTCGTTTGCTTTATACAAATCTGCTTTCTACTACAATTTCTCTGTTTTTTTTTTGCACACCGCCAGAAACGATTGTATTAGCAGTAGCGAAGGCTCATAGAGTTGTCGACGTTTTATTTCATTTATCAGTACTCGCAAGCGATCGTGGCGCTCGCTAAATCATTGCACTTGATATCAGAGTCGGCTAGTCCCTTCTATAATTTAGTATTCATAAACAAAACCGATTTTATTTCTATTTTATGGTCATTGCGTTCACTCTCAAAAGTGTTACGGTGTTTTTTAGACCTCTCGCACTGAGGGCAAAATATATTAAAGTTGGCGAGAACTTATCGTCGAAAAACAGTGAAAACAACACGACAAACGGTCAATAAATGTTTAATGACCCCAAAAAACGAGTTATATAGGCCATGCTTAGTTATTCTGAATTTGAACAACTGCTGTCTGGTCCGTTATCATTTGAAATATGTTTGGCATCTGGAGGAATTAGCATTTCCAGAACTTCCTAATAAAATATTTTTTTTGACCAAGAAGGGGGTTCCATGTTTGACTCACGGGATCTGAAGCGATTAATAGTCTGCGTAGTACATCTCGATTCGTCTTTTCCCTAATCATTTTCCTTGAGAAACGTTCGCGATATTTTTTAAAGAGCTCATCATTGGCTTCTTGGGACTCTTCACTTAATTATCCAATGGCCGATAAAAGGTTTGATATGTCTGCTCCGTGTGTTGAAATATTGTGCATGGTTGATTGCATTGGATACCAATCATACAATTGTGCTTATTTCTTTGCAGTATTCATTGTACATTCTTTGGACTTTGTGGTATCAATTAAATGTCCGCTAATAGAATTTTTAAATTTTTAATAAGTTCTAAATTTGTCCCTGTTATTTCTGAAGTTTTTCTGGGTTATAGAAAACCCTTGCCGTATTTCCATCATTATATTATTAAACCCTTATTTAGGCTTATCAGTTATTAGCCCCATTTCTCCATTGATTTTTTTTATCGATTTCTTCTTTTGATGAACTATTCCTTTGTTATTCCTTCTAACCTTTCCAATTTAATTGTTAATTTATACGAGATACGTAAAAGATATTCATAGAATCGTATGCGCGAATGGAAAATCGAAGACCAAAGAGAAATTGATCTGTATCAACTTTTACATTTGCGACTTGAGTAAGATTATTAAAATCTTTACTGCTAAGGCCACAAATGTAACGTTGATGAGTCGAGGTAGTGCCATCTACCAAGGTAGACAAAAATTCATAATATATTTCTAGGTTGTATTTTTCGCTTTCTAATTTGCATATTGTAGGTCGAAGCTCCGTAATATGGTTGTTCATGTAATCTTTTTAGATTTTTGAAAGCAAAAAGAAAATCGAAACTTGATCGGTCAGCGAAACCGAGGTGATGAAGATCTTACATTTTGCCATAGCCCCAATTTCTCGTTACTTTCATTTTCTGCTTCAAGTCCCAAGGGCGCTGAAGATGTTATGAAAGTTATGAAAATATTCCCATCTGAGCTGTCAGGATTCGAATATTTCTCTTTGTATTCACCCATATTTACGCAATCCTTTTTGAGTTTTAATAACTTCTTCTTGCAACCTTTGTTATTCGTTGTGCTGTGTGGTCAAGAACAGCTTGCAGTTTTACTTCGGCAGATCTTTCATCGACACTAATAGCTGTCGGTTCTGAATAACAACTTAGCTCGTTGAATAATCTCATACGATGGGAATCGTGCTAAATCTTTCCTTTTTATTTCTCACGTGCTGCCTGCGAGACGTGTATGTTACCTTATAGTGTATTGACGTGTACACTACCATATAGTGCATAAAGCGTCGCGCTAAGAACGCAACGCAACTATCGCAACAACTCGCAGTCCTAAGTTACGTAACGCGTATAAATTAAAACAAATTCGTGTACTTTTTTAGTTTTCACCATATCCCACCACACATAGGGCCCCAGTGAGCGCTTAAGTTATAATATCGCTATTTTTGATTATTGTTGTAATTCGTGAATAGAAGGCTTTCGATTCATGATGTACTTATAGAGAAAATGAACAAACTTAGTTATTTATGATCTATTAGAAGAAAGAACTCTATGGTAATGCGCAACACGAAAATCAGAGTTGTACTTTTATGAATTTCCTGGATATCGCACAAAATTAATGATACTACAATTCATTACTAGATGGTTTTCGGTCGCGAAGTAGGCGTGTACATGTCTCATTTTTTTTTTATTTCGGTTAATTATTTTATCACTGATTTTGGTCGCGGCTTAAAAATACTGTCTTAAATCAGTGTCCACTACTTTATAATCTTTTTATGTGTCATTTAATTCTTTAGAAATATGAAAGTGACAAAGGAAAACTAACGATGAACCTGGTATATTTATTTCAATACACTTCTTATTATAACCAGTGGCTAACTATGGTCTTCATTTTAAGCTGTTATGTTAAAAAATCGGTCAAGTACAAGTCGGACTCGTATATGAAGGGTTCCGTGCAATGTTTTAAAAATCGTTCAGTAAAAAAACACGTTTCTTTTACGACGACCCCCTTTAATTTTTTAACTGTATTATATTCTTATTATTTCTTATAAAGGCCACGATAGTACATAATCGCTGAAAATTTCAAGTATCTAATTAATGCCATTATAAAAATGGAGTTAAAACGCTGAAAAAAACGTTTCTTGTATGACGACCCCTTTGGTTTTTAGCTTTATTTTATTTTTAATATTATTATTATAGCGACCACAGTCATACATAATTGGTCAAAATTTCAAGTGTTCAGCTATTATGGTTCAAGACATAGAGCCCTGTGACAGACAGCGGAGTCTCAGTACCTAATAGGATCCGTTTGGTATTCTTTGGATACGAAACCCTAAAAAGTATTACATATAAATGAACTAATTTAATACTTTTATTGAAACTGAAATAGATTTTTTGCTTTGATTTTTTTTGTCTGATTCGGCGCCATTCTCAACCTTGCGCCTGAAGCAGTCATTTCATTGTCCTTATGCTAGAGTCGACCTTACAATTCTGCGTGGTTTTACTTTCGTTTTAATAGAATTCGACCATTGAAAGCAGATTTTTGGAAGTATCATATTTGTTATATTTATCGATTCACTAGCTTTTGCTCACAATTTCGTTCACTAATACTAGAATAAGTCTAATAAATACTCGTCTTGTTTGGCTTTGGTTGATTATACGAGAACGGAGGGGAAAACCGACAATTGTAAAATACAATAGATTCACTGTCTTTATTTCTTCAAATTGATTTCGTCTGCGACTCCATGTACGTCGATCATACTACACCATATCTTCGACTCTATTAAATAGAATTCGACATAACGTGATCTAGGTTTTATGTTTAACCCCAAGCTACTGAATAGTAAAAACTTTATCAAAATACATTCACTGATGTTTTATATGTGTGTGTGTTTGTGTGTGAGAGAGAGAGTGCGGGGGTCCGTATGTGCGTATGTGTGTGTATAATGCAAAACATTGCATATAATATACAGCACAACGCACGAAGCTTAGCCACTTTTAATTGGCTGCGAATGATATAATACGCAAGTAGCACACTCCCCGACTCTTCTTCTCCGCCGCGTTCCTGATTTACGCCATTGGAACGCTTTCGTGACAAACTTCACAGCGGTAAAGTTTCGTTCGTTGTACTACACAGATACAGCTCTCTACAGTTCCTGATGTTAAAAATTCGTAATGAATAACATCTCCATTGATTCGCTTTCATTTTTACGATCCAAAAAAAAACATATGTCAACGCGCCCGCGAACTTGCGGCCATTACACCGCAGGTGTCAGTCTCCGCAATGAAATAAACCGTTACTTAAGCCCTTGAGCGAACGCGTATGGTGGAAGGTTGGCATGCATCGCCTAAGAAAATCCTATGTAGACCAAATTACTGGCATATTAATAAAGGGCCAAATTTTAAGCACGCGAAACCGACGATCTTGCATGAAACGATTGATGGATGTCAGTGAAGCGAGAGATATGTAAAGATTGCACCATGTGGTAATCTATAGTCTCTGCCCACCCTTTTGGAAATAGACGTGAGTTTATATCATTATTAAATGCCCTTCGGTGGAGCCAGAGAGCGTACGAAATTTTGTTGCAAATCAAAAGAAATTTGCACACCCCTCTCGAAAGCATGACAGAAAATATGAATGTTGCAAATGTAAAAGTATGAAAGTGACGAACGTAATACATTATTTTGACGGATTTGAATTACTCTCAGTCAATGCTTTGTTTCGCTAGCGGTTTTTAAACTAAGGCAAGAGTTGCCAACCAGTGAGGCGCGCTTATAATTTTGAATTAAAATAAATGTAAGTCTTTAAAATAATTGCGTTTTTTTTCGTAATGTAAGATTGAAAGGGGGGTATGAAAATATTGCTAGAAATCCAGGCAGGCTAAACAAAAGAAAGGTTGGGAAACTCTGAACTAAGGTATATATTTAAATATTTGCTTCCGTTTATATATACAACAATATATTTTAATAAGTAAACCAATGTTTTCGCGGAATAGCTTTAATTTTTACATATGGTTATATTTTTAGACTTTTCGTTCATCGGTTTCATATTTTAGTACATAAAAACTAGAAATTTTTTTTTGTCAATCAGAACTATTTAACCGAAGTCGACGCGACCGGTCGGCTTGTCGAAATACAATACACTTTTCTTTTGTTTGATCGTGTTATCGGTCAATCGACAATCGGGTTATCGAGTTATGCGTAATTGTATTGTCTCGTTCGGTTCTTTTATGAATACCTTGTCTCCTTTGTTGACGTTCTTATCTTATCTTTTGTGACAGATTTGTAATATTTGGTTGCTAGGTACTTTTTCTGTATAAATAAAGATCGCATAGCTCGTGGCCGACACTCGCATTTTGCATTCAATAGTTTTTGGTTGCGTTCCAACGTGGTGCAAAATAGATTTTGTCCTTTAAGTAGGTGATACATTGAACAAGATAATGATAAAGTTTTTGTCGTATAGCCTTTAATTTTATTTAAATACTGACGAAAATTATAAACAGCCTGTTTTATTGGTACTATATAAGTGCGCTTTTTTTTTGGGGGTGAGTATTGAATTAAGCTAAATCAAGGCCAAAGTAACGCAAAAGAACATATATGTAAAAACAATATGAAATGTTAAATATTGAGCCAAAAAAATACTATGTACTTCTTCTTAGAAGAGACAACTGTGTCGAATTTATCTTTAGTTGAAACCGATCTCAAAAAACCAATCATTTGTTTTTGAAGTTAAATAAGTTTTTGAATGCAGTTTTTTTTTTGAAAATTTATTTCACATTTCTTACTTATCGAGTAATTATAACTTTATAATTAATTCAGCTACTTTACGTGTGGATTAAGCCATGGTTAATAAAATCAGCCAGGCATCTTCTTTACCTTTGTGCGGAGCAATGGAAAAGCTTCGATCCCGAATTTATTGTCCACTGGTAGTCATTTTAGGGTCTTCACATTCTTAATTGAAGTGCAACTACCAAATTATTCGTATACGAACTGAATAAATTATATATATTCATTATAATGTAAAAGTTCTTCAATTCGCACAGATTACATTTTCATTCGTTTCCACATTAAATTAACGCACTCTGTTTCTACTGTTGTCGCCAAGAGATCTGATGTGTTCCTATATACGATTGTCACTTTAGAATTGTAATTATAATTAAATGAAAATATGCAGGTCGATTAATAAGTAATTAATTTTAAATCTGTATGTACTAAGTTTTATTAGTAGTCATTCAAGAATTGTTTTTGGCGACAAATCGCAGTATTATCTCCCAACTTCCAACCGTTAAGGAGCGCTGTGGCTTCCATCATAATCTCAGCAGCATGATATAAATATCATATCCAAAACCTTGAACAACAAAAAATAAATAAAAACACTATAAGTGCCTACAATAGTTGAGGGTTTCCCTCGACTTTCATTAGATCATTAGATCCTGACTTGGTGACTATAGGACCACCAATATACCATAGGAGTATACCCTTTCAAACAAAAAAATAGACGAACATAGAACCTCCTCCTTTTTTGAAGTCGGTTAACTAGATACCAGCACAAGATAATGTAGCGAAAATCAGTTCTTACTATTGCGCTCCATAAAAAAGTTTTATACAAAATTCTTCCTTTCTTGATGTGTTCCCTTTATTATACAAATTTCATGAGTAGTTTTAGTAGAAGAAAACAGTGAGTGAGTGATATATATATATAATTTTATCTGACTTAATATATGACATGCTCCTATGTTAGACATATTAAAAATAAAGGCGATCAAAAATGGACATCTCTTTTAACATATATAGGTATCAAAAGGATTGAATAAAAGCATAATGACAAGCACTATGATATTTAAAATTATATACATTTCTAAACTTTACATAGAACATTACCAAAAAGATCTTAGAAATTCTATATAACTTAGAGATATGCCAAATAAAATTAATATATATTTTTTTTTATTACAGTTTGATTTGTTTTAAAGGGAGCAAATCGAGTGGAACAATACAATATGGATTTAAATGAGAAACTTCTGGGAGGTATTAAGGACATTCGTAAGACTAAATGCAATTATTTCATAGAGTATGAAACAGGAGAAAAAGCTATTTTATGGTTTATAAATGACCATGTCTTTCGCTATCACATGTCACCAACAGGGAATTTTCCAGAGTTTCCCACACCGAATGATCCTACTCATATTGCTAAGATTACAGTTAAGAACATAAAAGATTATGATAGAGAATCATTTGAAAAATCTAAAATCGAGGATGATATTGCTGAATACAGGATAGCTACAAGGAATATTAATATACATTTCAATAAATTCAAGGGTACTATCGGTGTCATAGATAAGAGAACCAATAAGCAAGTTTTATCGGAAGCCAAACCTGTATCATATAATGGTACAGAAACAATTCAGACATTGAGTCAAGACAATAATGAGTATTTTTTCGGTGGTGGCATGCAGAATGGCAGATTCACTCATAAAAATAACGCCATAGAAATTTTGAATACAAACAACTGGGTTGATGGTGGCGTCGCATCACCTTGCCCTTTCTATTGGTCAACTGCAGGATATGGAGTTCTTCGGAATACTTGGAGACCTGGTACTTATGACTTTGGAACTACTGATAGAGCAGTTATAAGAACAAGCCACAGAGAAATCACTATTGACGCATTTTACTTTGTTAGCTTGGAACCAAAAGATATTCTACGTGATTATTTTGACTTAACTGGTAAACCGATTTTGATGCCTATGTATTCTTTTTACGAAGCACATTTGAATGCGTTTAATCGCGACTACTGGGTAGAGGTATCAAAAGATGAAAATGGAGCTATATTGTTTGAAGATGGAAAATATTATAAATGTTTTCAACCTCAAAATCTTGATGGCAGAGAAGGAATTTTAGAATCGCTCAATGGGGAAAAGGATAATTATCAGTTTTCAGCAAGGGCTATGGTCGATAGATATGAAAAGCATGATTTGCCCTTAGGGTGGTTTGTTCCCAATGATGGTTATGGATGTGGATATGGTCAAACAGATTCTTTAGACGGTGATATTCAGAATTTAAAAAAATTTGGTGATTATAGTAGAAAAAAGGGTGTGGAACTTAGTGTGTGGACTGAATCAAACCTACATCCAGCTGATCCAGCGAATCCTAAAAAGGGAGAAAGGGATTTAAGGAAAGAATTGGAAGTTGCTGGAGCAGTAGCGCTTAAGTGCGACGTCGCTTGGATAGGAAGCGGATATTCTTTTGCATTGAACGCTATAGAAGATGCTGCTGATGTTTTTGTTAAGCAAACTAGAGATGCTGTTAGACCAATGATAATAACTGTAGATGGCTGGGCTGGTACCCAAAGATATGCCGGTGTATGGAGTGGCGATCAAAGAGGGGGTGAATGGGAATATATACGCTTCCACATTCCGACTTACATTGGTTCAGGGTTATCTGGTATGCCCAATATTGGATCTGATATGGATGGTATTTATGCAGGTGGTGACCGAAAAGTCAATATTCGAGATTTTCAGTGGAAAGCATTCACACCGATCCAATTAGTTATGGATGGATGGGGGTGGGTACCAAAAGCACCTTTTAGTTTTGATGATGAAGTGACTAGGTTAAACAGGGCATACTTGAAATTAAAATCCATGTTGATGCCATACAATTATAATTTAAGCCACGAAGCTATCGAGGGATTACCAATGGTAAGAGCCATGTGTTTGGAGTTTCCCAACGAAATACCTGCGTTTACTAAACATTCTCAATATCAGTATATGTGGGGTCCAAACATTTTAGTGGCACCAATCTACAATGACGATGAAGATGAGAAAGAAAATTCTATACGAAATGGAATATATCTGCCAGACTCGAATCAAATATGGATTGATTTTCTTACTGGTGAAAAATATCAAGGCGGCAGAACACTGTACGGCATGAAAGTACCTTTATGGAAAATCCCTGTATTTATTAAAAATGGGTCAATATTACCTATGGCAAACGCAAACAACAATCCGTATCAAATTAAAAAAGAATTACGAATTTTTAATTTGTATCCAAACGGAGAATCCTCTTTTGAAGTTTATGAAGACGATGGCATTTCAAATTATTACCTGAATGGAGAGTCTGCTTCTACTGATGTAAAGACATTAGTTACTGATGACAATGACTTATTTATAACTATCGATAAAACTGAAGGCACTTATAAAGGAATGATAAAAGGAAGATCTACACATATTAATCTTATGGTGTCGGAAGCACCAAAGAATATAAAAATTGCGATTGGTGGAACGTCCCTTGCAATAAAGAAAATGAATTCGAAAGACGAATTTGATATTAACGAGAATGTGTACTACTATGATGAGAACTACATCCTCAATCCATATCTTGATGAACTCGATGGTGAACACAGTCAAAAGTTCTTTTTAATAAAGATTGGAAAAATTGACGTAACAGAAGCAGATATTCAGATTAAGATAACTGGTTTCTTCAACAAAGGCCGCATATTTGGCAGCAATACCGATATCATTGACAGTCTTATATGTCCATGTGATATAAATGTGGCCGATATTGCTCCCACATCAATCATTTTGGAGTGGGGCAATATTTTAAATGCATCATATTACGAAATAGAAAAAGACGGCATATTATTTACTCAAATGAATGGAACTTCAATAAAATTCGATTATTTAGATTACAATTCAACACATAAATTCCGATTGCGTTCAGTCAACGACAATGGAATTTCAGGCTGGTCAGATTTCATCGAAGTGACAACGAAAGATGACCCTTACAAAAATGTTATAAACGGTGTGGGAGTCACTTGTAACTTACCAAGCCAACCGAGTCAAGAGATTTGGCATTTGACCGACAACGATTTCGGCTCACTTTGGCACACCGACTGGGGTACTGAAGGGACATTCTGCGATCATGAATTACTAATTCTAAGCTTCGATTTAAAAAATATTTACGCAATAGACAAAATTGAATACTATCCACGTGTCGATGCCGGTAATGGCACTATATTGGAGTTTAAATGGAAAAGCTCGCGAGACGGCGAAGAATGGCATGATTCCGTAACACCTGTAAATTGGAGACAAGATTCATCTGTAAAAGTACTGGAATTGAATGGAAGAGAAATGAGATTCTTCAAAATGATGATCAGCAAGACTGTTGGTAACTTTGGTTCTGGACGAGCGATGTTATTTTATAAGACTGAGTAAACTATCATTTTGGTAACTTTTTTTTTCCATATGCATAATCATTATCATAATTATATTGTTAACGATGGTAAATGATTATATAATGAATTTAAATAATGATAAATTAAATCTTTATTAGTGCATTATTAAATATTTTATGATAAATGTAGATATAAGCATTAAAAATGTTTTATAATAGATAAAAAGTGAGTAATTAATATAATGTAAACTGTAGATGGATTACAATGTTTTTATAGTCGAACAGTTAGACAAAAATCATTACTAAACTGGAGGCCATTTCACTATGCACTGCTTAATATAAACGATTTTTTTATTTAATGTTTTTGATATGAAAATAGTAAATCTAGATTTTACAGTGCTTTAAACAAACAATGTATGTTAAATGAATCACTATTATAAATACTTTATTATTTTGATAAATGGATGTTTTTAAAAATTAATCAATATAAGTATACTACAAATATGGTCATGGGTCTTTCTGTAAATAGGCATAATGTCTTCTTTTTTATGAACTAGTTATTGATAAACAATTTTATAATCAAAGTAGAACGCAATTAAATGCGAAAGGTTGTCAGTAAAATATGTAGGAAAAGAAAATAGGTAGTCGTATGTTCTGAAAGCTTTTATTTTCCGATTTTTCGCGTGAGAAATGTAACGCGCAGTAAATATATAGCGTCATTGAGCGCACAGGCCCTACAAAGATAAACAAATAGCGAATTTCAGAAAAAATAAAGACCACAGCAGAAATCTTGGTGATTTTCCAGTCTGTAAAAACGTTTATACAAATAAATTCTTTCGTATTGTCTTTTTGTCTTTAAGGAAAGTTAAAAATTATTTTAAATATTTTTTACTTAAATTAATTTACATAATTGTCATCAAAAACGTTAGCACTTTTAAATCTTATATTCTTAAAAGCATAAATTACTCAATTTTGTAATAAAACTATTTTAATAATTATAGTCTACTAAAATTAAAGTAGTAATGAAAAAAAAATGTCAATGCATATTATTAATATATTGTTACTATGCACCAGATCTAACGACTGAGACATTCTATAAGACAACAACGTAGCATTGGCTGTTATATTAGCATAGTGGCATACTCGATTGATTTTTGAAAGATTTCAACATGGAATTCCTCAGAAACCACCGAACCAGTCGCTAGTTTCTTGGCAAAGTTGGTCTGTAGAAGAAGGGATAGATTATTCTTATTTTACATAAGAAAGACGTATGATTGTATACATAGGGTTTATTAGCAATTAAGCCCATCATTAACATGGTTGTTTTTCTATCAAATTTTAAGAGATTTTAACACTTCTAGATTGTTAACGCTTTAAGACAAAAAAAAAGTATATGTGTATATTTTTATAGCAATAAACTATTTTTATAACATATACAATATGTATTTTTGTGTATTCACATTATTTTATATCTAGTAGGCGTAACCTAATCCATATTATAAATTAATTCCATTCCACTTATCTTTATGTCTGATTAATTTGAGAATCGTGTTTTTTGTACCTTGGCACATTTATCAAAAACCAACTGGGGATGTACGAAAACTGATTAGTATAAAAACACTATTTTAAAACTGTTGTCTGTCTCCTTAGCTGTTTGTTACACATTAATATCAAACACTGTTCACTGTTTTTCATGGATGGACTTTCTTGGGGAAATCAGATAATATTTACGCTTAATTTAATCAAACTCTGATGACTAGAAGAAATTCTAATAATCATTCATATGATGTTCCAGTTACACAAATCGAAACATTTGAACGTACTATCCAACATTTATGTGGTGTTAAAAACGTGACAATGATTTTGTTTGTCAACAATTTCTTATAAGAAAGTTGAAATGCACTACTTCTTCTAATTGTTTTATTTTGATCCTAAACCTGATCTTTATTACCATGTATCATGGATATTTTGAGCCTATCTCTGATTTCTTTTCTTTCCAATCCATCTCCTATTTTATATCTCTATTTTTCTACCTACCTCTTTTCCCTTTCAACTCGTATCTCCTTCCACTCCTCTTTCTCAATCAAAGCGAGCTTATAATTTTAGCAAAACAAAATGAACAACGCCTTGTTTTCTACAAGTTGTACACAATTTATTGCTAGATTATAGCATATAGCTTATTTGTTTAATGTAAGTTCTATCATATATTGAATCTCATTTAAATCGATTAAACAATTGTTGAATTATAAGAAAACATATAGACATCCAAACAAAAGAGTATATTTTATACTTCCGTTTTGCTATAATATACTAGATTTCATTAACATCAATCAATTCAATCGTCATGTATAATTAAATCTTGGAAAAATGTTTATTTCGAATCATTCATAGAAGATAGAAACGCCACCGTGGACTTTCCATAAGTTTTATAAAACTTATTTGTATAATACATTGATATAAGTAGGTACCTATTATGGTTTAATCAGCATAAGCCCTGAAAATTTTTTTAGAACTTCTTTATAATTTAATAAAAAAGATCCAGTTTTTGTTGAAAAGTTTTCAATAATTTGATATTCTCAATTCTTACTATATTATTAGCTTTAAATATATTGCAAATGCATTATACATAACCTATCGGAAGAAACTATCTACATAGTGGTAAAAACCACATTTAAATTTGAGTACTTAAGAATTAAGTGCGCAAACATAAACTGAAATAGCTACATTGTTTTTTCTCTGTCCATACTGAACCTTTAAAAGTTTATGGATTATTCACAATTTTCGTGCAATGAGTTGGGTTCATACGAGAGCATGCATAAAAGTAGAATATAAACATTTGGTAGTGTTAGGTTCTTTTATACATTTTTTGTATAAAAAGTCGGATGATGTCAAATTGTATATGACAACAATGAGTGTGTGCCAGAACTTAAATATCTACCTAATAATAAAAAAATCATAGTACACATGAAAATACGTGTATTACAATAGCAAATACACTTAATAAATAGGCCTTCATATACAGATCTTGTATACAGGTACTTCTGCATAAACATATGATAAGTCTAACAAAGTGATAATCCAAGTCACATACAATTATTTTGGTGTGTGTGGAAACAAGTAAAATTTTGTATAAGGGCTATGTAAGTACAACTATGTTGATCACGTTTATTATTCTTACTGAGAATGCCCTTTCCACCCTTGCCCTTATCCACTTATGGAGTATATTCTGTCACACATATGATATGATAATAATAAAACCTACTTAATTATTTAAAAAACAAGCATAAACATTAGTTTCCAAAATTTTATCCATCTACAATACCTTATACATCTAAGGCATGCCAATTAACAACGCCATATTAATTTGTTTACAATACTATAATAATAATTTTTGAATCAATAAATATATTTAATACTGATTCCTGTGCAACCGAGATTTCTAGGCATTTTTCGAATAGATGTCGTGGAAAATGATAACTTCTCGCAGGAAAAGTTATTTTATGTTAATTTCCAACAATAATTATATAGACATATACATTAATTACATAATATGAAAATTTTATCTGCTATCTCTTTTCATGTGAATAGTGTTGTGCCGTTTGTCTAATTTGTCTTCTACTGCCATTTATTGTTGAGAATGCTACTTAAAGCCTACTGGATCCTCGGCACTACATGCAATAGCATAGCAACAATTGCCTCAAAATTCTCCTAGAGGGCGCTATAAAGTAATGCCTAGATTTTTTTTGCGTTATTCTAGGGAAGACATCTATGCACACAGTCTTTGGAAGCATAAAATTGTCAACTAATGCAAACATTTATATTAAAAAATATACAGGAATATATCACATAAAATATTAAATCATATTAGCTATTTTATCATGTAAAAAATCAAACCAAATAAGAAGTTCTATTGAAATAAAAATAAATTTTATTACTTGAAATGGAATATTCTTATTATATATAAGGACTATATTCAGTGAAACTTACTGAATATAGTCCATGTGCATAAAAATGAAATGCTGTTCATTGGTAAGGGCATTACTTGAGAGCAGTTCGACGGATTTGGCATTTTTTTTTTAATTGGAAATAATCCAAATAGTATATGGGGAAAAAATCGGCCAAGTGTGATTCGGACTTGCGCACCGAGAGTTCCGTACTATACCACAATAAATTTGTGTTACGTACTAAAAAAGAATATATTTTCATTCATTCATTTGCATTTGGATTCTTAACACGAGCACCACTCACACTTAGCGGATGTTTATTTATTATTTTCTTTAAGTTTGCACTATGATTACGCCATATGATAGATACTGCTTTCATAAATATGCAAAATAAACTGTTATGCACTTAGCCTGTACTGACATATTTATAGCAAGTGTCAGTTTATATTGGACATTGAAACGAACCAAAAAGAAGCAAACTAGACTTCTTGTAGATTTTCCTGTAATCTATAAGTAAAGAACTATTTTCTGCATTTTTTTTTTTATGATTCTAGACAGTAGTTTCGGATATAAAGCGGAATGATCAATTAGCATCTATTTTCTTAAATAACTTTAAAATTATGAAAAAAAAAATACATTTGAGAGCCTCACAATGAACTCTCTAATTTGTTATGTCACATGGTACAGTTTGAAAAATATTATTTTTTAATTTTTTAATATACCTCCAAAATGCTTTTGTCAATGGGATTTGTATGAATTCAAAATAATAATTCACGATTCGTATGATAGATATGTGTATTTTTTTTTGTTGTTAGATATGGTCCCAAAAATGCCTATATTTATCTTGGAAAAGATTCAGATGGACAAAATTTGACTCAAGAACAGAAGCGCTTATCAAAACTAACTCAAGCAGTTCTGCGCCTTGTTTCCCCGATAGAGGGATCTAATAGAAATGTGACCGCTGACAATTGGTTCTCTTCAATAGAGCTGGTCAATCATTTAAAAGCGAAGCATCTAAGTTATGTGGGTACATTGAAGAAAAATAACAGAGATCCCGCTTGAGTTCAAACCATCAAGACAGCGAGAAATTGATTTGTCGCTCTTTGGTTTTACTAAAGATATCACTTTGTCCTTTTATGTACCAAAAAAAAAAAAATAAAGCTGTCGTAATGGTTTCAAGCATGCATCATAGTGCGAAATATTCAGATCAAAATATGTACTAAAAAGCCTGAAATGATTTTGTATTACAATAAAACAAAAATCGGCGTCGATCTACTTGATCAAAGGTGCTCAAATTACTCAACTTCTCGTCGAACACGAAGATGGCCTTTGACTGTATTTTATAAAATGTTAGATACATCTGCATCAAATGCGTATGTCATCAATTTGAGTAATAGATCTCAAAAGAATGAAATCTGATTTAAATTCTTAATAATCACATTCCACGAGACGTCAAGAGTTCTATTCGTTGTGTTCTACAGATAAGTGAAGATCTACCGAGTACATCTGAAATGAAAAAACTTGAAGTTCGCAAAACATGTTCCACGCGTGATTCAAAGAAGAAACGCAAGACCGCTTACTTATGTATTATATGCAAGGTGCCAATTTGTTTGGAGTGTGCGAAAAAAATATGCTGCAACTGCCGCGAAAAATTGTGAATCTTTGGAGGTTGCAATTTTGTTGAACTTTATTATTAATGTTTAGTTTTTTCATTTAATTTTATAGTTAAAATTTACAGAAATAAACCAAAAGAAGTTGATTTTTTAAGTTCCTTATCTATCAGATCTCCTTATTTAATATGAGTATTTTTTTGTGTTAAAACTACTAGTCTTGAAAGATTATAACATATCTGAAGATTTTATTGTAGTTTATTGTTATTTGAAGGTCAAAAATAAAAGTCTAAAGTATAAACAAGTATTTCACTCATTTAAATCCTTTTTTGGTACTGTAGAATCCGAATTTATAATTATATGTTTATTTCAAATTATTTTCCAAGAAATGCTTTGTAAAATGGAAAAAAAAATATTTATTCTTGAGTAGAAAATGGGGTAAAAAATATTATAAGAAATTTAGTTTACAATACAATCCACAGCATAAGTGGTATGAAACACTCTTAATATACACCAATATTATATTATTTAAACTCAACCATATCAAACTTTTAGTAAGCACTAAATATAATGTATTTAAGTATTTAAATATAATGTAAAACGTTATCTTATGAATATACTGAATGCCAGTGACGTGAAAGTAGCTTAAGAAAAACCACCGCATGAAAGCAACATGACATGACATTAATTGTCTCTATATTTTTATCAGTCTGGATTCAAATACATTTTCATTCGGCTAGTGCTCATTTAAAATATATTACATTCACTCAAGGAAAATGTTAAACTTTAGAAATTGAGATAAAAATTTCCCTTCAAAAACCTATTAAAATAATAAATTACTTTTGGAGTTGCTTCCAGTTAACCTTAATTGGTTACTTCATAATTTGTGATCAACTGTCATGTAAAATGAATGTCATTTTGTCTTTATTTAGACTGACATACAACTCTGGTGGTGGATTTTCATGAAAGGCATAAAGGTTAATATATTGATGAAGAAATGGGTGCTTATATGAAATGAAAATATTGTTCAACAAAAGACAATTTGTATTTTCTCATAATATGAGGTAACACAAGTTTTCAGTATCAAAGTCCAAATTAAAAGCTAAAATTTGAGATTTATTCAAAACTTAAACTAAGAATTCAATACAAAGATTACAAAAAATAATCACTAATGCTTATTAAAACAGGTTGCTAATAACATATTTTGAACTTGAATGTGTCAGTGATGCAAGAGGCAAATATCGTACCCTGTAGAGATCTGTGGTCTCTACCTACTCTTCAGGGAAATAGGCATGAAGTTTAAAAATAAATGCCAACAATATTTTAAATAGATTTTGCTACCAAATAAAATGTACAAATAAATTGAAACTACCTATGAAACCGTAGGAGCAATATTATAATAAAGTACTTACTTCATTTTCTACATTCTTACCAAAAGATATGTTATGACTGTTGCAATTCTTCTGCACTTTTCACAGTAACTATAGTACAAATAGATGAATTATTATCAAAAACGCAAGTTATTGACAAATCTTCCAGCACACAGCTATATTCATGATCAGGATATCTATTTCTTACATAAGTTGATCTAGGATCTTCAGCTAACAGACTCTCTATGTTCTGTTTAAATGATTGTGCTCGATCGCCAATCAATTCATTTAATCTTGTTAGGCTGTTTTCAGTGAAATGAACTTCATACGTTTGTGAAGGTGGATTCAGTACCCACGGTGCAACTCTTATGCCGTCTCGGGCAATGTTCACTAATTGTGCTGATTGAGGAGGTGTGAACCTTTCTTGACCATCAGGAGCTCCCCTTTCTGTGTCTGGCCTATGCACAGGAGATCTTGTTCCATTATCTTCTAAAATATCTATACTTGGTGAAGTGTGAGATGGCGTCGATGGAGAATCAGGAGTCATAAGACGTGTGCCACTTTCAGGAGAAGGTGTTCCTTCTATTGGAGAACGTGAATGAGGGCTACTGGTGTCTATGCCTACAGGACATGTTAGCCTTGGACTCAATCTGAAAGAGAATGAAAATAATTACTGGGCAAATGGGGCAGTTGTTGGATCGTTTTGATGTCTGTTTCAAAATCCTCTTTTTTAATTTCAGTTTATAGGTATACATAATAGAATCATAACAAAAATTCTCATAGTTTCAATATATTCGATAATAAAATACTGTGCGGAATGGTAAAATAAGAGCCTTGTAAATTGAAAAATTTTTGAAATTGTTTTATTTCCTGTATTTGTGCAGCACATGTTGCGCATGATTTTTGATATCTATCAAGTTTTGATCGTATGTTTAGGATATATAATTATGATGTTGCAAAGAGCACAAACAGCTTTTCTTTTGGCGCCATTTACGTGTCTATAGATTTCGAGATTTTGGTCTGATTTTTTGGATTACGAATCCTTAAAGGGGAATGAGGAAACTTTGAATTGATTTTATCTCTATGCAGATGTAGCCCCCACAGATAATACTTATGTGTAAAGGTGCAACTGTATTTCTTGACTTGTGACAAGACTAGTGAAAATTAAAATTTTATTTCCTTGTGTTAGTTATACTGCAGGTCGTGTCAGTGAAACTGACCTGCGGATTTGCCACAACACTAAAGCAATCTAGCAGTGAGGATTGTCATTATTGATAGTTTAGTTACTATCATTATTATTAAAGACTAGGGTCAGGACTAAAACCATGAGATGAAACAGAATTAGAACAGAGAGCGTTAGCAATAGTTGTGAGCGAGTGATACTTAATGTGATCAAAATAGTCACGAACAAAACACACAATGATAACAATCCACACAGGTATAATGTTTGGGTGTATAAAATCCATATAATTGATCGAGACCGCGAGGTATGAAAATTTGAATCAAAAGTGAAATCTGGCAAAAAATTGATAGCAAGATTGGGTTTGGAATTTGAGAATGAGTCGAAATCAGCATAGATCGTGGAATCGGAATTTAAACCTAAACCAGGACTAGGATTGTAATTATGACTAAGCAAGAGATGATTCGATACAAAAGATAGAAAAAATATTTTAATATCCAAGCTGGCAGAGCCATGAGCAAAAGGTTTTATATATTACTAGCCTTTTCCGCAGCCCCATTCGCGTGGACTATGAATGAATTCTTTTATATTTTATATCCACCGATCACGCTGTCAACCTTGAGCCTGATGTTATACTTTTTTTCGATTTCAGCCCTGGCTCTACTTTTGATTTTGATTCTGGTCCTGTTCAAAATATACATCATTCACACATACCTCCATTCACCTGGACATACAACAAATTCTTTCACCTTTTAAATCAATGGAAAACACATACCAGAAGAACTCAATCTTTCAACAAAAACACAAGTAATGCCACTATTTTTTTTATGATGAAGTAATCTCTCAGGCTCTTGATCCTGATCTTCAAACTGCTCATAATTCCATACATGAACCGATGTTGAACTTGAAGTTGTCTTGCACATTTTTGTTAGCAATAGTCAATCGACAAAATTAACGAATTAGTTCTACAACCATGGAAGCGATACCGCAAGCAAAAGTTTGCAACTTTATAAATCACAGCCTATATGTTCTACTATGCATCAGCTATATTACTCCAAAGTGACAGCTAATTCTGTTCAGCTGTAAAAGTGTGATTGAGCAACAGAAATTCAAATATCCATATTTCACATTTATAATATTAGTAGGATTAACTGTGTATTTATAAAGTAAATAAATAAATTTCTTCTTTACTTCTGTGTGCAAAGATGGCAAGGAAAGTCGATCTATTCCTTAAATGGGATTTTATTATAAATCACTCACTAGTTAATCCTGGGATCGATATTGGATATTTAATTTTTTTTTTTAATAAAAACAATGGTAAAAAACTTCGTGGAAGCAATACTGTTGATAGGTTGCAAAGACAAAAAAGTGTTAATATAATTGGAGATTACTACGCTATCTTAATTGAGAAGTCAAGCGTAGCTATTAAATCTAAAAGAGGAAAATTGACGAAAGGCATGTCGCTTCCAAAATACAATAATGCATTACTATACATCAGTTATGTTAAATTTGAAGAATGAGCTAAGAGGAAAAAAATATGAACGTGACTAAGAATTGAAACCAGGAGTCTGGACATATTTTGACACAAAAGAGAAATCTTTTTTTTAACGAGGACATGCATAAATTAATTCACTGGTCTAAAAAGTGTATTGCAATAAAAGGTGAATATAGTAATATTATTAATGATTCGATAATAGACAAATAGAAGTAATATTTTGATTTTGTTTTTTTAACACCAATTCCTTCATTCGGCAAATACCTTTCCTTGGATTCGCCTCTTCACTCAATGTTATTGATATTGGATAATTATTGCAGCTGTCTATCGGCAAAGAAATTCTCATTAAGGACAGCAACATTTTGGAATTTTTTTTCCTTCTAACACCACGACATGTATGCAATCAATATAAAGTTAAATCATTGCAAATCATTTTTGATAGAAACTCCTTGAGTAAAATGGACTAATAATATTTCGTTTTGGCTTCATCTGCATATTTGTGTTATTACAGATTTTAAAAATTCTTTCACACATAGAAAGCAACACTATCTTCAAGTAATATTGCATAAATTTTATTTTGATACTAGAATTTGTCTCGGCTTCATCCAAATTGGAACTGCAATGGTTCCAAATCGAGGATGGGATCAAGATAGTAATCCACAGCTGAGACCAAAGTTAGAATCAAGATCGTGACCGGAATAGGAAACTATTTAAATCGAGAGCAGGTTTGGAATCGAGAAGGACACAAAGTGATATCAAGAACAGAACCAAGATCGGAATTGTGAACGGGATAGATCAGGATCATGAGTAATTACCGTAATCAGTAGATATATAAATTTGTTTACTAGATGTACCTTATAGCAAGAAAAATTTCATATTCTAACCTTAGATTAGATACATCCAGGTCTTCACTTAAACCTTCAGTAGAGGGTCGTACCATTGTTTCACCATACACAGAAATCGGATAATCATACTGTGGTATGTAAGGTTTAATATCCAAAACTGGTGTCCCATTCACCATGTCAACACCAAGAAATTGTATTTTGTTGCCTATAAAATATTACATTTACATAAAAACAATTGTAAACAATAGCAGTAATTTCATAACTCAAATTGATGATATGATCCCTACACATACATATAATAATTTTAGTTAAATCAGAATATTTCATATATATTATTAGATTTGATTTAGTACGCTGAAACAAATCTTTTGAGATTAAAGATAGAAGGTATAAGAAATACACCAAAAAAATGTACCAAAGCTTTTATATTACTCTTTTATTTATTAATTAAACAATGAAAATTGTATCTATGTACTTTAAATACATATATATGATACATGAATACAACCCATGATATATGATTTGTATTTAACTGAGTCATAACAAAAAAAACTTTTGTATGATTTATTAAACTGTACAATCCACAATTTACTACATTCTACATATAGAGAAAAAAGTAGCTGTAAAAGTTCTATTATCTTAATAAGCTCCCGCTTTATTACCTTCAACATTCAAGATTTTGACAAGAGAGAGTCCAATAGGGCAAGCGCGATGTGGTGATCTTGTCGAGAAGATTCCTCTTCTTTCCCCATCTAACCTCGGTGGGGAAACTTTAGCTGATACATTGTTGCTCTCCGTGGCATGAAAATGGAATATTATCCTGTCAGAAAAACCAAAAGATATAATATTCTTTTGATAAATTATTCTAAATTAAGCCACTAATAATATAAGCACATGATTAGGAAGTCATAATTCAATGATGATAAATCAACTCTCCGTTTCATTAAGGTTTATCACATAATCTCTTTGAACAAAATAACACGATACCAGTTAGAGAAAGTGTAGCATAAAAAACAGTATATTACTCTTAAAAATCTATGGAGTTTTTATTCTGAAATAATGCTGTATGAAAACTGACTCGAAATAAGTCAACAGCTAAATGCTAAATAGGCAAAGTGCACTGAAGAAACAGAATACAAAAATGCTAAGCCTACTGTAACTTTTTCTATATTTTTTTATATGATTTAGTCTAATGTAAATATGTTTACGAATGGTAAAGATAAAATTTTGTAAGTTACCACATATGAGAAAATTCCTCTAAACCACTGAGTGCATGTTCAGGATTATTGAACACATTACTATCAATCACTACTGTGCCTTTTGCATTTGCAAGTATACTAGCTTGACGTGGTACAGCTTTTTTGTTCTGAAAACTAGTTTCTATATAACCAACAGGTTGATATTTTATATCATTTGATGCAGCTGAATCTTTATGTTCTTCTGACCCGTTCGTGCAGACTGTTGTTGCTGAAATTAAAACAAAAATTAGTACTTTCCATAGTAATGAAGAATTACATAAAATATGTAATACTAACCAGGAGTTTCTGAGCAATTAGCACAAAGTAATGTATTTAAGCTAGTGTTTATTGAAGATATAGCTTTCTGAAATTCATATCGAAGTGCTGAAATCTGCTGTCTATGAAGTAATAAAATGGAAAATCAATAATGAGGTAATGTAGCTTCTAATTTTTAAAGAGAAAAATAATAAGACCTTAAGTTTTTTATCTCCGTTCGCGCTAAGACCACCTGATTTCGTAAGACTTCCAAGTCGTTGGTCATGATCTGATAATTAAATACGTATTTCTTTCCAAAGCAGTATGTATAGTTTAATATTATGAATGAAACGTTTCAAGTAATTGTCACAATTAATAAGTTTTCAAAAAATAATACTGCCAAATCACAAATTATTACGTGTTTTTTTTTATTATTACAAATAAAAAATACTATTTTTTTCTATATGATATTAATTGATAAATAAAATTATGACACTATTCATACTAATATCTTTACGTAGTAATTTATTTAAAGCCCCTTAACCTCCTCTATTAAAAAAACATTGAAACAATGAAAATAAATACAATATTTATTTAGATGGACACAAATGATTTTTCGTAAACTTTCTTTTTCTAAAAAATTCACATGTATTGACATAATCGATACTTTGAAAATCGATTTTTAGTAAATAAAAGTAATAGGATGTTAATCGTATTCTCAAAAAAATTGAGTAATACACATTATCAAAATTAAATAATATGCGATATGATACAATTTGTAAAATTGTTTTAATTTTTATATTAATATAATTTAATTAAGCAACTTCATCAAATTGCTACTACTATTGAAGGACGTCCAAAGTCAGGACGTACTATATTTTGTCAATCTTCTATTTGTGCTATAATTAAACGTTTAGTTAAGTAAACGGAAACTTGGAAATATTTGAGTTGTTTTATGTTTATAAATGTGTTCTATTTTATTCTTTATATTTCATGCTAGCTTTTCGATCCCGGTTTTGCCTGTGTGGACACAAACTATGTTCTTTCATCTTTTATATTAAACTATTTTGCTGTCAATCCCAATTTTATTCCTGCTTTCTAGTCTCAGCACAGCTCCTGATTTTGACCTTGAATCTAATTCCGGTTCTACTCTCGGTTTCGACCCTTGTCCCGTTCTCAATTTTGATTCTGATCTTGTCTGTCAATTCTGCTCCCATCCTACGTTCAATCCCGATACCGCTAACGGTTGTATTCTGTATGAAGTTAAGACAAATACTAGTATTAAAATAAAATATAGGCTATATTACTGTGGGTAATGTATCTTTCAATTTTTTTAAAAGATCCTGCATCTTTTTTCTTTCTCAAAAAAAAAAGATGCACGATCGTCTACTATTTTGACGGATAGAATGGTACAAAGTATACATTTTATCTCTGTACTACATTTTACGATACCATTTTGTAGTGTCAAAAAAATAAAAGGAGATTTATCATTATATATTTATCATATTACACTTCAACCGAAATGTCTTAACGTAAAGTTCATTTTTAAAAGCAAATAGAACAAGTAGCGATCATTGTGTTAATGGAATAAATCCTATTTTTTTTTACAATTTACACGTGCTATTCTAGAACAAAACATCAGTGGAGTGGTTTAATATTAAATCTTTATCATTGTTTATTGGATGAATGTATGAAATTAATCATTGTATATTTTTCTTCATAATAAAGCTTAATGTAGTGATGTAATCGGTGAAATATAGAAAGAATTTCATAATTTCTAAAGTATATAGAGTACATTAATATAAAACTTTCTTATTATTTGTATAACAAAAAAAGATGACGATTCACTAAAGATTAATTCATTTTTAATGAACATAATACATATATATAATTTGCTAAAAATGAAATTCAAATATTATAAAAATGGTTTTTTTTTTGATAGGTTTTATATTTATAAAATTTAGGTAAAAATAAAAGAGGTAAAAAATAAAATGGTGATTCCATTGGTACAATAACAGAGTCTTTATTATTAAGTGACCGAATAATGGGACAGCACAAGAAATACGAGACCGGTGTCAGGACCGGATCTACCATATGGCTTTTTGGGCTTAAGCCCAGGGCCCCGTGGATTCAAGGGCCCCCCTGCTAAGTCAAGTCAGTCAAAAATAGATGATATGCGAAAAAATAGGTGGTCCCCTAAGTAGTATTAGCCCAGAGCCCCCATATCTCATGGTCCGGCCCTGAGCGGTGTTGCTTAAGTTTATTTTTTTAAGTCGATTAATATCTCAGTTTATAGTCCTACTTTAAATGAAGAAATACAAAATACTCATCTAATACTCATTATAAACTATAATTGAGCACTTATTATAAATAAACTAAATTTTACTTATCGAAAATAGGAAATGTTATCCTTTTTTATAACTTTTTGCGTTATTTTTTAATATTGATTTACCCTGGCCGTTTTTCAGCGCAGGACTGAATGATCTCTTTTTCATATTTCTATGGGTATAAAAGAATTATTATAATTTATACAAACCCGCTGCCACCCCCCCCCCCCATGCCTTTAACTTTTTGACGTAGATAAGCCGCATTTATGTCTTATTTTTAATAAGGGGTTGTTCGGTTGATAGAGGGTTATACGCTCTAACGCCATCTGTATGTGCATATCTGAACGAAGTTACCGACTTCAATTAATTATGTTATTTACAAAGAGATAATGTTGTGTAGCTATATATTTTTTCTTACATTTCAGGAAAATACATATTTACCTATCTTTTATAATACGATATACTGTATAATACTATATATTTAATACTATATAAAAATAATATTTACTTTATACTGTGTAAAAAGTTCACTTATATTTATTCTTTTTTATTAGAATATTTTCTTTTGCTTCTCGCTGTGAACTTGAATTTTTTTTAAAATTTGGGAGGATGGATTTCAATCCGATTATCCAAAATCAAATTTTAATCATCATGCTTGAAAATCCTAAAACTTTATTTCGATTGTTTTTCAAGTTATGTCTGCATGTCTATATGAATATGTGCATATGCGTGTGCTTATGCGTGTGTTTGTTTATGCATAAGTAAACCTCTCACGACTTTTATACAGATTTATGAATTGAAATTCGGATTATGGTATGCAAAAAAATGTTCGTTCAACTTAGGCCTCCTGAAAATTTTATTCGATTTGGCTTTATAGATTTAGAGTAATTTCAAAAACATGATATTCATAGAATCTTTTTTTTTTGGTGCAACTTATAAATTACTTTACCGATTCATATCAAATTTATAAATCAGCTCTTTCTTTTAAAAAGTTGCAACGATTGTTTTAAGTTGCATAAGATAGGTTGATTTGTTCAATAGATATAATATAAAAATTGAACAAAAAGAATTTCTAACAATTTTCTTTATAGAAATATACAAATAAAGTACAAAATCCAGTCAACTATTTCGTTAAAAAATAATACCCATTAACATAAACAACGTCAAAATTAATTTGTTCATTCGAAAGATATCCCTAACAAAAAATTCGTAAAAAATGTTTATTTTTAAAACTTGTGGCATTTTACAAGTTTTAAAAGTAAACATTTTTTTGATTGACTTATGGTACATGGTCAATTTTTATGGGTTTTGACATAGGATCCACTCCAAATATTGACTTCGTAGAGTAGGCGTGGCATACGATATTGCCTTCGCCGCCGCACAGATGTTCACAATGTGTCCCTATTCTTTCTGTTTTTGACGTCAACGGGTGTTCTCATTCTTTCCCTTCGGTTAAAAAATACAATGTCATTCAAAATTACATCTGAAAAGATAATAATAAGGTCCTTTGTAAGAGATTTATTTATTTAAAAATATCTCGTTTATTTTCATTTACATTTGTATGAGTTGTGTGACACGAATGAACGTAAATTTCTTTGACGTCATAATTCTTTATTTTTTTCGATGTTCGTAAGCCGGTCGGCCGTCGCAAGTTGAGTTTTATGTTCGTGTTATTTTAGTGTTTTCCTTTTATGTAGAATATGGAATATTACTATAAAAATATGTATTATAAATTACACTTGTCCATGAAAATAAATATATTATAGCGCTAGTTTATGAATTTTGATTAGAAAAATTGCAATCAAAACGTTGTGTAGTGATGTAGTCGTCGTTTATAATTATGGGTTTCTTATTGTAAATTCACTTTTAATATGATTCTTATATGAAAAACAATAAAATAAGTGCATTTTAAACTTTACATCCATTGAAATATTTAAAAAATGTTTTATCCGAGCCGGATAGGCCGATCAGGGTAACTATAAGAAAGTACGTCATCTTGAAATCTTCATCCGTACAAATTTAAATTCCGTATTTAGCGGAATTAAAAAGCAAGAACACCGTTTTTCAAGAAAATAATTTAAACATATTCCTATTAATAATTTGTAGTTTTCTGTTATTTATGAAAAATGTTTATTAAATTTTTTATAAAAATACTTTTTTGCACTAATTAAAATAAATTTTGTTCTATAGATACTTTTTAAAAATTGCGTTTTTTTTTTAATGTATTTGTTATCCTGTTTTTCAGAATAAGTAAGAAAATCTAATAAAACTTTAGTTATCTGATCTATGAACCCTTGACACTTTTTTTTTAAAACTTTCTCATGATTTAAAAACATTTGAAGCCTTCTTTTTTATTGATTAACATTGTAAATTAGTTATTGAGGAATAAAGATAATATTAAAAAAATAACCAAAATGTTATTTTATTTATTTATGATTTAGCAAAAGCTTGAAAGGTACAATTCTCTGAATTTAGCTGTTTATATTCTTTATCCAATTTTCTTATTCTACAATGTTCTCATGTAAAAAGTTAGCAAATTTTATCAAAATTCCTACAATATACAATACGTATCGGGTCCTATTGAAAATTCTATGTGTAAAATGAAATTGCGTTTCAGGCCCGCGGCGTGGCTGGGCGCGAAAATGACGGGCCGATGAATGTACTACCGCGACAAAGCCGTCAGTTGAAAGGGTAGTCGGGTAGGGTAGGGTAGTAGGTTTTCTAAATAAATATAGATTTTGGAAATCAAAACGCTCAAAAAGTATAAACCTGTATTTTTGAGACAGAAAAGTTTAAAAAATCATTAAAATAAATCTTGTGTGCTCGAAAAATTTAATACATTTTTAATCAAATATTAAATATATTTTTGAACATTTTGAGATCAAAAATAGCATGAAGTATTAGAGATGGTTTATAAGATTAAGTGCATTCCAAATTGCTTAACTTAAAAAGCTCGAAAACTTATGGGCGACTGTATTTTGGTCTCGAGGAATTCAAAAACACGTCGATAAATATAATGATAAATATAGGTATTTTAAGATCAAATATTTTGCAGATTTTTTTAACAAATAGTTGGCATTCATATGCATTGTACGTAGCAATCGATTTTGAAAGAATTTGGGACGTTCGATACATTTATTTCAGGAGCGTATCTAATTAGACTTCGGTTTAAAAACTATCGCTTCAATCGTTTGCCATTTATTTAGAAAAAAAATTGTTTCAAGTTAATTTATTTTAGAAATTATTCAGTATTTGGTTATTGAAAGAATATCAAATTTTTAGACAATCTGAGGTAAGTAAAGAATTTTTGTTTATTTGTGAAATCGATTGTTTTCTTATCTTAACGACGTATCCGCGTAGGTATGTTTTTGAAAATTATTGTAAATAATACAATTTAAGTTATTATTACAATTACAAATTGTTATTATTCATTTGGATATTTACAAACATATCAATCTTTGTACATATGAAATACAAATACCTCTAAATATAAAAGATTTAATACTTTGACACATTGCGCCATTGTTTTGTTGACTAGTATGATGCATTTCCATAAAAGTAAGATGCACAATTAAGAAATTATTTAATGTTTTTTTTTCCTCTTTAACGTCACATGTATACAAAACCTTGTCTTTCATCATCTATATTTTTCTGTAACGGCAATTATAAAAAAATGTAAATATTTTAATGTACTTAAATATTTAGCCATTGCAAAAATGTTTACATTTGGCAATATTTAAAAAAAATACTAAAATCAGATGTTAAGCCAATTTCACAATATTAATGGTAATTATGTTTATTGTTTTGCTATTGAGTTTATTTCTATAACATTCATAAATATGAAGTTTCAAAAATCGTAATAATAAGTTATAATTCATAAGCAAGTAACAAATTAAAACAAGTTTTTTGATGTCTTTATAAAATTTTGTCTTATCATTCCAATTTCTAATAGATTTCTGTGATTATTAAAAAATAAATTAAGTACATAAGAGCACGGGAATTCAGTGAAGTGAGTTTGTGAATGTGGGTTTGCGAAGTGGGTGTACTTAATTAAACAGCACAAGCTTAAGACAAAATATATGGAAAAAACAGAAGTAAAAACCTTAATTTTATTAATATGTATTATGTTCATATCTCTGATTTTTGTTTTTAAAGATGAAACTTTTTATTTAATTTTATTGTTTTCAATTTCTTATTCAGCAACACTTGACTATTACATATTTGCTTATGTTCATATAGGTCAATGAAAAAATGGCTTAACATCTCGTACCGTGGCACGAAAGTATTTTTTAATTTTAAATGGCCTTCAGTGATTTGTGTAAAATAAGTAATGCGTTTAAAGCGGTCGAAAATGACACCGATCAGGTGAGATAGTTTAAGTTTCGTAGAAATGGTTTTTTTACGATGTGTTGTGTAAAAGTGACCAAATCGAGCTGTCAGTTTTGACCCACAATCTGGTACTTATTTAAAATATTTTCGTAAATGTTATTTGTATTGTTGTAGTGTTTTTTTTTTGTTAACGTCGCTCATATTTTTGCTACTGGGCTGTGTTTCGATTATGAGATCATATTTCAAATATCGTTGTTTCTCAATGGTGAATGATGACATCCAAAGAATGCACAAAATATTTTTAGAAATAAGTAGTTTATATTAGAGGATGGTAACAAAATAACATCTCATATTTCAGAGAGAAAGTATATTACAGTGATTATAAGTTTTTTAATTGTATCAAAGTAGATTATTATAGGAATCTTATTAGATATGTTTATAATTCATCATGTTTTGATGATTGAAGCTATTTCAATTTCATACTTTCTCTCATTTTGCTGTAACTGTAATGTTTTTGTAATATAAATGAGCACATTAGTTTCATACTATATAATTTCCAGATTCCTATTAAACATAACATTTACTATGAATTTTAATGCTATATAAAACTTATTTTGATCTTCTTGTTATTAACTTTTACACCCCTTTATATATTTGTTTCTTCTTATCGAATATGTGTTTTATATGTTGTCTTGCAATCACAAAATATATTGCATACAACTTTAGATTGTAGTCATAATGTTATTAACATTTTAAAATTATTTGTGGGATACAGGGGTGATGTTGAGAGTGTTAGTCTACAGAACATTCTCAGGGTAGTTCAGCCCATTATTACTCGTCATTGGTAGGCAATTTTTGTGTTTATAACGTAAAGAATGTGTATTTTTCTAAATCAAATGAATCGCTCATATTTTGTAATGTAATAATAAATATTACTATAACATTTTGGTTATGTGGATAAATCACATTTAATTTGTTGTTTTTATATATTATTTTATATTTATTTTATGTGTAAAATGCTGTTATATTGATGTAATAATGTTTTCTAGGTTTCTTTGTTTTGTGTTTTTCTCGAATATACTCCAATTGATTTTACACATTAATTTATAGAAGAAAAATGTGTATGAAAATATCTTTACATTTGTTTAATTGATCAATTACATAGAAATAAATTATTTATTTGAATTGTTTACAAATTACATGTCTCTTAGTGTTAGATAAAAACAATGTGTAAGTTTTGTATTATATGGAAACTGTAACACATTATTTATACACATTATGACAATTTAAAGCAAAAGATTGTGTCGCAATTTAAATTTGGTATGGTTAAATTTAAATATACTAAATACTACACCGTTCAAGGCCGATCAAGACCATTTATCACCTTACAAAAGAAGAAGAATGAATGATATTTCCCATAAACATAGCTACTAATATTGTATTGTTTATACTAAGAGTAGTATGAAAATTTTTTTAAAGGTTTGAATGCTGAATTATAGCAAGAAATATTTTTTATAGCTTGTGTTTCACATTTTTATGGTTCTGAGCTGAAATGGCCAAAAACTGAACCCTTGTAGTTTTTTTATGTCCGTGTGTTTTTGAGTTCCTAAGTTGTAAATATTGTCTATGAATTTTTGAGCTCAAAAATTTTGCAACATGGTTAACCCTTTAGGCCATCTATGAAACTTCTTACTACTTTCGAGCTCAAATTGTTAAATATAAAGGAGCAGTAAATTATTCAGCTCATCATGCTCAAAAAATTGATTTTGTCGTTTTTTCAAGGTATCCGAGTTTAAAATATAGTTCTAATACATTTTCAGCTCTTACAATAAAAAAAATTATGTATATTGTAATACCGCTTTTTAGAATTTTGAGCCAAAATGGCAAAAACGGAACCCTTATAGTACTGTCATGTCTCATGCATTTTTCTCAAAACTAATAGGTATATATTGATAAAATTTATAGTATAGATGCCTTGTATAAGGCGCTACTAAGTTTAGTAGTTCGATAACAAAAATTAATATTTCTTAGGGGACACTTCATGTATGTAACAGAAGTTGAAAAAAATTTTTTTCAGCAAACATCAACGTGTGGCACATAGTTCGTCAGTTCTTTTAAAAAGACTAAGTTTTTAAGCAGTTTTTTTTAATAAACATTTTTGGAAACAATGGCTCCGAAAGTAGCATAAATTCCATCCACCCCTTTACTTTTTAAACCGCAAGTCCAATAAATATGAAAAAACTTACAAAGGTGACGATTAATAAATACTTTCAACTAAAATTATGTTAAACATGATTGGATATATTATTTTAGAGTTTTTGCTGAAAAATTGCATGTCTCAATAAAAGGACGTAAGTGCCATGAAGATGTGCTCTTATGCTGGTGCTTTTTAATTTACACTATTTGAAAAGTAATAGTCGACATATGTTTATTTAATTATAGATGGCTAAATTGCTTATATTTATTATGTGAAAATATAAAAATGTAGTTTTTGCATCTGTAGTGCATTTCTCTGTAGTGATGGCATCGGAACCCTATATTGAGCATGGTCCAATATGTTGACCATGCTCAATATAGGGTCATGTTGATCATAACCATATGTTGGGTCATGCTCATTTTTGTTGTTGACAAGTTGGTCATTATAGACGGCTAAACAATAATACAAGATTGCTTTAACTATGTCTGATTGGAAAACCAGGGGTAGTTATCTAAATTTTTATGAAATCTGAACTTAAAACCAAGAACACGATAGAATTATAAAATTTTGATATCAATGTGAGCAGTGATGGTTCAATGGTTTAGAGTGTTGCCTTCAAATTGGAATGTTTCAGGCTTGAGTCAACCATTTTTTTTACCTGAAGAAATTCTTATGGGTACCCACATCTTGGGGATGGTCAACTGAGTTATATAGGAGTCTTACCCACTAAAACCTCATGGCGTCCTTCTTGTCGCTTTGTACTAGGGTCTCGGTTATGCTTGTGCATTTACAGACATCTGTCTCAGCAGTATTGAGTCTTAACTGCTAGAAAATGAATGAATTCATTTTTAATATGCCTGAAATCAAAATTGGAATTTAGGACAATTTACAATTCTGTTTATAAAATATTTCAAATATTCATAAAATCTGAACTTGTTTCGAAACAAGAATGGCCACAGATGGTACCAAAAAATGTCACGCATCAAGATCAAAATATGGAAACAATTTTCATATAACCACCAAAGAAATGCAAAATTTTAACTGGGGATTTAAAGTAATACTTTAAAAGTTGCTCAATTCAAACTTTCTTAGAATGGTGGATAACAGTCAGTGTTGTAACAATCAATTTATCAATCAATTAGGTAATATAAAAGTTGTTCTAGCCACCTTGTGAGCAAGCATACCTTGATAACATTTTCAGAAGTTCAATATCACCCACTTTTTCTACGGTTCATGTACTACCACCTGTTGAATACATGCTGCCAAACTACCTACAGTTATAATGACACTGCGATTGAATTCCCTCGTGGCCTTACTTACGCCGCGCTCCAGTTCATAACATAAGTAAAGTACAATCAGTACCAATCACCAGCTTACTAAATAGAGAGAGATTAAGTGTGCTGGATGACAATATTTACAATTGCCTTGCAGTAAATATATACAGCTACAAGTACACAAGTATAATATTATATAATACCATACAATACAATTAGCAGTAGATACATCTTCTGGACATTAGTTGTTGCATCAAATATCTACAGGAATCTAATAGTTTTAAAACCTTTTGCAAAGAACACTATGTACATTTTTAGATCATAATCAATTTTGTTAAACTACGTTGGAACCAAGGTATGAATTTTTAAATGACTACTGTGAGTGATAACAGCCAAAATATAGTCCATAAAAACCAAGAATGGTTTTGAACCAACATGGTATGGTAGTCTATAGTTCCTTGAGCATTTTTGTTTAGTGGGAATTTAATGCCATTAGGAAATGTCGAATGTAACACCAAAACAATTGTTATGTTTTGTCAATTTCATTAAGCGATTTGGAAGCTAAAGTGGGTTTCATTGTGAAGCATTCGTTTGGTAGGGTAGAATATGTGTATGTAAAGAAATTGTCGTACTTGCCACAATAAGTTTTACTAAAACCGTATTGATATAAAAATCTTTGTGTTGTATGTTATTCTACTGAAGGCATATTTTTATGATCTGCAAGGGCGTAATTACGTGTGAGGTCTGTCAAATGGCAATAAATTCTTTGTCTCCTTTGTTTAGTCAGATAATTTGGTTTCAGAAGTTGCATATCGACAAGCATCCCCTCAGGTTTTGCCCTTTGTGTTTAGTTGACGGTAATATCGTTGAAAAATACTTTTTGTTCAGGTAGAGACATATAAGTGTACTTTTTTATCTTCACGATTGAACTAGTGTTTTTTTTTATGAAACACTTTTCAGACAATATGGAAAATAATATTGTTTCTTGGACTCAATATGGATAGTCCATGTGTATGCATCATACTATTATTGAATGTTAAAATGCTTACTGGATTTAATTACATTCTACTGATCAGTCTGCTATGTTATAATAGAATAGCTTATATAAAAATCTGTATTATGTAAGCTATTCATAAAAAACCAAATGAAAGCTTATCAGACCATGCTCACTGTAGGGTTCTGAAGCCATTACTACAAAGAAATGCATTACAGATGAAAATACTACATTGTTACACGTTTTTCTATGTTTCCAGCAAATAACAGGTATAAGCACTTTAGTTGCTTATAACTAGAATAACAAGTAGGCATGTTAACTATTACTTCTAAACTAGTGTAAACTAAGATGCACCAGCAAAAGAGCATATCTTCATAGCACTTACGTCCTTTTGTCGAGGAGTGTAGTTTTTCGGCAATAACTCGAAAACGGTATAACGGATGATCTTGAAAATATTTCCATTAAAAGTATTTATTAAACATTATCCTTCTATTTTTTTTTTCACATTTTTCCAAAGTACGATTTAGAAAATAGATGGGGACACACAATTTCGGCTACTTTCAGAACGATTATTTCTGAAAATATTCAATTAATCAAAGAAATTCTTAAATATCTTAAAATGTTATTAAAAGAACTGTCGAAATACATGTCACATGTTGATATGTGCTGAAAAAAACAAAATTTCAGTTCTGTTACATGTATGGAGTCCCTTCCCCCTTTGAAATATTTGTTTTTGTTATTTAACTGCGAAATCAAGTAGCAGCTTATGCAAGACATCTATACTCTCAATTCTGTTAAAATTCATATTGTAGTATTTGAGTAAAATGCCTGTGACATTGGACGGACTGACGGATGGACATGATTAAACTATAACGGTTCCTTTTTGCCATTTTGGCTCGGAACCGCCAAAGCTATTATTTGTTTTAATAAACAAATAATAGCTTTGAGATCTCAAAGTTTAATATCAATAGCAGTTGTATAATAAATTAAACTTATTTCGATGTAATTAATTTTTGATAAGTTTCAAAATTTAAGTTTGCATTGTTATATTTTTATTAATTTGTTTATATACATGTATTTATAAGAAGTTGTTTAATATGTTTAAATTTGTAATTGTGTGTTATTTGTGTATATGACATAAAATTTCATAATGTTGTCATATTTGTGCATTTGACTGTTCTTTTTTTAGGTTATAGACAATAAATAGTTGGACTTCATAGAATATTTCCATTGTTTACCTTTGACGTTATATAAGCGAAAGCAAATTAAATAATGTCTTTTTAAATGTACAAAATTTTGGTGTATTAGAGTCAATAGTATGATTTTCATACCTATTTAAAAATAATATAAGCTTATAATTTTTTTTTAACTTTTTAAATCATTTCACATGTATCTTATGTATTTTCGAGTGCTTTGAACTGTGGTGTCAGTTTTTTTATGATCCAAAGTTTTCTTTATAACATAACATAAACTGACATCGTCAAAAATTTCAAAGAAGGAAAAACTTGATACGTAATAATTGAGAAATTGCAGTTTAATTTTTTTTAATTGGAAACTTCTTTAGCACTGTGAGAGAATGAGATTAAATGTGAGATGAAATATAATGAGAGAGAAAGAGACATGTGGTTTGTGTGTGCCTGTGAATTGCGATTTGTTAAAATTGAAAATTGCAAACATAGAGGCTGGATAATAAAATGTAAAATAACTTTTAACTTGATGCCATTTATACCCTGATAAATTAATATACCCTATAATCATCCCACTCCTGATACCACATTTATCTCATTCTTTTGCAGTCTAATTTTCTGAAGGTCTCACTTCTAACGCAGTGAACTGCACCCATGTTTTTTTTTTATTAGAGATTACAATTATTTCTCAATATGAAGTTAGTAAAATGTTGTTAAGTGCTTTTTTTTTGTATTATCTTTTCTTTTTCACTTGAAAGTTTTTTGCATAGCTTTTTCTCAGATTTTGTGTATTTTGTTTTATCTGTGAAGTGACCAAATCACCCATCCTGTTGATATTTCACTATCGATGTTATCATTTCTTAATTTTTTTTATATCCTATTAAAACCTTTGTCGTTTTATATTCACGTCACCTAAGTTTTTAGGGAAAAAGTCAAGGCGTAAGAACAAAAACTGAAGATGGAAAAGTCCATTCTAAACTGTCGGTTATCTGATAATCCTTAAAGAAGGATTATCAGATAACCGACAGTTTAGAACATGCCTGTCATAATACCTGAAATAAATTCATATTTAGGTGCTTTCACATTGCCTAAAAATTTATTCACTACTTCTTGGATTCGTTATAGATATGTTATCTCTTTTGTATGGCCAATGTTTATCCTATATTAAAATTTCTGATTTTAATTGATCTTATAAGTGATTGGAATTCAATATAAAATCAATTAAAAGCGTTTGAGAAATGTATATACCTACCTACTTAATGTTTTAGACAAAATGTTTAATAGCCTTTTTACTCTAGTATCTAGGAAATGCTTAATGTGGTGATACATATATTAGACGATTTTGTTATTATATACAGTATACAATTTTGTTGTATACATTGATAATTGTTAGATAAATGTGAAAAACTTTCCATAGTTTTTGTTTAATATGCTCTTAAATAAGGTGCTGCACAGGATTCGCAGACAATTTTTAATGAAAATAATACTTTTACAGAACAGTACACAATATATTACATATTATGAAATGAATAAAAAAATAATTATTATTGGTAATAATTAAAAAATAAAACAGTAGTTTATTCAACTGTTGTTTAAACAATTTTATTTTTGTTGTAAGCGATAATCGATATAATTGTAGTGAATTGAAGAAAAAACTTGGTGGCTTGCATAATTTATCTGCTTCGACAGGATATAAATTATAAACACTATAAATTATTTTATTATTTTTTAAATTAATGTTGTGTATCATTTTGAATAATCTGAATTGTGTTCTCAAAATTAGTCAATTAATGTGAGACATTAATGCATTTGACAAGAAGCATCTCAAAATTCCTTACATTTCAACCACAGTCTGTTCTGTGATAAATTTAATTTTAATAAAAAATATATTACTGCGATAACCATGTTCATTCAGATATATTTAATATTCAGTATATGTGCATGCCGCTGAAAACAAACATCTTAGATTTATGTGTTTTTTTTTCACAGGCAAATGAGGAAAGGATGGAGGAAAACTCGATGGTGCGCGATCTCATCACCAAGATATTGGACGAATCCAGTAATGAAGGACAGAGGTAAATATCGATATAGATGTAGCTTCTATTTAAACCACAAAGACTCGTTATGGTTTTAAAATACAAGTATTGATCTTTACAGCTCCGTTCAGCCATCAGATAAGGGGTTAGAGCTTCAACCGAACCAATACAAAAATAATGCAAGCTTATTCACACCATCCCATTCCGGCTCAACGTTTGGCACATTTCAGGACACGCTTTATAATTATAATGGTGGTCAACAAGAGAATGGCTTTAATTTTTCAAATACATCAAATGGCTTTACAAATCCAAACGGATTCGTCAATTATCCTGACTCGGACGTGAATTCATTACTTAGTTTGGATACCATAAGTGAGATGGCACAGGAAGTCACACCAGAACAATTGAATTTGTTGAGGCTTGCCACCCAAGAGATTAGTGCGCAATTCACTAATCCGAATACCAACAAATTCGATGATAAGTATTTCACTTACTTTGAATCAAACCAAAGAAACTCTATCTCTGATCAGAGTTTGTACTCTGTTAGAAACAATTTTAACAGACCGAATAGCCTTAATTTGGATGCCGTAGGATACAACTCTGGGATAGTGGACACTTCTTATTCCAATTCCAGTAACAGTCAAAGGTACCCAAAATATTCTGACAATTATTTGAAAGATATTCAAAATAGTCCAGCACAGGATACAACAGATATTCTTACATATCTTAACCAATTAAATTTATCAGATCAACGACAAGGTACTGTTGTTTCCAATATGTCAGATTTTAATAAACTATCTTTGGATTTGAACAGCCACCCGGTGAACTATCAAAATGGAATTGATGATGCTCATTTCAATAGTAAGATGTCAGATGATCAGGTAAGAGAAAAGATGTACCATTTTAATCGTGGTAACTATCAACAAATGCAAAATTCCAATTCCATGAAAAATTTGGATAACAGTTACTATCTAAATGAATTGATGAAGCAAATGGGTAATGAAAAATCATCTTTTGCTGCCAACAACCAAAACTTTGACATGTTTTCCAACACAAATGTGCAGAATCCAGTGCCTAATTTCAAACCAAATGGCTACCAACAACAGAATGAGCCTTATATGTCAAGGAGGGACGTTAATATGATGCAAATGCAACGAGACAACAATTACCACAATAACAATCAAGGAATGAATGAATTTATGAAGGACAAAATGCAGCAGGCAACTTTGATGAGACAAAATGAATTAGCGAGGCAGATGAGTATATTGATGAACAATAGGCCACCACCGAACCAATTGAATGTTGATGTCTCCTTTCTTCATGAGAATGCTTCATTTAACGTTGGTAAGTTTTTATTAACATTATTTAATACTAAGTTTTTTTAAAACTTTTTCTATTCTGCTATCATTGTGGTTACATCTCCAATTTAAATATAGATTATATGTGAATTTGAAGTGCTGATTTTGTTACAGATAGATTTTTCTTAAGCAATATTTAAACATAGTCTATACATAAAAATGAAAGGTCTATCATGTATATATAAAAATAAAAATCTATCTATATGTCCTTCTATCTTTTTTATGCAAAAAATACTAGTCTTATTTTATTTCAAATAAACATTACGGAATGTTGTAGTTTGAGATGTTGATAAGTTTTGAATCCTAGATTTAAAAAAAAGCAATTAAACCTTTTTTAGAAGAATTAATATATTCTATGTCTTTGACTTAGTGCGAAAATTACTAGTAGTTGCATACAGGATGTAATCGATCATGCATCTTTTCGTTAATATTCATAATCGCCTCTTTTTTTTTTTAGAACAATTGCCAACATAACTATAATAAAAATATATCATTGAAAATATACTTTAAATGATTTAAAACAATATTGACAATCCTAGTAAATGCTTGGCCAGCCGCCATCGCGAGAGCCATACCGGACGCCATGCGCCGTGCAGTATGCCCCGGGCACGTGACGAACTTGAATTCTACCCCAGGCTCGGCCTGTATAATGTATCATTTTTAAAGAATTTAGTCACTTACCTACAAATGACACTTGATATTGTTAGTGATGTAAAGGTCGCCGAAGGTATTACTACATTAGTCTCTGATTTTCCACATGTGTTCCACTCATCTCTGAACAAAAATAGCACGCAATATTACTTGTGAACTCGTAAGTTGTTGACTGTCAGTGTAAAATTTCAATATAAAGTTTTAGAGCCGCAACAATGTCACCTCTGCAAACTTCCCAACAATAAATCACGTTGGCATATTCAATAGTAGCATTACTAAATACTTAAATATCAGTCACATACAATTTTAATTTCAAAAACGTCAATATCGTAAACGTAACGTAACACTTATAACAAAATACATAAAGTTTCTTTAAGGTTAAAGACCGCTCACAGCGTAAATTAACTAGGGAAACGCGACAACACACATGATCACCCGAATGCGACTGGCCCGCATTCGTGAAAGCGGTCGTGGGGGGCAGGGCGTAGCACGATCTTTAGCTAGGTAGCAGGGTTGGAACATTGTACATTTTTAGAATACATTCTAAGCTATTTTTCTCAGAAACGGCTAGTTCAATGACTATGGTTTCTTTGGTAAAGTTGTTCTAAATAAAATGGAGATTATGAATATTTGCAGAAATATGCATAAATAAATCCCATATGGTATATAACATTGAATTTAGTTGTATATAAGTATTAACATATACAGTTTGTAGGATTAGAAAAAATTTGTTTTTGTATTGTACTGTATTTAAATTATGTAATATATAATCTTTTCAAATGCTTCACAGAGGAAAGTATTAGTGCATGTATTGTGTTCACGGCAAATGATTTTATATACAAATTGTTCCATACTCAATGTGAACATACAATTCTTATTTTATTCTTAGTCATATAGCTAAATGGGTCATACTGAAAATTTCTTGGATTGGCTATTTGTTTTAATATTAAAAAACAAATATGATTCTTGAAAATTTTGAGTTAGTTACATTTTACTTTATGTGGAATAGCCATTTGTTTTTACATTTCAACATTGTTTTGAAAATTGTGTGTCAGCATTACAATGAATGTAAGTGGAGATAGTATTTTCGCCATGAATTTATTTACAATTTTTGCTGTGGTTTAAGTCAACAAGATTTTGAAGTCGACAGGGATTTTGATTGACTTTTGGTGATGAATCTCCATCTTGTATATCTGTGTATACCTGATTCAGTGAATTCGGATTTGGCCGTGATCACCTCTTTAACAATTTACATGAAGGTTCATTAGTGAGTGCAATTACCGAAACCAAGTTAATACTGTACAACAACTAATTGAAACTGATGTCAGCAAATTCATGTTGTATTAGGTATTGGGCAAGTGCAAAATATTTTGCATGTACATCTTGAGGTTTGGAAGCTTTGCATTCAATATATATTGCAGAATTCCAAGAGGTTATTGGAGACACCCCCTAAGGAAGAATGAACCAACTGCTTCTCACAATAGTTCCATTGAATGCAAAAGTTTGGAAATAGTGAGGCAATATACTTCAAAAAACATTGAATGTATCATGGTAACATCTGGCCTTATTAATGAGAATCCAGAAATTTTCAGTATTGCTTATGTATAATCGTCATAGTTTAAGTAATTGTATTTTATGGTAATATAGCTATAATTCATAGTGAAAGTATTTATGTGTCATGAGAAAAACGCAATAAAGATATTGATTTTAATGAATTTCACTTCTGAGCTTCATCATAATTGTGTACTAAATAGAGATTTGGTCATCTTTCAAAGAGGTGGCCATTCCAAAAGCAGGCTCTCAACTGTACGTTTCTTAGTCAGAACCGATCGTAATTAAGAAGCCGCCGCTCCGCAGCGCTCTTGAAGGTACAGCCGGTATGGAATTAATGTTGAGGAAAACTGATAGTTTACTTACAACATACTTATTTTTCATATTGGAAAGACGACCTAGGCAATCCTGGGCCTTACAGGATCGCGCTGTGAAGGACGAATCTGGTACTAACAGAAAATAGTGTAAAAATACATGCACATACACATGTAACTAACTGCCCTTGTATTCACAAGTCAACAAGAATTATAGATATAGTACATAATGGTATTTCAGAAAAAGCCTCTTCATCTCTGTAGTTGTCTAAAAAGTTCTAAAAAGTGTCTAAAAATGTTCAAAAGTTATTTTGAAGTCTGAAATTTAATGTGGTACCTACTGCCTACAAATTTTAGCTGAATTTGCCTACAGACCTATGTTGTTAACAGATACACTTGTTACATATTGGATGTATGTTTAAAGTAGAGGAATGACTGAAAAATCTGACTAATGACTTGTATATGAAACGTGATTGGCGTATAACTAATTCCATTTTATTTTGGAGAATCCAAAATGTCTAATAAAGATTTTATGAATTACATTAAAAACAATAATTCTCATACAATTAATACATTTTAAAAATGTTATTTTTTTTTGTTACAGGTATTGGAGCATTATTGGGACCTAGTCCACCGGTAGCACCACCAGTTATGCAGTCACCAATGATGGATGTTCCACTGCTTGCACCTTTATATGCCATGAGAAATATGAGGTAATTAATAATGTTTACATAGTTTTTTTTAAGTTTACTCAATATTTTGTGGTACAACAATCGATTTAGGGTGACCTTCTTTAAATTTGTCCATGAGCATAGACAGCCAGTGATTAAACTCACTAAACCAGTGATACACAGTGGTTTACGATGGTGCTTTATCCTCAGAAGTCTAAATGACTTGATCGATGCATTATTTTTGAGTTAGCCAATGCCGAAAATTGTAATAAATCATTTACTAATTAAATCCATGATGTTAAAAAAACGCAATTTAAAAAATGACACCACAATAATAAAACAATTGATAGTTCATGAAACAAACTGCATTTTACAGCCAAGGAGTACCATTTCTAAATGTTGTAATTACTTTTTAAATATTGTTCTGTATGTGGCCAGTTCTGTATACATAAATAGTAGCCCTCGTATTGCGAGTGAATCCAGGTTTCGGTATAATCTGTGGAACTTGCTTGCCTTTCGACCATGATGTTTTTCGCACGTTCTTTTCGTAGCTTATCCATTTTTAATCACCAGTGACTAATCTTTTCACTAAAGGTTCATTTTCATTACGTTTCAATATACAATTGGAAATGAGTACACAATTCATTAGATTTCTTTTAGTGAGCTCGTGTGGACCCAAGTATCGAGTTTCTTTATATATTTAGCTTTTATTCAAATGGGTTAAAACCGTTTTGTGGTCAATCTCAAGCTCTTCAGCTATGTCGTAAGAACTAATATGCCGATCGTCCTCTACTTTTTCTCTAGTGGCATCAATTTTATCCATAGCAAGTTGAGCAGAGCAAGGTTTGTTTTTAACATCACAATTACTGGACTGAAAATGCTTGATTTAGTTATGTGCTACTTCTACCAATACTGCATTAGGTCGATAAACATCAAAAAAATTTTTCGCGGACTGTCTCGTAGTTTTTTTTTGTAATAAAATTTCGAAATATATCGAATTCCTACATTATGTTTACTCATTTTCGTCGACAGAAAAACAATAGAAAAATGGCGAGACACTGGTTTTACCTTTAGTTTTTTTTTTTTTTAAATGTCATCTACTTAATGATATAAAAACTAGCCAGATACAAACAGTACAACTAAAGAGATTTTACTGCAACTTTTGCTTATAAAATATGAAAAGGTACTTAATATTTTTACTGACTCAATATTATTTGAATTAAAAAAATCAAATGTTCTGGCCCACATGTGCGGCGCGACGTAGTTGCGGTGGCAAAGATGATGCCGGATTCGTGACATAGTCGCTTGTCGCACCAAGCTGATAATAAGGCTGGGGCACAAACTGTCGCATACCACTCAGAATTAATTGTTTTTTGATCCTCTAACACCAGAGTAGAAATATGACCGGTTTTACTGAAAAGAAAGAGGCGACCGTTTGTTTTTGTATGCTTCGCGCACAGCGTCGTTTCGTTGGTGTTATTTTATTTTCAAAACACAATACAATTAGTTGGTGCTTTGTTTTGGGGTCGAAGTTGTATAACCGTGTTTCGTTACCGGTAAGTATAACGTACACGTCTTTTTCTCGTCTCCGTCGGACTTCTCTGTGATTTATCAGCATTGATCTACCCGGCGATCTTTTTGCTTATCGGTTAGTTCATGTAACACCCATCCCAAACAACTCTTATGGAGAAAAAGTGATTGTGAATAATTGTTTTCATCGCTGCTGATTCAATATCAGTTCTCTATCAAGCTCTATATATTTAATTCTTTAGTACTGTGATCAATTTTTCCTTCAATATTTCCTTTAGTGACTGCGGTTGAAGGCCTATCTGTCCTCGCTTCATTTTCAAAACTTACTCGTCCTCTATGAAGCTCAGCAAACTAATCAAAAACTGTTTCTCGTGAACAACCAGACTCACCGAAAGTAGTGACCAATAGTTCAAAACATTCTTGGGACTTTAAACCTTTTGTGAAATCATCACAAACCATAGCGCGAAAATCACGTCAACTCAGGAGTTCCATTGTTGCAAACAAATTGTCACCAGATTCTCATAAAAATAAGTATTATAAAGAAAAAAATATTTGAATTCAAATATGATTCATTCTTAAATTCTCCACTAAATAACCAGTATTTACGATGTGTTTAACTAGCCAGTACCAAATTATTGAGTTAAGAATTCATTACTTTTGGTATACACCTCGTATATCAAACTTGCAATAAAATGTTTATTACCAGGTATGTTTAACATTTATGTGGGGAGATATAATAGTATATTGTGTGACTAGGGATGAAACGAAACGATTTCAGACCAGAGTGAAGTTGGCTGCCTAAGCGAAGCGAGGGCTGACATCACTCGGTCTGAAATCGTGTTTCATCCTCACACTATATTTTTCATATCAACTGTATTGAAAAATTTATTGTACTCTTTTAAATATTTTAATTTTGATATTGACATATCATGACACAGGGTTATAATATGTCAATACGATTGACGGTTAGAATGACAATTATAAAGGCATGAAATAAACAAAAGATACTCTGACAGGATTGAAAATAAATCTGTAACTTCGTTCAGCGGGCAGAAAATGACCAATTGAATTGCTCAATTGCTGCCCGGCGACGGTCGCATTGGTCTGAAATTGACTAGTTTCTGTCGGCTCAATAGGCATGAAACTAGGCATTTTCAATGCAGGCGATATGAAAAAATACATTTAGCTTTTGCTTCATGTGATCTACAACAAGAGTTTATGGTAGACTTTTAAATGGGAAATTTCAATTAGTTTTTTGAAAATATCTTTAATATACACTGACATATATAGTCTTTTTATAAATTTGTAATGTTGGCAGATATTAGCTCAAGCTAATGACTATGAAATGAATAAAATGTTAACAAACAAATTAAGATGTCAAAATTGGTATAGTTGCTTGCGATAAGCGTCATTATTATTTAATGATATATTTTATACATCATTATAATTAAATACGATGTACAGATTTCTAACTTCAAATTAATTCCCTATATTAATAAATTTGAAATATGCATTTCTGTTAGTTAAACATACAAATTGCACTCATAAGTTTCTATATCTGTGATAATCATAATATATATGTGTATATGTATATGTATGTATGTATGTGTATATATGTAATATACAATATTTTTGATTTAGGCGAGGAAATCATGGCACCCCATCAGCGATCTTACATGCTAGGCTCGACGCATGCTATGAACAGTGGCGTCAGCTAGAACGTGAACGGAAGCGGACAGAAGCCAGATTGGCATTAGCATATCCAGGCAAAGCAGTGTCATCCTCGAACTCCATACCGGTGCCTCGCTTACCTCCCTGTCCTAGTAGAGTCGATAGGCTCACTGTTGATATGCTGAGGGAGCATACCAAGGTAATTATTGTTATTATGATGATATTTATGTTTTTGATACTTTATTGTTAATACAGAATTGAAGCATTAATAAGTAAAATGAAATATCTTAAAAAAAACGGAGATTGCATCATGCAAAGTCATTAACCTTGTTTTAAAAAACCTCAAATTTCTCCAATGCTTTGTTTTGTTTATATTAAAATATAAATCTGTAGGCTTTATTTGCATGTATATTTGCCAAATTTTCTAATACATATTCATTTTATGATTCACTTATACAAACAATAAATCTGTATTTATCATCTTTTAAATTTTTATTTGTATATTCTTCTACACCTAAATGATATCTTGACAGGTTAAGTGAAATTTAAGCTACAGCATGAACATGCTTTAGCACAAATAATAGCCTAAGTACTATGTCGGTAAAGTGTCTGTCTGTGCTTGTCCAGTGTAATGTCTGAAACAGCTGAACAAATTTTAATCCACTTCTGTATAAAGATAGATAGATCTTCTGTATAAAGATTTACCAAAAAAATAGAAAAGGTAGTTAACAGTATGTATGTGTAAAAGGTTGTAGCTATTGAATTGTGATGATAAGTTTCCTTTCCATGTGGGTTAGAGATATAGATTAGATATAAGAAAATAAGATTCTTAGTATGTTTGTCATTTAGATATATTGAATATAGATTGTAATTGTAAAGTGGGCTCCTAAAACTACTGAAATACAATTAACTATATGATTAATTGGCGATTGTGTGACTTTGATGATGCCCATGGGGAATGACATGATGGTATCAAATGATGATAAAGGCAGAGGAGTACCGCAGAAGAGACTTGATGAGACCATGGAGTTTTATAAATCTTAGGATGCGATTGCTTTCTGGCTAGAGGAACTGATTTTGGCGGTTCCCCACAAGGGTCTGGGTCAGTGAACTCAGGCGAAATTTGGGTTTGAAGGTTTCGCCTGGGTTCGCAGGCTACTTAGCTTACTAATTCCAACTCTGCCAACTCTGACTAGGCTAGAGGTGGCGAGTTCTAAATACCTATTTGTGAGATGCATGAGAGCACGAGATAGATGACGTTAGAATGCAATAAAGATGGGCTGTATTTTAGAAACAATAATCATGATCTTTGAATACACTGAACCTTGGTTGTCTTGACCACAACAGTGTAATATTATTTAAATTTGTGAAATCCATGACAATATACAACAATATTCTATATTTCATTGCTATAAAATATTGGGTGATACCACAGAGTAATATAATTTTATTGAGAAAATCTCTCATTAAAATTAAAATTATTTTTGCTGGCTGGCAAAAAATATTTTTGCCAGTATGTGGCACATGTAAAGTATCTTGTGTCAAACATATGGTCTGTGGAATGAAAATAAAGCGAGATAAAAGAATAAACAATCTTCAAATAAAAATAATTTTATTTATGGGCATAAAAACAGCCACTTGTTCATGTGTTGTCGCATCTGTTTTATCTTTCTGTTTGGGAGGTTATTTTACATCAACTGGTTTTTTTTTTGTTCTTTGATGGAGAACTTGTATTTTATTTTTAGAAATTTTGTGGTGCTTTTAATTATTACCAAATGTTTTTAGGCATTGTCTTAACTAGAATTGATATCAAATGTATCAATATATAGATTGACGTTTTCATCCATTTATTTTCATTTATGTATTGGTTTCTGGTATTACACAGTCTTATAAAATGCTATACTATGGCAGATTGAGTTTAATTTCATATTCCTTTTTCAGGTTTTGACCCTGATGGGTAAAATGGAAACACTTCGTACTAGTGTCTGTGTTGCCCAAAACAAAAAGCCGACTCGTGGTGGAAATGGTGAAGATGGCAAGATTATTGTCCTGAAGAGGGGACAAGAGAATGTTGAAGAAAGTCAGGCTGTAGATCCTTCAAATTTCGATCCCACTACATGGAAGGAAGATGTGAAAAATCTGGCTGAAACGTAAGTCTTTACATTTTTATGTGGTTACATGTACATAATATCAATGTAAACTTCTTTATAAAAATAAGACATTGTTTGAGACTACTGCTCATAATATACCTTTATTTATACGTCTTTTTTTATACATCTGTTTTTTTCTTATTTTTTAAAGGTATCATTAAGCGTTTTCCTATCTCAGAAATTGAAAATTTCAATTTCTAAAGAAAGGGCAATAGTATTGCACTCTATTTTTAGGAGAAAAATTTTTTTTTTTTATATAGTTGTATTATTACAGTTCTGAGCCTGTACAAATATGTCATTAGCATGTGTTGTTTGCCCTTATTTTCTGCAATATTTATAAAATTTTATATCATAACTGTTGAAAAAAAAAAAAGCATTTACAACCTAAATTCATATTTAGTTTTTGATGGTACAATTCATTGTCAGTTTTAATTTGTTTCTTATTATTGCATCAAATAATAACAATAAAAATGGTACTTGGTTCCTTGAGTTTCATTATAGAAAGTTTACATTATAAGCTTAAGTTGAAGAAGGTATTTAATATATACTCTTTGCTGTAAATAATATGTCATTTAAATATATTATATGTATATATTTCGGAATGCATAATTTTGAAAAGTATTATTATAGTATATTTATATAGTTTTAATGTGTAATTTAGTCAAATAGAAATTGCTAAGAATTCAATGCAATAATCAGTGCAAAGAGAAGGAATGTTAAAAATTTTATTTATTAAATTATAACCAACTATAACCTAAATCATACTAATATTATGAATGTGAATGTAAGTTTGTTTGTTACGCTTTCACGCCAAAACTACTCAACCAGTTATCATGAAACTTTGTACATATACTCTTGAAGGTATGTTACTTTTATTAAAAAAAAAAAATTACGTTACCTTTTTAACCTATCGCGGGCCCGTGCCGCAAAAGTTGCACGAAAGCATCATATACTTTCGTACCTATCTATCCTTACAAGCTATAACGTTTATAATACCTATAATACATATTAGATCATCATAAAAAAATACTTAGTTCCAATTTACATACATTACACAATATAATTGTTTGAACATTTATAACTGGAGAATAGCTGGACCGATTTTCATTTTTAATTTGTTGGATTTGTCTCCGTCCCAAATAGCAATATAATATAAAAACATTGAAAAATTGACAAAAAAATAAAACGCTTTCTATCATCATTGTCACAATTTTCCATCACCACGCGGGTGAAACCTCGGGGCGCAGCTAGTATCCAAATATTACTTTTACTTGATTATCTATAATAAAACTGAAATGGTATGGTAGATGTTTTGAAAACTATTTAGAACCAACTGTTTAGAAAGTTCTAAATACAAAATAAAAAAATAATCTCTATTCTTATCTCTATGTTTATTGTATCATTCAAAAACTACTGAAGGAATTTGGATAGGACTCACAGTTTGATAATTTGTCCAATTTCAAATCTAAGCCACATTTCATCAAATTCTGTATTCTATATTGATGTTGTCGCAAGCAAAAGATGGCGGCTTATAAAGTGATTGTGTTTGTTGTTATTTTTTAGTGTTGTTTTTTTAAGAGATTTGTATGCTTTCAGAGCTCCACATAGTGAAGTTGAGAGCGCGATGCTAGCTTGGCGCAATGCCATAACTGCGGTGCAGAATGCGAGGCGGCGCGAGCAGTTGCTGCACTCGGACAGGCATGCTGGACGCACAGATCGTGAGTATTTGTATTCAAGATTGTTAGTTTCCAGAAAAACGAGGCACATCCGGAGATTGGGATGACGTCAATGACCTGTCCCAGAATTCACACCTGCTCTTGGCTCTTAAAATCATCATAATAAAAACTTTTACATGCACTCTGAAAAATTCATCAAGAATTAAATTCATGTGATACAACAGAAAAATCAACTGTCATTTGAATCAAAGTCTAGGGCTAAATTCAGAGGGCCAAAAATTGTACGTAAAAGCAATTAGTTTCTATGAAGATTGTACAATATTTGTCAGTGAAGCAAAAGAAAGAGGCGAAGGTCCATACTAAGTGGACATGTATAATCTTTTCTTACCTTTCTGATAAATAATATGAGCATGTGTTTTTTTTCAAAGAAATATAGACTTATTGGAGAAAAAATTATAGTTAAACTTTTTAAAACTCAAGTATCTTTTAATGAACAATGACAATAGGCAAACATCATGATATTTAGAGATTTTACAAAACTATCGAAATGAAGAAACAACAATTTCGAATTTGATATTAAATTTTAATCAACAAGAAAGGGACATAATACATTTTTAATTATAAACATGTATAATTAGAAATATCGCTCTGAAATTTGGAGAAATTGTATCCCCCCTATATTTTTTAAACCATACGTCCGAAAATTGCAAAAAATATTGAAGGTAATGCTTAATAAATACTTTCAATGAAAATTATTTTGAACATGGTGTGATACTGTTTTTGGTTTATTGCCGAAAACCTGCGCTTCTCAATAAAAGGACGTAAGTGCGATGAAGATACGCTCTTTTGCTGATACACCAATTTCCACTAGTTTAATAGTAATAGTCGACGTACCTTCTTGTTTTTTAGTTATATGTGACTAAAGTGCTTATAACTATTCTGTGCGGGAAACATGGAAAAAGTGTAATAACATACTTTTTTCATTTGTAGTCATTTCTTTGTAATAATGGCTTCGGAACCCTATAATGAGTGTGGTCCGACATGCTCTTGGCCCATTTTTCGTTTTGGTGCAACTCGCCATCTGAGTATACTCATTATAATCAGTATAATAATTTTCTATATGGTAATCCAGAGACTTAAAGATTTTTTTTGTATTTCATTAATTCTATCAATTTCTGAAGCATACTAGGGATTTCACCTCTGACTTTTGAATTCCATTACTTATATTCTAATATGTATCATATTTGCTTTCAGCTTCTATCCAGTTGGCGGATGCAGTGAAACAACTGTCTGTATCGGCACGTCGTGCACGTTGCGCAATGTGGTGCGATTTGACCTTAACTGTGGCACTAGCTCCACCTACTACCTCATCACCGCAAGCGCAGGTCGCCGCAACCAGTGGCGTCATTACAGCCACAGATGGAGCTAATGTAGTCAACAAAACAGGAAGTTCAACTTTAGCTGTGAGTTTCATAATTAGATTTTTTTTTTCTATTTCCACTTTGTTGTTACATATTTCTCATATATAGACAGTTGATATTAATTAGTAATATTAAAATCATAATTGTAAAGCTATTATGTAAATTGAAAGAGATTGTAATTTGAAAATTGTAATGATGAAGAAAATACATGTTAAATAGAATAAATGAATAGAAATTTACAGAAATATAAACATAAAAATACTAAAATCTGCCTATGGCGAATATAACTAAGAAGTGTATAACAAACTAGATATTTTATTGAGAAGTAAATAAATAAAGTCAATCCTTAGGTGTTCAGTTTTGGAATAAAGTTAATGAACAAACATAAATAAAAGTCTAATACCTCACGAAAGATTACTAAAAAGGCTCCACAATTTAGTAACTACCACGTCGCAATTAAATACCTAATTTGCTCAACATTTTTAACTATTTTTTCAATGGCCAGTTTCTTTTTAAGTTTTATTATTTGACATCAAGAGTATCTCTTTTCCCGTTTAATCACAAAAGCCTATTAGATTCTTGGCAAGTGCCCCCAAAAATCAACCACGGTTCCAGCTCTCAAGTGATCACAAAACCAACTGAAAATCAACAAGTGTGAATTGGATTGTGGACTTGTTTACGATTTATTTTATTATTATTTAAAATGTTTCAAGAACAGCATAAAGAATAAACAAATACAATGCACAATATTTGATTACATGCAAGAGACATAACATTCAGTGAGAGTGATTCTTATTTTTTGTGGCTTCTAACATATTTACAATAAATTTAAAATCTGACACATTTCCCCGGGAACATTTCTCATAGAAATTAATATCAAACAAGATTCGATCCTCTTGTTATTTCTATCCTGGAGATAATTTTGTTTTCTCAATGGTTTCCTAGATGATTTGCTCCTCAGAAAAAGAATCCTGCAAACCTTTAAATTAAAAAAAAATATTGATAAATGACAGGTCATGTTTATGTTTGATTGAACGACATTGAAAATGTTCACACAGTTTGTATATCAAAAAATGGCAAACTATAAATCAAATTGAGTAATAAATGAAAAAAAAAATCCTCTATTAATTTCAATTAAAATTATTACAACATGACATTTGATGCAGAAGTTGTCATTAAATTGCTAATGAGGGAAATTTAAATTTTTTAATAAACACCAATGTATATTTTCAGGTGTTACAAATGCATTAGATATAGAATCAGTCCATCTACATCAATTAGTATTGTGGGCATGCCTACCATGCTCATAATGGTGGATCGATTGTTGTGAAAACTTTGCTACGTATTGTGTTTTTAAAGCAAAAAGACTGTATCCAATGGATTTTGGGGATACCTGCCATGAATCAGAAAGTTCTTATAGATTTTATATATATGCAATTCTTGATGTGATCTTTACAAAAAAAAAAATTCACTTGCTAGATGCAAGTTTCGCAGTAGAATTAATTTTGTTAACAAATATAATAGCAATTGTAACTATTGTTAATTTTTTTTGGAGCTAGATTATGGTTAAAGTCATTCGAGTATTTTCACTCATATTAGATTGGCAATTGATTATTGATTTCAAAGAATGAAACTATTCAATACAGATGCAAAAAATTTTTTTTTGTTTATATTATATTTATGTCGTAGCTGCCATATTGTTTTTTTTTTTTTTAAAAAACTAGCAATGACGTTCTTTAAAGACAGTAATTAACTCTTAAAATTCCTTAGTAGTGTCTGTGTTGCATTCAAATGTCTATATATTACCATATGTAGATTGTTTACTTCATACCCTTTCTTTTCCATACCATTTGGGTAAAAGGGGGTGGTGCAATTTCAACGTTTACAGTTTACAAATGCATTAAACTGCCAATCAAAAGTATAGATTGTTGAGAAACACTAGATTTTGATATTTGACATTGGATTTCGACTAGTTTTTTTGGATCATATTTTCAGACCGATCAAAAGTCGCCCATCGCAACACCTCAGAAGAATCTGACCGAACAAGAAGCTTTTAATACAAAGAATATTACATCCAAGCCGAGCACAACGGATGTAAAAGAGGTCTGTTACTTATTTCTTACAGAAGACATGTTTTATTATCACATAATTAAATCATCTTTAAAAATTATACAGGTTGGTCCTATTAATCAATATATGCAAACATGTGTATATTGTATGTACACACATCTACACTTTATAAAAATTCCTTATGATAGATTTATTCTGTTATCTAGGGTTGTCAACTAAGGTAAAACACATTTTCAAAGAAATCTTTGAAGCCGATTGTTTTATAACTATAATTCCTTCGATAATACAGATCTATAAAGTGAGTGGTTTTTACACACCTTCCATATATGTTTGATCAGTATGACCAACCTGTATACTTCCAATTTTTTGGCTTGTGGTATGTTCTTCGATTGATTTTAGCTACATAGATTCAATTAGGCTTTCTTTTTTATAAATTTTGTTAATTCCATAAATTTTCTTCATCATTCAAACTTCTATTTGATTTGCCTAAGTCATGGACCTAGCTTTTTCCTTTTTCTTATAATGAGCAACCACAGCAATTAAATTACAATACTATATTACATAACGTTTCAACAAATATATACTATGTTTCAATTTAAATGTAATTCCAAGTTAAGAAATGCTTAACAAGTATTTTAGTATTACTATTAAATTTTTTTTGTGTAATTTGCAATTCTGATAATAATAACGTAAATAAAAATGATAAAAATAACATTATACATATATATTGAAAAAAAATAGGCGGACTAGAGCATTGCTCAGGAAAAATTGAGTTTCCTTAAATATAGTCTAGTTTGCCTTAAAATAGCGAGCTACAAGTATGCTTACACATATTAAGTCACTGGGACCATCGATTGATTGAGCGAATTTCAATAAGCAGTATTAGCTATACAAAATTTCATTATAATGATATTGTTTTTATATAAAAAAATATTGGTGAAATATTTTGTGTATGGTCATCCTATGTGTACTTAAACACATTTAGCTCATCACTTTTTTCATTTCTATATGTTATATAGAATGGAAGACAGTTTTCATTAGTGCTACATCCCTTTTAGTTGGTAGTGGACCACAAAAGAAATAAATAAATCTGTCATAATATCAATTTTATCAGCACTGAACTTATTCATTACCTTAATTTTACCGGTTATGTCTATTATTTTGTTAATAAAAATTTAAAAGAGAATAATCTGGTCTCTTCCCTGTTCTCAATATCATGCTGTAACAGATGTGATATGCAAACAACTTTGTCTTTTTCTTAGAAGAAAAACCACAATTATGACCCCTTGTTTCTAAGTACTATATCGATTATGGTTATAATGGGGTATATGTTGCTAAAAATCTCCTGCCCTGAAGATTTGACTACCTTTGCCAGTAACTTTGTGCACTTCACCGAGTATTGAATTTTAGTAATCTAAAAATTACTCAAACTATAATAAATACACAAAAATGCTTAGAAAAATGAAGCAACCAATATGGAATTGATAACACATCACAGCTAAAAGACTCTCAAATGATAATCACATAGTGTTTTGACAGCTTAGTAAATTTGGTGTCTATCATTGGTTACTGTAATTGGATCAAGAACTTTCGTCATAGAATTCAAAAGTACGGAGACATTTATATCCAGCTGTGGATGCAAAACTGAGAGAAAGCCCTACCCTACCTTCGCGAATTTGCTACTTGTATATAAAATATAGTTGGATATGATATGTTAAAGGTGTTTGCCTTTGATGTAGCTGTATATATATATATATATATATATATATATATATATATATATATATATATATATATATTTGTGCAATTAAGAAGTGAATGCTGCATTCTTGTTCTGACATCATTTCAGATGGTTAAAATTTGCTCCTTTAATATGCAACCAATTTGTTCTGTATAAAAATTAGTACATTTTCATTGTATAAAATAATAGATATCACTTGGAAACTAAAGTTAACCTTTTGATAGATGATCCCAAAACAAATACTTCCCATCCCATGTCTGTCAGTTCTGGACGATTTAACACAATGCGCAACTAATCATAAACTTTGTAAAAACAACAGAAATGTTGATACTTATAATGTTATTGTATTTTATTCGATTTACAATTAGATTCTTGTTACACACTAAATAATCATACTGTAACAGACCGAGTGACTTCTCACTCGGTTTATTGATTATTCATTATTAATAATTAATTATAACTGTGACAAGCAATTGTCACAGTAATACCGTCAGAGGAAGTATCGAATATAACTATTACTGAAGTCACAGGTGAAATGAATTTAGTTGTGGCAACTTGAAATTAATATTGAATTTTTGTATTTAATGAAAATAAATGTTTATTAAATAAATAGACATCATTTTCTGTAAAAAATTCGTCATATTTAATTTTTCCATTATGCCATATTTAGTTCCTGTCATAATCTTGTCTTTAGTGCATATTGCTTGTACAAACTCGATGTTTCACATCTGCCAGGCGTCCCATGACGGCTCACATTTTTTTGTCAACTTCTATTACATGTATGAAGTGCCTTCTCCCCTAGAAATATTTATTTTTGTTATTTAACTCCTAAACTAAGTAGCTGCTAATACAAGACACCTACACTATGAATTTCATCAATATACGTCTTGTAGTTTTTGAATAAAATGCATGGGACATGACGAAACTGTAAGGGTTCCGTTTTTGCTATTTTGGCTCGGAATTTTAAAAAGCGATATTACAATACACATAGATTTTTTTTTTACTGTAAGAGCTCAAAATGTATTAAAACTATATTTTTGAACTCAGATACCTTGAAAAAACAACAAAATCAATCTTTTAAGCATGACGAGCTGAATAAATTACTGCTCCTTTATATTCAACAATTTGAGTTCGAAAGTAGTAAGAAGTTTCATGGATGGCCTGAAGGATTAACCATGTTCCAAAACTTTTGGGCTCAAAAATTCATAGACAATATTTACAACTTACACATAGATAAATATCATAGCGGAAAGTTCCAGAGATGGCCCGCTGGGCAACCATTTTACAGATTTTTCGCTAGGACGGTATCTGTTTAAATTTTAGGTGATGGCTGCAAGAAAAAAGAATTTTTCTTTTGCAGTTATCAAGATTACATTAAAATAAATTTGCAAATGATCAGTATTCCATAGCTACTTAAAAGCTCTCTCAAAAACTATATATCCCAATGCTATGTATAGCTGAAAAGTTTTCCAAATGTGTTACCTTTTTTTTCAATAAGTATTTAATTATGATTTTATTTTAGAAATATCACTAATTGTGTTAATCTTTATTTTCTTGATATCTCCTAATGTTTTTTCATTGTACAGATTATATGGGTGTCCGACAGATCTTGGAAGAAAAGAATTTTCGAAAAACTGTAAAACAAACAATTTCTAGAATAATGTTCCAAAAGGTTCCATTTTCAATTAGCCTTGTACCTACATCCTTAATTTAGTCATTAAAAGTTCCTCTTGTAGTTTTGTTTATTAGTATTGTATCATCATTATTCTAGGTAGAACTTGTAGTGTGATTATGTATTTTTAAACTATTATTTTTATCTTAGTTTTAATGTAGTCACTCAGATGTGAGCTTTTTGATGATTGGTATTAACTAACTTTGCATTTAAATGGCAAGACCAAAACTTGAATGTATTAATAGAGAAAAATTTAACCATTATTTTATTGTCAAATTTATTATATATTCACACAAATCACACTTTGTGTAATTATTGTAGTAAAATAATTCAGCCCAGTTTAAAACCCATGCGACATAGTTACATGGTTTATGTAACAGTTGCATTTTTTTAGAATAAGTTTTGTATCGTTTGTGTGCCTCTTGTGTACAACTTCTTTTTGGCTTTCAAATAATTTGAATCAAGCAATTTTCAAATCTAAAATGAATAATGCAATATATTAATTCCTTTACATTTGGTTTTATTATGCAATAGTGAAATCTTGTCAATCTCAATATGAGACACTAATATTATAAATTGATAATTTCAGGAGAACCCAATACCGACTGACATATCCAACAACCCTCTTAAGAATGAAACGAAAATGGAAAACAAAACAAAGCCTTCAGACAAATCGAATGAACAGAAGAATGACAACCAAAACCAGCAGCGCAACCAGCAACGCCGCACGACCAACTATCGTCACAAGATCAACCAAAACGGCAGGCCGACAGATTATTACCAGAAGAACCAACGATACGACAACAGGTTCAATCACAACCGTCATCCTTTCCATTATTTGGCCACCGGTCCCATAAATTAGATGCTAACCAATTTAATGGAAACGTGTAATCCTATGTGTATGGAAATTTCATATTCTTAATCAAACATTTTTGTAGATTCTATGTAATTTTGAACGCTTATTTCAGTGGATGTTACTATGTGAAATGTAATATGTTTTATATTTTTTAATTAATTTTCTTGTATTATAATTTAGTGTCACAAAAGAAGTCACTCCTGTGCATATTTAATTTTTTTGTGATGATCTATTTTATTCACTGTACATAGAAACCTGCTAAAACAAGTTTTTTAATCATATTACATAGAATCTTAAATAATGATGTTTCTGTAAATGGATTTTAGTATACTCATCAATGTTATTTAGTTGTATGAGGAAAAATATGACTTTTCTATGAATTAGCATCGCTTTGGTAATATTTCGAAAAGTTTTGCTAGAGGGCATTATAGACTGAAAATGGATTTCGAGGCTTTTACGCACGATTTTAACTTTGGATATTTTTTTTTTCTGATTACACAAAAAGGTACTAATTTTTAAAATGTCACATTCCTTGACAACATTTATTTGATATTACAGAGAATACCGATGTTGGTACAAAGTTACGTCCTATAAACATTTTTGTTACAAAAATATGAATATAAAAAAGTCAAATATTTGTTACTGAGTACTGGAAAATATAGAAAATAAAAAAGAAATTTAAACATGACGACACATAATTTATAAGTCATAAACTTTCACTTCATTGATTAAATAAAATCAATAAAACTAGTAGATTAACAATAAAGTTGCTCTATTTGGATTTTTAATGTGCCGTTTGTACTTTCATTGGTATAAGTTATACTAAAGAGCTTACCGAAGAATGTAAAAATAAAAAAAAATATTGTAATCTAGTGGGAGAAACCTCTGAATTATGGAAGATTGCTTAATTTAAGAGTTTGTTTTTTTGACCATATTCAAAAATAGTAATGTAACGATTGACAGTATCATTTTGAGTGTGGTCAAAACAATTCTTTATTTCTTTGCCGCTTTTTTTCCCATGTATATACTACCTTTTTGTGGAACAACATGTACAGTCATCGACAATAATTACAAATTTCTCAACCAAAGACCACCTTAATGGAAATTGAATTGGTATAATATTATTTAACTATTAGGTATTTATTTATGCTGTTTTTATTGCAGAAGTACTAACTAACCTCTCTGTGTCATAGCTTTAGCGAAGATGGCCTATTGTCAACGGACGCTTAACTGATATTGAATTTAAAAAAAATGCTTGTAATGGGTGAAACTTGATATTTTTATTAATGATTTGAAGGGCCATAGATATCTATTTCGGGTAGGCGATTCTATCATATCAAGAAACAATCTAAATAATATGTGGATTCTCTAAAATTGGGTAAAACGCATTTAAAATGGAGAATTCAATTTTAATTATAATTTAAGACTAAAATATATATAAAAAAAAACAGGTATAAACAGAGACCATATAAATATAACGTTCTATCTCATATAGGTTTTACTTAATGTGTGTGTAGGATTAACAATCTATAGTTTGTATGCCAGTATCAAAATATGTAATTGATATAAAATAAATAATTGTGCTTTGCTAGTTAATGTTAGATCTATTCTCGGCGCGCCGCTGGACGTGTAAGTGTTACAATCAAATATCTCTCCACTGGGAGATTTGTATGGTTAATAAGTAGTGACCTAACGTATCTACTCCAATGAATTAAACGTACTTACACCCTTGATAAATCTCGTGTCCGGTCTGAATTGAAAAAAAAAAAAACTGTGTGACAAAATATCGATTTTCAAATCCATTACTCCTAGTCACTTTAGAAATATCAGAAATTTTCCACCAACAAATTAATTCTTTCGCCTAGTCACCAATATGTACGAGTATTAACTATGTGTCACGGGATAACTGTGGAATGTTTTTCTGGATCACAAAATAGAAGGTTATATTTTGATTTGAAATGAATTGTTTTACACTTCAACTTTTAGTCTTATCCGATAAGAGAACATTTCACACATATCTCGCGGTAAAACAAATAATTGTGTATAAATAGTTTTCCATTCGCACTAACATTTCAGAAAGGATGCTATATGATTGTGATTGCGCACGTAGTCTGTGTGCGTACAGTGGTTAGTTAAACACTATTTTAATATGACAATGATTATTGAATGTGCAAATGATGTGTAGAAAAACAAAACTTGAAGTTATAAAGCTATTAGCATGTAAGTGTACACAAAAGTTTTTTATTTATTTAACAGAAAGTGTAACGTTTTTCTAATGAATTTCATATATAGCTAGTTGGTCGATGGCTTTTAGTCAGGAATTGAATATGAGAAATAACTTAGGTGCGGATTGGGAGAGTAATTTAATGTCAGTTATGTTTATTCTTCATTATAAGTTAGCGATCCGGTGAGGGATTAGACAATACTGTGTTCGTTTTGTCGAAGCGTCTTCTATGTTACCAAAAAAGGTAAACGGAAAGAATATCTTCATATAGACAAATTTATAGATCGGCCAAATACGTAGAGAAATTGAGAAATGATAACGTAGCTAAGTATAGAGTTCCTCACTTATAGGGTAGGTTCTTTTTTAGATAGATACAAAATTCCTATAGCGAACCATCGTGAATGTAATGGAGTTTTCGTACCATTGACTCGTTTAAACGCTTAAGGACTTCAAAGTCAATTTCTTTGAGGCCACAGCTCAAGAGGGAACAGTTGGTCATCTCTGTGTTGATAGATTAAAAATGCGTCCGGTGATAGTGCTATTTTGGTATACTTTGAAAAGGTGATGTGATAAAGCTTATAGGAAAACCGATATTGCTTCGGCTTAGGTAGGAATTGACCGAAAAATTGGATGCAACGATGTTTAGGAGCGGAGTCTAAAAGCATAAAATTGATATCAACACACAAGTGTGTATGACTAATGTGGATTGATGCGAGCCTTTGTCATCTTTGTAGGTTTCCAATAGTGCGTTCCTATTCTCAGGCCTGCCTTGAAAGACGTGCGAGTTTGGCTCGTTGTCAAGATTTTCTCGTTTGGCAACACTCCGTTATAGGATTATCTTTTAAACAAGTTGCACAAATGTTAGTAGACACCAAAACGCATTGAATAAAAATCCTTCCAACATGATTAATTTTTTAGTATGTTAGCTTTTAAGTGAAAGTCGACACTTTCGAAAATTAAATATAAGTGAGTTTATTTTATATTAGCCGATATGATTTCTTCTGATTTTTTTACAATCCATATGTAATGTTTTGTTATAATTAAGAGTTTTGATTTTTTTTAGGTGTTGGAAGCATTTTTAGTGTATTTCCTCAGGTTCGATGGAGATAGGAAACTCATCTTCAGACTGATAATAATTGTTTGAAACTCTCATTAACGGTCATAATATTAAAATGTAAAGCTTTCATCCTAATCCATTGTGCTATAATATATTAATAATTTTAAATGTTTAGTAGATTATTGCAACAAACATACAGCGTTGAGAAAAATTAACTTGTGTAAGAAGTACAGGTCGTGTAGCTTTTTTAAAGAATTCTCCAGAATGCTTCTGTAAGGCAGCATTTCAATATCTATATATATATGTATGTATATATACATATATTTTTTTAAGTATTAGTGCCTTTTCTGGGTATGCAGTGTGCATGCATTTTAATATTATAAACCTTATGACAATTTAATGTACAAAATGATCTATAACTTGTTTTACCTAAAGGCGAAGTCCTTCTCAGATTTTAGTTTGTTATAATGGCTATTTTTAATATTGACCTGTGATGCATTTCCTGTGGACATATTTGTTTAGTGAGGGGACGACCTCATCTCCAAGTTTGTTTATTTACATGAACATTGTTGTAGTACACATAGCAGTGGGGTTGTATCGCATTTGCTTACTATATTTTGTTGGTTGTCGTTATTTTATTTTCCTTTTTTATTTTCAAGACGTTAATCTATATAATATTATGCATCCTAATATGCAGACGTATACTGAAAATTGCATCAAGACAATAAAACCTCTTTGGTAACTATTTTGATATTGTGGAATTACTCTAAAACCTAAAGTTCTTAGAAAAAATTGAATTGATGATATGTAAAGTGACTTGCAGGTCTTGCATTGATATTGATAAGAATGACTCGCAACTAAATAGGTTAACAACTATTGCATATTGTAAAATTTTGATTGTCGCTGGAACGAATTGAACTAACTAAAGATCTGATTTTAATTATTATATATCAGAACGTGTAAATGGCATATATGATGTGACCACATCGAAAATTAAGTTATACAAAACCAATATCAACCCCACTGATGTAGAAGCTTCCATTTGATGTAAAATGAAACTTAGTACAACCGATATGCACATAGCATTATAAATTTAGTAATTAGTGAAGTATTATTACTCTCGGTGTTATATGATTGTATGTCGATTGTAGCACAACAGTGGATTATTTAGTTCTTAGCATATGTTAGATTAATTGTTTCCCATACGAACAAGCATCTAAATATCTCGACTTTCTACTTAATGTTGCCATATATGTAAAACTATACCTCATCTTTATAATCTAGAATTGTGTTCATGTGACACTCGTCTTCAATAAATGATGCTTACATGTAATGCATGCATTGGGATCTTAGCGGTTCTATTAATAACGAATTTAAACTGCTAAATACTTGATAAAACTGTATTTATTTATTAATTTATAATGGAAAAAAAAGCGAGTGCCTCTCGCGTGTTAAAATGAAATTAATTATTAGGTTGTTGATTCTTGAGAAAAATTTATTTCCGATTCTCTTGTTAAATTGTTTATAGAAGTAGGTGATTTGCTTTTGGAGTAGTTTAACGTTATTCTTATTGTTCTATACGAAATGCAAAAATGAATTTCCAAATATTTATTTATCAATTGCACATCTTGCTAATTTCAGTGTTAAACTGTCTGAAAGTGAAATTGTATTCTTGTACGGCTGTTAGACTGTCAATAAGTACTTCTATGTGATGATTGAGTCAGATTGAAATGTCTTTCTTGTTATTTAAATATTATATATGTTTTTTTAAGATGTTCTTTGTGATTTCAATACAATGTCATTAATAATTTAATAAAAAGAAGGCCTGTGATGTAAACAAAAATGGATACTCTTGTTTATTTACAATTTAAAAATATATGGTAGACATCATTTCTGTGAAATGTTTTGCATAAAGTAAAGAGATGTATGTCTTTCATGCGAATGAAGGAGTCTCCAAATTTTGGCTTTTCAATCTGAACTCTTCATCGCCCAGATAAATAAAAGCAGCGAATTTATTTTAGCTCAACTCAAAATAAATGAGAAAAACATTTTTCTTCCGTCCATGCTTGAATTGAAGAATTTATGATTTGAATAGCTTAAGTCGGCTTCTTTTTTTCTTAAGTTAAAATGCTCATAGACATCTTTGCCACAGACAATAGTGAAGTGTATTGAATTTTAATATAATGGTGTTGAACAAAACCAAAAAATGTAGATTTTGAAAAATGCTATTTTATTATTTCTGCTCAAAATAAAATGTTTAGGCGATATGTAGATACATTTGTTGCGTGTACATAACTTTGATCAAATATCGAAGTAAAAGTACATGAAAAGCTTAAATCTGTGCTAAGAACAATATGTGAATTTTTTATGTAACAATAGATGTTGGAAATATGCATTTCAGATGATTCCAATACAACTCTCTCCTATCATATTTATACACATATACCATGTTTCTGTAATATAATATATAGTTTAAAGTAACTCCGTTTGGATATCTCTATGTGACCAACGCTTATAAAAATAGCATATCTCTTTAAGAATATTGTGTGATATAACCTAATCATAATTGTAATGTATTCCTTGTCTATAGTAATATGTGAAAAAAACGATGTTCTAAATACCAAAATTACTACTATGCAGTACTTAATTGCCATTAAAATATTTAAGGTGTTAAGAAGGGAGGATATGTGAAAAATGTTTGATCAGTCGAAGACCGTTTTCTTATATCAAAGTTTGGTCCTATGTATGCATGAAATTATTCGCTGTCTCTTTCTCTCTCTCTCTCTTTCTCTCTCGTATCAGTTACATGTATTTAGTGAGAGAACCTAGAAAAAGATAGATATAGTTTTTAAGAAGATGGGGTATATATTGCTAGGATTAGATAGAGAGAAAAAAAAAAGGTATGAAACGCAAGGTAGTATCAAAAGACGCGAACATTTCGTTTTTCTTTCATTGTGTCCAATTACCAAAATTTAGATACAAACAAAATTTTAGTAACAAATCTCAAAAGACTGGTAAGATTAATTTTCTTTGTTTTCGCCTACGAATGGTTCTCAAATTTTAACCTTATCCAAACTTGCTTTTGAAGTTCCCTCAAAGGTTTTCAGCTGTCGTCCTAAATTCTTTTTCTTTTTTTAAACACATATCAAAGTGCAAGCTACATCATACTTTGTAACTTATGTATAGATACAATTTTTTTTTGTGAAGCATTCATTAATGTTGAAAGAGACTATAATACGAGAGAGTAAGTTTTGATTCTACCTGTGATTTATAAAACCACAAATTGCATTATTTATAAATTGTAATCAATTAAAAGAATGCTAGACTTGTTTAATATTGCGAAGGAATCAATTGATTGTTAGTTGTTTTTTTTTTTTTTTTAGGAAGGTCCATGTTAGTTGTAGGATTTGGCTCTAATGTTTTGAGAGATGTGTTTGGATATCGTCAGATACAGGTGGATTTAAGCTATTTCTAAAAGCGAATGCTCCAGTTGAGCCATTATTAGATATGGAAATTTTAATTTTGCTATCCAGTTTTAATATACTAGAACATTAAAAAAATTCATGAAAAATAGGAGAATAAAGGAAATAAATTATAATGTCCTTTATTTTCATACCATTAAATATAAAATTATTAATAGTCATATCAAGTTTGCGAAATCACCTGAAATTCATAACTTGGTATTTTTTTTTATATAAGTGAACTCAAAAATTCAAGCCTAAATTGTAGCAAAGTGTGCATTGACATTCACACTAATAAATGTAAGCTCGAGCGTGTGTTATGTGTATCCTGGATTGTCTTTTGTTTTATGTGTATCAAACGCATCTCAAAAGATTTGTTTTTGTGCATTATGTGGAATAGAAAAATATCTGATTTCTCTTATTCTCTTTTTTTTTTTTTTTTTGTACAATTTTGTAAGAGTATGTGACAGCCCTGTATATATCAAAATATAAATATATAGATTTTTATTTGACGATTTTACTGGACATTTTAAATGATAATAAATAAGACAATTATTAAATCTTCCATATCTAATAATGGGATATCTTATGATCTGTTGGCTGAAAACGAATCTTTTTTAATAATTGTATAATGTTTAATATTAAACTGTTAGTTTTTAAGCTTTTAAGCCAATGAGCAAAATTAGTCGTAACAGCTTCCATAAAAACTCTATGTATCGCGATATCAAATGTCCAGAGAGTGTTTAGCATTGTTGGTATAATAATTGGTGTAATTAATAAAGGTGTTGGTTTTTTTTTTATGTATTGCCGTCGATGCTTGCGTTTATAATTAAATATTGCACAGAAGCCGGCAATAAAGATAACATAACAGAATTGACTGAATTCAGAATAATGTTTTACTAACTTAAAATTTATAATAGCATTTTGTGACATTGTCTTTGATTATGATAATGTTTGGAACATCTGAAAAAGTTGGTCATGTTCGATGATGTCCTTAACCAATTTTTGTGGAATACAATAATGTATACCCTTTCAAGTGTAATAATATATAAATTGAATGTTTGTTTCGATTTTGTTAGCAGTAATATATGCCAGAATTTATATATGCTGTTCCAATGTCTTCAGTCCATGATTTCGGGTACGGTGCCCCGCGTCGGGCGCCAGTTGACTCCAGTTACGTCGCGTAGAGGCGCGATCGAGCACAAACTTTCTTCATTTTGTTGGATAGGTTCTCTTTTTAGCCGCCGTTAGCATGTAAGGTCTTAGCGCGACGTGGACAATAAACGTTGGATGATTTGTTAGATATTGTTGGATTGTGATAGTGATGGGACAGGCGACGTCGGCTCGATATCGTCGTTTTTTACATAGCGTATTAAGAAATCTTAGGAATCATCCGCAATTTAACAAAAAAATTTTCGATCCACACCAATTTGTTCAATTTCAATTTATCAATCCGTTAAATTTAATGATAGTTGACTTGCAACTTACGTCTGTCTCATATTGACGACCGGTCTGTAATTACGGTCTGTTGGTACTTAGTTTGATGTGAAGTTATCCTTCTATTCTCCTAACAATGTTGTGTTCCTATATTTATACCTATTGCAGGTTTTTTGTTTGTACGCGAATACTCGGTGGCCATTTTCTGTCATGCGTTTTAGATTTATTCATTTTGTTGGAAAAGTATGCCCATGTGCTAATTGTCTCTTGTCTGTTAACCTGTTCTGCGATGGCTACAATATTTTGTATGAATGTCCCAATTGTATAGTGTTGATATTTATTAGACGAATAACAAAATCACACCCGCATGTATGTGGTATTTAAGCGTATAACCGTCAGTACAGATTATATTTTAAGTATTCACAAATTGATGACATATAAGTTTTTGTTTTTTTAAGCCTAATATAAACATAATGCTTCTTCAGAGTTGGCTGTCAAGAAATGAATTTCGATTAATTTTCTTTCATCATTGATATCTTCAGCAATAGTTCGTCCAAAGGGAGTCTGATGGTGCATTCTCTATTTTCTGTGCCGTTCGTTGTAGTCGTCGGGTCATTGAGGTGGACAAAGATTTTTTACCAGTTCCTCTTAAATGTAAGCAAAAGTGGATTTCTAAATGAATATTTTATTAGGGGGTAAGTGTTGATAAATTAATTTTTGTACAAGTGTTATGAACACGAGTGTTTTTCTTTTCTATTTATAATTTTTCTAGGACAGTTAGGCGGATAGTTTAGATGTGTCATGTTTTTTCACTACACTCGTTTCATTCACGCGGCAGTCGAGTTCAGCATGATTTTTATATTCGCTTTTTACTTTTATATAGGCATCATATGTATTAATATAAAAAGCTATCAACATCTTTTTCCTATTGCTGTTTATCGACTATTGAATAATATGAAGTTTTATGCGATATCAGTTCCGAATGGGCGAATTAAATAAAGTCTTGTTAAAAGTGCATTTATTGGAATTATAAAGATTCAAGTGGAATGGAATTAACGGTTAATATTTATGAAAGATTGGAAATTACATCAAAAAGTTTGAACATGGAAAATGAACCACCGGCTTTGCAGGTTTTTCAGTATTGAGAACATCTGGTGTAAAAGTGATTATCATTCGTCATCAAGTTGATGCGACTGTGGTTGTATCACCCCCATCCGGAACAAATGCAGTAACACTTCCCATAAATAAAGTTAAATGCTTAACAGTTCGTAAAGATTGTTCAGTTTCTCAGTAGACGACTTTAGTTAACGAATATTCAATTATAAACATTATTTTGTTATAGCAATATGCATTCTCCTGCTATTGTAATGTACAAGAAGAAGAAAATACCTATTAATTGCTTATAGTGCATAACTGATATTGTTTGTACATTTGCAATCAAAAATATTTAAGTGATGGACTGGTAACTATTTATTTATATTATTTAAGGATAAATGAAAATGAATTAAAACATGAGCAGTAAAAATATGTTTTAAGATCGTAACATACGGCAGCCATGATGTATAAACCATACACAGCAGATAGTGTCGTTCTATCATTATTTTTATTGGACTTTGATACATGTTTGACGTATAACGCATTTTCGAGCTACTAAGTTCATATGCATAAGAGAAATGTAATATAATGTATAAAAACTATTGTGATTTATCCATATAATTTGATGTATATTTTCAATTTGTTCTTATTTTCTGATGATGTAAGATTACATATTATAGCTATGGTGTGTGTGCTTGCGGAAGGTTTTATGTCTATTTATACATATTTGCTGTAATATGCATCTCTACATCATAGCTGCCGTGTGTAGTGGCCTTTACTGTTATAGATTATTTTTTGTTTATGTAAGCTTTGTCAAATCAACTTTTGCGTCAATTAATACAGTTTAATTCGATTTTGTAGAGTGTGAATAAAAATCAATTACTGAATTTAGATGAATCTAAAGGTATAATTGTATTTAATGCATTATTATTATTGGAATATTTAATGGAGGTTTATTTGTGGACCTTTAGGACATTTTAGGATCCTATTCTCAGTTAAGATTACTCTAAGTTAAAATAAGATGATTATTTATAATTCAAAAATATGTATATTTTACTCATAAATTTACTCTTTATGCTGAACTAAGTATTGGTGCGTTATAATTCACGTGTTTATTTTTATACAAATGTGTTTCAAATGAATTCTGTAAATATATTTATGAGAATAGGATTTCTACCTTGAAATTTACCGCGTGTCTGTCCGTCACTGCCAACGACACTGATGTGTATGTCCCGTCGTGCGTTAACTTTTTTTTTTAGTATTTATATTTTATTTATGTTTATTTTGTTATTGTGAGACATTTAGATGAGCGGGATGTGGGTAGGATTGAAGACATTATGAATGATGATGGTTTTTAACTTGTTAAAATTAATATATGGGAAAAATAATAATTTACTAGTCCTATTTCATACAATATTGGATCTGTCCGTAAACGGTACCGTGACCTATAGACGAATAAGATACTTAAAAAAGTTTTAAATAAACGAAAAAAAAAATGTACTTGTCTGTGAATTATCGAATTTTATGAGCTTATTAACATTTAATTCGGTGGTGTTAAGTGGATGTTTGTCGCGTACGAAAGCTCCCCGTGCCTCGGCCGCGCGCGTTCGATGTATGCGGCTCATTACAGGAAGACTTCGAAGTGGAAAAATGAGACGATCATACTGAATAGTAGACAATGCCATAGCTTCTGATGTACAAAGACTCTCACAATGTCTTATTGTTCATTATTTATGCACGAACGCTGAAAGCCACCAAGAAAAGTACAAATAATATAAAATGTGGTGACAATATTTGAATATTGATTTTTCTCTCGTTTCTTTGCTGTAATACTAAGGGTTTTTTTTTATTAATAAAATGCACGTAAAAGTTTATTTAATGTGATCGCCGATGTTCGCCATAACGCGTATTGGCTTCTTTTTATGCTTATTTTCATAGAATTCACGTGTGCATCCTTTCCATTTCGATATTTGGGGGCGATCGTGAAAATAAATATATATATATATATATATATTGAATCAAAAATTAGTGTACCTTGTACCAAAACTTATACGATGTTAGTATCATCGAGGCACGCGGGGCGATCAATCAACGGGGAGCGCTACACTGATCGAAAATAAAATATGATGTTTTCTCCAGAAAAAAATTTGTTACTGAGCTAATAAAAAAAAAAAAATAGTATTTCATAAGATGCCAAGTGTTTTTAGCTCTCGCTATGTCGGACCAAGGGAAAAATATTTTGATGTAAGTGTAGCTCACTTTCACGCGCTAATATGGTATCTAGCGGATAGCGTTTTAATAGATTTTTAATAATAATAATAATAAATAATCGAGATATTTTGAAATGTCTTGTCTGTGGGTAGAAATACATGTTATTGTATACAATATTGTGATGTAAAAGTTTTTTTTTTTAATTAGTCGCCGCACTCCGGCTCGCGTATCAGACTGAATGGGCCAAAGCTGAAGGCGGTTTTAACTTCGACACAATGTCTATGTTATATATTGTTTCTCTGTTCGACAGCTCTGTGACATGGGTACTACGAATGGTCTTGTATTTATAAGGAATATTAAGTAAGAGTGTAAACTTATTGTGTTCTATTTAACCCCAGTACAATGATAGATCTATGCAGTGATTCGTTTTAGGTTAGTTGAAAAGAAACTGATTTGTTTCAAACATTTAACAGCTGTCGAGGTTTTTTTTTCAGTTGTGTTGTATGATTCTGTGTAAAATTTATGACGAAAATTTGTTAGCATTTAATTGCTGTACCATTGTAAATCATCTGGTAAATAGCCGAATAATTTAATAATCAACACAATTTTCAGATTGAGTTGTTTCCGTCACAATAATTGATGTTTGTTGATAGTTTTGTGTCGAAGTTAAAACTGTCCACACGGGATGGTCGAACCGACGACCGTAGTCGAGTGCGGCTCATCTGCGCAGCCTCAGATAGTTGCGATTTTAGCATATTTGTTTTAAAAAAAGTCCACTTTAAACAATTTGCAATATGTGAATTGTTGAAATATAAATATTAATTAAAAATTCATATTTCATTTTTAGGTGTGTTTTGTTAAAATAAATGAGTATCAAAAATGACATTTAAGCTGCTAACGCTGTTAAATGTTTGGGGTTTTTTTTTTTTTATTAAAAATAAAAAACTAATGTAACAATATATAAATGCCTTATATCATTACTGTCTCAATAACAAAATGATCAATGCAACTTTTTTACACTTTTGTAAGTATTCATCGATGGTAAAGAACATATAGAATCATTATTTATTCCTATTAAAATTTATTACAAAAATTTTAGTAAATGATATAACTTAAAATGGATTTTTATATATGGGATGCAGCTTAAATATCTGAATATTTCTATTGAAAATAAGCTAATGTATTAGAGTTTTTTAGTCTGGAAATAAAACATGATTCGGATGGGACTGCGAAGCACAAATATATTTTTCAAAAAAATTGGGTCATCAAATAAGACTGATAGTTTTTGCTAAGAGCACAGTGAAATTTAGCCTTAATGATGGATTTATTTTTAAATTTCACATAACGACTTGCTTTGTATTGATTTATCAGATTTTAATATTAAATGATAAAAAGTACTATGCAAAAGTATTCATATATTTTTAGTTTTATGATGCCGAATGCGCTCTATGAATACAATGCTTATTGTTTGCTTTAGAGTGTTTATAAAAGTCGTCTCGAAAATCATGTATGTTTGGAATCTCAACTTTATTGTAAAGGCTAAATTGCAAGTATCTGTGGCTGCGAGTAAAAAGAATATCTTCATTAGTCGTATCGGTGTTATGGATTCTAGTTCACAATTTATTAAAATAGTCTACGCCAATTGATCGTCTATGTTCAGATGTTGTGACATAAGTGTTTAATGTTGTCCTCCTAACGTTCATATAGGAAATAAAAATACGATATATATATGTGTACGTATACAGATATATATATATTGTATTGTTTATGAGAATCTTCAGTAGTCAATGCTAGATGCATTCTTGATTTTTTCGTACTAATATTTTGTTACGTTTTGGCACTCGTAATAATTACCTTCTGACAAAAAATATATAATGAATAAATACTTTTTGTGTATTATTTACCTTCCACCGTTTTAGATACCTTTTAGATAAAAAGTGCGTTTATAATAATTACATTATGAAAGACGTGCTGCGCTAAAGTATGATTACTTTTCGTAAAAATAATCCAAATGAAGCGTACGGTAGTAGAACTTCAGCTATTAGGTGCTGCAGTGGCGGCGCTAGGCGTCGGCGATCGCCGACGGCCTCGCGCCTGAAGGGGCCTCGCAAACAAAAAAGTTTTGCCTACAAGTTATTAAAAAGAGGCCTCGCAAAGAGTTTTGCCTACAAGTTATTAAAAAGAGGCCTCGCAAACCTGATGTCGCCGACGTCCACGAGTGGTGTAGCGCCGCCACTGAGGTGCTGATGGTATTCCCGGCGAGCAGAACGATGGCTGAATGAGGTTTTATAGCTCTTCAGAGAACTTACCATAATATTCAAATTGGATTTTATCATGAATCATTTTTTAAATATTCATAATATCCTTTTTTAGAACAACTTTCAAAGTGATTAACAAAAATTTAGACCCAAACCTAATAAATGCTCGGCCCGACTGCAAGCGCGGGCGCGGTTAGGTCGCGGCGCCACGTGACTAACTCGAATTCTGTCCTGTGCTCGGGCTCCGCGATGAATTGTTTTTTTTTTTAATTTATCTAGTCCCTTACAAATGACGCTTGATATTGTAAGTAGTGTAAACGTCGCCGATGGTATTATTAAATTAGTATCTGATTTTCCACGTGTTTCACTCGCCTCTAAACAAATGAAGATGTTATTATATAAACTGCATAAACATGTCGGTGACGTGAACCCTTAAAACATTCCCCTACCAAAAATTGCTCAAAATGCCTAAAGAAGACTTCAAAAAATTACGTAAGAAAATAATTGTTTAGTACCTTCTCCATCTCAAAATAGAATTGCGATTAAATTAGATTAGTTGCGTCAAACGGACTCCTGTACTGTAAGGCAAACCTATTCTTCCTATCTGGACCCTTCTAGAACATTCAACCTGATTTTATACAATTAACTATGAAAAAAAACTAAGTGACAAATAGTTACCAAAAGAAATCATAACTTTGAACACTGGTTCAGTTACCAAAACAATTGTGTATGGTGGGTAAATTCACTCTTAAAGAAGTACAGGTTAGATGGAGTGCGGGGTGCAGCAGGTAGGATTGAAGTTCTTCATACTGTTCAACTCGTAAATGAATGATTGATAAAGGAGCTCATCAACACCAAAATTGATTGTCTTATATCAAAATTTGTGTCAAAAATACTAGTTATGCTGATAACATGATGTCGCTGCCACTTCTAAAATGTGATAGACTTGCCAAATCCATGGACTTAGGTACAATTTAAGAAACAGTTAGCTTAAAGTTTTTAAAGCCAATACAAAAATTTAAGCTTAGTGCCGTCAGTTTCATTTGGCGGACCGCTCCTAAATCAAAGAATAAATATAATTACCGAAGTTCCTGTGGATTTAAACGATAGGTGATTCGGATATAGAACGAGAATGCAGGTTACCAGATCTACGATGCAATACGCTCGCTCACTGGTCTGTAACAAGTGAGAAGCGAGTCAAGGTCACGCTTTTTATAGCAAATTGCCAATCTGGCACACGTGAAGCCTGTGGATGCGTTACACTCGGAGGGTACACAGCGACCTGCAAGTCCAGTATAATAATCCCTTTAGGGGGATTTATAGGACTATACTCATGGGGTTGTCTCACTTTTGCAACGCTTCCCGAATGGTTACGGAGGCGTGGATCGACGGCTTTTCATGCATTATCAGGAAAAGGTAGATCTCGATGATCGATCGCGTGTGCAACTGTTTTAGCTACATATTGTGCGCATTGGCAGGATGGTGGGTCTGTTTGATGCTCAATGTAACTACACAGTCAATTAGACAGAGCAAATGAGCCAGCTGAGGACATACTTGACAACCTAATATCGATAAGCAATGAAACTAATTCTATATGTATTTGTGTAATTACTGAGAATATCTATGCTGCTAGAACGATACTATGTATATTTTGTCTGTAATAAATATTTATTATTATTCTTCTTCTTAGAAATAGAATCTTAAACTTCTTGCATCCGAGTCTAATTAAAGGTCATCATTCTAGAAATAACTTCTACCTCTTTCCCTCTACTCACACTTGAAAAAGTCTCGCATATATGAACACAACGAACATACGTCGCTTCATATGAACGGATTCAACATTTTAGGGACCCAGCACGCAGACTTTGGACATGCTTAAATATTTATGAATCGCTTCGTTTACGTGTCACTTACTAATATCCATATATACTATTATTTAATTCACTGATGTTTTACAATGAATTTCTTTACTTTTGTCATATTTTAATCGGTAGCAACCTAAATGAGTTTCCCACGCGTATATGGTAGGGGTCTCCTTTGAGAACTCTCACGGCCTTGTTTAACTGTTTCTATTAAATCTTTGAAATCAGGACAGGATTCGTCGAAACACATTTTATATATGTTTCCGGATCTGCGTTGGTATATTTCCATTTTTAATGAGAAATTTAATTACTGCTCGATTCTCATTTTTTGACATATTACATTTTGCAATATGTTCAAATAGTCATCAATGAGAAATCAAACACGATGAACAAAAAAAAATTGTGTATGGTCAAAAGAGCTTACTTTTCAGCCTACCCTTGTATTATTATCTGAATGGTCATTGCAGGGAAATTGATATTGATTATATTTAATTAAATGTAGTATAAAAATTTTAATGTTATATATGTTAAAATATGTGTAGTTTTTGTCAAAAGATGCATTGTGTTACTGTGTCTGGTTTACTCATCTCAATGCTAAGGCACAGCCTTTCGCAATTCATTTCAGGTTGATGGGCTTAAAACTTCAACTCTCTATGTTGGCCCAATGTAAGTTCAAGGCCGCTAACAATCGTCAGCAACGCGATGACAATATCTGGGCTGAAAGTACTTTCTTAAGCACAAACGGAGTGTTTTCATTTTCCCGAAGTTAAAGACTAATGTTCAGTTGTTTAAGGTCACAATCGAATCCTGTATCTTATGGTTCGAAGATGACGCTGTTAACCCACTAAGCCATCATCGCCTATAGGATAAATTAAAATTTAAGATGCACAAATTCAAATTATATAAATTAATGGGTAATTTAAAATTTATTTGAATAGTACAGTTTATATTACAATTTCATTACACATATAACTTTTACTATCATCGGAAGATGGAAACAATAACAAACTATACAGTTTCTGTTTGAGGGAAAATATTAACTCTTCCCAATTTCCCTTTAGGTATATTTATTGATGGTAATACTTCTGTCACAATGCCTGTAGCTACGGTCACATTGTTCTCTCTTATCGTAAATGGCTGGCCTTGTATCATCACCATGCCTTCGAGTAAAGTTAAATACACATCAGCATGGTCTCCGGGCATTAACATTTCCATAGTTGGTTCTGAAAAGAAGAGCACTCAACAATTACTTAACTATGAATAGATTTAGTATATAACAAACTCTTCATACGTCTTGGCATCATGTCAAGAGAGTGTCAAGAACAACTGTGCAACAGAGCTTGTAGCACAAATCATTAGAAAATATATTGTGTTAGTAAACAATCAAACTCAAACTAGACTATTTAACACATTTTGAAGTATGGAGTCATATATATATATATAGAAATAAAATAGTATAAGTGGTAACTGTCAATAAAACTTGCATTACTTATCAGTTAACACTTTCCTTATTCAATACTGATGCTCTTTGAATTATCTGTATAAAACTTGGTGATAATGTCTTATTGCTGAGTGTGATTTTCTATGAAAAATAAGTACTAAGCCATTCTTCACGGGCATTGGGAATTTGCATGTTTTGTTAAAAATGTGGTATTGTTTTTTCAATATGTAAGTTTTTTCCAAATGTTTTCTTTCACTGTTGAAGCAAAAAATACATTGATACTTTTGATCTGCACTTGATTATGAAAAACATTTGACAATGCAGGTTCAGACTAACAACTATTCAGTGCCTAGTGATTGACAACTAGGAAACCGTTGCTTGTTGAAAATTGATTAATTACATTATATTTATTACAGATAATTGTATTTCTTTATTGTTTTCAAAGATGCTTTTTTATAGAGCTTAATCCATCAGTTAAATTTACAAGAATAGCAATAAATATTATTGATTTACTGTTGACTAATAGTAAATCAATAATATATATTGATATAAAAGTCTCTGCAGTGTGTAGCTATAAATTCAAACATTAAACATTAATATATTGTAGAGATAAAATAAAAATATTGGATTGTAAAAAAATAATAAAAAAAAATATGGATTTCTGTGAAGAATTTTAAATTGATACTAATTCAGAGAGAACAATAACCAAAAGAAAAAAATATCAAAAAATTTGAAACAGGAGAAGAGAAAAAGATTTATAGTTGTTTTTTATCTTTATATATCTTTGTTAGATGGAATATAGGAGAAAATAAATATGTGAATATATTAAATGTGCCAAATTCATTTAAATGTTTTGTGTATGTTAAATTATAAGTAAATGGGTCACACTGAACATTTCCAGAATTGACTATTTGTAATAAGAATATTAAAAAAACTATTACAGCTTTTGAAAATGGAACTCTTTGGGAGTAGGTTACATTTCTATTCTTTACATACTGTGAAAGATAACCACAGAGTACTCTTGTGTTAAAGATAACTTATCATACTAAAACTAACCACCCCTAAATGAACTAAAAAATGCCTCATATAATACATTCCTTGATCCTATGATATACCCTTAAAATGAGGCCAACTATATTTATCAATGGTTCCACAACATGCAAAAGCATGTAAATAGTGAGAGAATATATTTTGAAAAGCAATAAAATGTATATAATATAAAAATACTAATTACGATACATTTTATTGTTATTTTTTATCATTAATAAACGACTATAAAAAATATAGTGATCTTATTAGTGAGAATCCAAGAATTTTCTACTAGACAATAGCAGGATTGTATTAAAAAATGTATACTGTGTTCATGTATAATTAACATATTTAATGAATATTATATTAACAAATTAAAAAAATTAATAAAAAACATTCACCTAAATCTAATCGGCATGCAATGTTCCAAGTGCCACTGAACATCTGCTGTGAGTATTTTGAGACAACTGGTTTCTTTCTTCCCCCTTCTTGCTTCGACAGAAAATATATTTTAGCTTTGTAATGATTGCTCAGTGAACAGCTTTTAGCTGCACATAATATCATCCCAGTTTCGACAGATTTTAACTTTAGATTTCTTAATAAAACACCGATGTTGTCACCGGCTAATGCCTAGAAATTTTCAGCTTTTGTAAACAACAATAATAATTTTTAAAAAATATACAAGTTTCATTATTCGTTATGAGTGACATTATTTTAAGCACATATTACATCATAAGCAAATATCATTCATTGGATTTTAAATATTGTTTCTTAAATAAATCAACATTGTTTTCATTTTCAATTTTTCCAATATGTTAATTTTCTTATATAGAAAATTAAATTACTACTACAAATAAATAATCATATACATTCAAATGTTTCATGTTTACAATAAAATTCAATAAATCACTTCAGTGCTTGAAAAACAAAATTTATACAATGTGCTCCTAACATTTTTCGTTAACTTTGGCAAATGATTCTCCTGATGTTGACTATTAAAGGTACTCAAATAACTTATGCTTCAAAACGAAATTTTAATTTTTAATGTTTCAAACGTATACTTAGTGAGAAAGGCTCTTTATATAAATGGCAATATGGTATCATCTCTATCGATGCGTGGGCTATGAGCTACGGGCAACCGTCTCACGATGAGACGTGTGCAGCAAGAAGCGGAGAAGTGAATATTAAAGCACTTGTTGCACAAATGAAATATAAACCTTTCATCTTTGTAAATTTACAATAAATTCGGTAACTAAACATTTTTTGAATAATGTTTAGTTATTGAAGTTGTTTTTTGACAATTTCTGATAGTTATCATCCGTAAAGCAAATTGAAAAATTTAATGGAAAACGTCAGGAGCACGTTGTATACATACTCTATATAGTAAGTAGGCTACTAACTAAACATTATTTTAACATCATAACATAGTTCCTTACTTGAGTCGTACTTTTTTTAAATATTTGTATATCAGATATAGTGGTTTTCATGCTGAAACCAAACCCCACTAATTCTGCATTGTCATTTTTCTTTATGATTCCACGTTTCATTGTCCCTATGACTACTGTCCCTCGCCCTGGCACAGTGAATGCATTGTCTATGGGCATGAGAAATGGTGATTGCAGATCTCGAACTATAGATGGTATATATGTGTCCATTGTATCTAAAAGCTTCCTAATCGATGGTGCTCCTGAAATATAAAGGGAGACACATATGTACAGTGTAAATACTTTATAATGCCATTCAACAACAAACTCTTTAAAATGTTGAAATTATTTGGCTTTGGTGGTCTATCTTATTATATATACAATGACACATTCTATATAGCATTACGCTCACTCTAAATAACAACAATATGGCATTATTAAGTATTAAGCAGTAATTTCTAAATTGCCAATATTAGTAAGAGCTGCAGCTGTATACATTTTTTTGTTGCTTTATTATCTAGCATGTGTTTACCTCGACTGATGTACCAAAGGTTCTAAGAAATTTTCTCTTTTGTTTGTTGTGTGATATTTTCTCTTTTGTTTATCTCGGCCACTAGTCTATCATTAGGTTGTTACGGAGCATGAAAAAACATCAGATGAAAAAACAGACTATATGCAATAAGCATTGTTATTATGTTTGCTAAATTTGCACTGTATTAGTAAATAGATATGTCCATGTATGAAAATATTTATATAATATCAATTCTTTTCTTTCTCCATTTAATGACAATTTCATATAATGCCAAAAAAGTACAGTCCCCTAAGTGTTGTTTTATAGAGTTGACACTGTATTTGCAATATAAATGACATATAAATACAGATAAATATGTATAAATTAATATTGAATATTAATTTATATTCACTCACTTCTGAATGAACTCTTTGTAATTTAATATATACACTTTTTCACTGCATTTTCTCACTGTAACTTTTATTATTGCTAAGAATTGTAAGAGATTTCCTTTTTTTAAAAATAATAATTTAGTGAATTATCGTCTGTAAATTGACATTCAACAACCATGCAACTGCATACTAAATTACGATAATAATCAAACGAACATGGCAAAAAGTCATAAATGAAGATAATAATAGGAGAAACTTGAATAAAGAAAAACATAAACAATTATTTAGATGTTTTAAGACAATTAATTTATATTTATTTTTTCATAATCTTGTTATCAATATGCATTTCATTAAATACTATTGTCAACAACAGTAGTTATAGAGAAGTTGATGGGTGAATTTTAGCTGCACGACAATTCCAATTTTTTCAAACAAATGCTTATGTTCAACAAATATTGTTTATGCTTTAATATGTTCTACGCACATCCAATCAATTGGCTAACTTGACGAGAAATATAGACGCTGTCAGGCGATTAACGGGTTAATAGTTACCATGTTCTGATTCATCACCATTAAGAGCAAGTAAGGCAGAACCATATGTGACTGGTATTGTGTTGCCGTCATATCCATAATCAGATAATAATTCTCTCATCTCGATTTCCACTAATTCTATTACCTAAAATAATGAAAAACACTAGAGAATCTCGAAAAGTTTGCATCTAGTCTAGTTCAAATAATAGTTTCTATTGCATTTTTCAGTATTATAGTAATTTTGTATTTTAAAACATTGACAAATTTTTGAAATATTTATTAACAATTAGTATTACCAAAACACAGAGTTCAAGGCAATTTATATTGATATATTTTAACTGATTTACATATGTAAATCAAAGTCGATTAAAATTTATTGTAAACATTAAAGAAAATGAAATAAAACTATTGCTAAAAATAAAGATTTAAAAATATTTGATCACACCTCATTGTCCACTATATCTGCTTTGTTGATAAATACAAGAATATATTGTATTCCCACTTGTTTTGCCAATAACAGGTGTTCTTTGGTCTGCGGCATGGGTCCATCATTCGCTGCAACTACTAAAATTGCAGCATCCATTTGTGAAGCTCCTGATATCATATTTCGGACAAAGTCTGCATGACCTGGGCAATCGGTGTGTGCATAACTTCGGAATTTTGTGTTGTAACCCACATGAGCAGCATTTATTGTTATTCCTGTAATATTTAAAGGCATTAGTGAACAAACTTGAAGTGTAAATGGATTTATATTACTTGTTTGGTATAATTATGTAATGTTTTGATATTTCAGGTTCATGAAACAATTTACTGGAAGGGTTGCAATAGTTGAATGTCAGCGACACCTATAATAAAATATAATATTCTGATTGTAATAATTGCAATTTCATTAATATCACAGTGAAGATAATGATAAATAGGTATTTAGTAAATGAATACAATAAAGAATATCATAAGTTGGTTTCATAGAATATTATAATTCAAAGTTATGAGTTTATTTAGCAAATTACCTCTAGTCTTTTCTTCTGGAGCCTTATCGATTTCATCAAAAGCAACATACCGCGCAAATCCATCTTTGGCTAGTATTTTAGTTATGGCAGAAGTTAGTGTGGTTTTGCCATGGTCTACGTGCCCTATAGTACCGACGTTGCAATGTTTCCTTTCGTCGGCTTTTTGAGCTGGTTTACTGCTAAAACTGAGCTTGCTTACTTTTTTACTAAAATCAAGTCGCTTGTTAAATAAAGCACTGCTTTTCACAGAATTGTATACGTAATTGAGAATTAATTTTCGGTTCATAATTTGAAGCTTCTTTTTTGGTATTTTTTATTCATATATTTTAATTATGTACATTAATAGGTTATGTTATGAGAATTGACATTTCAAGTGTCAACTAACGAAATTGCTCTGTGTACTGAGCACTGAGCATGCTCAGTGGCTCTGTGTAAATAACAATGGACTAGTAGCGGAAAAGTGTTTAAGGCATCTACGTGTGTAGTTTTTTCTCGTATTTTTATTTCATTTTTAGCGTTAATTGTTGTGTTTATACCCGTTAATACATCTGTACTCCTTGTTCCGTTATTCTACCTATTTTTTCCGTCCTGTATTTTGAGTTTGTATTTTATTTTTAATTTTTCTAACCTATTATCGTTTATTTTGTGCGAAAGGGGCTACTTGTCCAAGATGGACGACCCGCCCGATGATACATACGGGTCAACCTCCGTCACTATTACCGATGCTACAACTATGTCCTGCTCGGTGGATGAAATAAATAAAAAGAAAAGGTTATCGAAAAAACTTGCTCGTTAAGAGAGGCATCGGACGAACTCTCAGTTAAATATAACATTCAGCTCTCAACCTCCTTCGTTAAATGATGTTCCATCCCTCTCTCGTCTCTCCAACATAGGTCCTATTCAACCCTCCCCTGCTACTCTTTCTGACACAATTAATGTACGGCACCTGGTACACTTTGTGCGCTGGCCGAAACCGTCGATGAGGATCTTCAGCCAGCAGAGTTTCAATAAAAGACCTTGTACTTTACTTATTGACTGAGGAGCAGAGTTTCGTTTGACTTGTATTTACTAATGGAAGTGGATACGGAAGTGGAAGTGAGGGATATCGGGACTAATCCTATATTTATATTACTATTACACGTGTTCCCGATATCCCTGCTTTTTAACGGTTTTTAACGGTCAAACGATAGCCCGCTCCCCGTTTGTTCTTTATTTAAAATAACTCTATATTTTCATGATTTGTTTATAAATTTTTACAGGAGTAGCTATATGACCCTATTTGCTTAGTCAAAATCAGATCTATTATGATCAGCGACGCACACAATCGGAGTAAAAGCCGATTTTATCCTGTTGTCTATATATATAACCCCCCTCCCCGCTTCATCACTATATATTAAATTTGCGCGGGAAAGGAGCCCTCACTCCTAGTGCATGCGTCACCGACCATACATCCCTATATTTAATAATAAGACAAATAGAATATTTTTATTAAGCAAATACAATGACTTTCGCCGCTCTATTTACAATAAATTATATAATCAAATAATTACAGGTTATTATAAACGAATATCTATTACGGCCGTTCCGAACATTAAACGAATATCTGTTACTACCGTTCCGAACAATTAATCTTTCAACTAAAAGTGTTAGGCGTCTGGAATATAATAATAATAATGACAGAGGCCCATTTGTCATTCCTTGCCAGAGGATCGAAGCTTCCCCTTCTGCTGGCAGTGTGCTCCACCCGGTGTCTTTTGGGAAAATCCTGCAATCGGTCCATGTCAAAGACATTGTCAATAGCAGGGTGAAGAGAATTAGGAAGAATTGCATTGCCCTCTCTTTCTTGAATCCCACAACCGCTAATGCATACCTTTCAAACCCTCTCCTTGCACTCAAAGGTCTTTCATCACATCATTTAATGTTCCTCGTCTTGGTCTAGTGTTAGGTGTTCATTCTCATTGGTCCTCAAAAGAGATTCTCGGTTGCATTGTGGTTCTGTAGGTTTACGGTCAGTTGTTAAAGATTTGGCGCCTTGACTATGAGACGATGGTGAATGGCTCCACTGTTTGGAAACCGTCCCAAACTCTTGTGCTTACCTATGATAAGCAGATGTTGCCGCAGAGGGTGTTGCTCTGTTACAATGCTCTATCGGTCAAGGTTATACATTTACCCGACGATTCGGTCATACAACTGTTACCGATATGGGCATACTAAAGCTCAATGTAATCTCAGCCTAGATGTTTTAAGAGCGGTAACGCGCATATAGGTGAGTCCTGCACCAAAGTGTCTCTCTCAAAAGGGAGGACGAAGTGTCCTATCTTCATTGTTTGGGCCGACATACCGCTACTAGCAAACACTGCCCACAGCTTAATAGACACAAGCGTGTCAAGATTTCTATGACTGAAGAATCTATTTTCTATTCTGAGGTTTCAAAAAAACATCCCTCTATTGGTAAATCATATGTAAACGTTGCTGCTTCCTTTGTTTCCAACCCTAGTGCTAAGAAGTCGCAGCTTCCTAATTCTTCATCCTCTAATAAAAAAAAACCATCTTCTTGAAACCTCATCAGTCAGCTAACAAAAGATACGATAAAGCTTTTCATCAGGAGATTATCTTCAGTGAATTTTCTTCTTGTTCCAATGTCTGAGCTCTTTCAACCTCAAGCCTTGTTGGGAGTAACAGCCTACCGTTCAACTTTGCCAATTTATTACTTTCTAATTTATTTATTGAAAATGGTTCGTCCAGCAGTAGTTGTTCAGTGGAACAGCCAGAGTGTAAAGAGGGATAAATCCGACCTTATCTTTCTCTTACAAAAATACTCCCCCACTGTTGGTGCCGTGTCTGAGACATGGTTGAAGTCAAGCAGTCTCTACAGTACCTGGTTTCGTCTGCCTTAAAGACGACAGATCTGATGGATACGGTTGTGTCGCTGTGCTTATCAGAAATCATACTCCCCTTTCCGATGGCCTCCAAGCAGTTACCGCGAAGGTTGAGGTTACTACCTTCCTGTCCCTATACATTGTCTCACTTTCCCCCCTAATCCTAAGTGAGTTAGAAGCTATCCTCTCTACCCTTGTCAGACCTTATATTGTGTTTGGTGACTTCAACTGTCATCATACGCTTTGGGGTTGTGGTGGCGTCGATTCCTCTGGCAGGGCTTTTGTTGACATAATGGATAAACTTGATCTTCATGTTGAACAATTGATGTTCATCCTGAACAATGGGCACTCCAACGTATCGAACTAGACCGTATTCGAGCCCCAATGCATTGGACTTATCTTTCTGGTCTCCTGATCTAGCCTCGCTCCTATCCTGGGAATTCCTACAGGATTCTTATGGTAAAGATCATTTTCCGATTCTTATCAAACTTCCCTTTTTCGTCACTCTCATAAAAAAAAATGATTCCCCTATTAAAATACAAATTAAAGGATGCTGATTGGAATGGTTACGGATTACGGTTCGGGTATCGCTGGAAACGAACACGTGAACCTGGTAGCGAAGGATATCCTGTGGGGATAAAATCCCCTATATTCATTACTCCCGTGACTTGGTTGCTCTGTCTAAAAAATGGCTGCTTTCTTCGTGGACTCATCACTTGCCGATTTCCAAAAAGTCTAAAGGGGTCCATTATTCCTATATTCAACCTTCTCTCCCTTCTAAGCCATGGTTTTTAAAATTAAAATTTAGTAAACGTGCTACATCAACCATCTGCAGGATGAGACTGTCACTGTTCCACTCCGATGCACCTACCTAAACTTCGCATTGGAGACTCATTGGTATGCGATTGCGGTCTGGACGACGGGGACTTAAACCACATCTCTCTTTCCTGTTCTTTATATTATCGCCATCATCTTCTAAACTATCTCCTAGACTCTTAGTGTCCCTCTCTCAACTCTCGTATCCTCCCTTATTTTATTCATTAGCCATAATAAAATAAAATTGTAAATAGAATCACATATATATTTACTTTATATATTTGTATTATTTACTTTATATATTGTCTGTGTTTATAGATATATACACTGCTTTTTCTATCCTTTTTCCCCATCTTTTTTTACTTTTCTTCCTTGTGTCTTTTTTTTGTTTTAACAACTCTGAACGCTTAGGTTTCTTTTTTTTACTTCTTACTTTTTTCCATGTGTAAATGAAACTAGCACAAATATATAAGCCTCTATATGATTGCCATTATGCCAAGAAGTGAAGTGAAGTGAAATAACTAATGTCAAAATGACAACATAGAAGCTGTTTTTTTACATCAATATGAACAATGAAACTACATTTAAAGAAATACTCTAATACATAGCTTTTATACATTTAAAATCATTCTGTGGCTTTTAATATAAAAAAAATATGCAATGCATTTTAATTTTACTGTGGTAGAGCAATACCGTAGTCAATATGTTTAAAGTAGAAAAAATAAGCCCGTTCGACTGGTGAAATCTCAGAGTAGGTGACATTTTCACCTACTGTGAGAGTTTAGGAGGTGGTCCACTCCCCATTTCACCAACCCGATCACCCTACACTAGATATCCTATTCCCTCCCAAGAGGCCAGTAATGCACTGGTGACTCCGCTGGCGTGACTAGTGTCCATGGGCGGCAGACCATCTATTTTCTCCTCCTGATTATTATATATATATAAACTTTTTAGAAATTGCTATGGTCAAAGACAGAGATTGCAGGGAAGTATGCTTTAACAATGCATTGATTAAAAACCTAACAATAGAAAATAATAGACAAAAGAATAGGAAAGACAATCTTTGGCTTTATGATATACATGCATTTATGATACTCATCTAAGCTCCTAAATTTGAGGAGCCAATTTTTCAAATCACTACACCATCTAGTAAGATTTTGTAGAACTGTTTTTTTTTTAATGAAAATGCCTCATTGAGGTATATTATATTCATAAGAAATAATTTATAATCTTCATTTTGACATATATACCAGTGATATTCCATATTCAAGACCCCATTACTGTGCCTCAACATTGATTTATTTATATTTTTCATTTATTTTCCCTAAACACAAGCTTGCATCCTACAATACCCATAAACACATTAAACATTAAATATGTTTATCTCAATCGCTTTAAAAAATATTCAGTAGTTTAAACCAATTCAAATAAATTACTAGTTTCAAACACATCATTTTCATTATATGATTATATTAGTGCAAAGACAAATAATTTACAAGAAAATTCTTTAAAAACTTAATCCTTCATATTGAGTAATTAATGAAAACATAAATCTTAGAATCCCTGGAAATCTTCACATCTCCCATGAAGCAAATACATAACTCTTTTAGGTGTAGGAGAAACCAACTTGGTTTTAGTTCATTCGAAATAATTGCCTCTCAACCTTGTTTTTGTCATATGAGTTATTTGTTTATGAATGTTGAGACAATTGATATATAACATTGTACATAAATATTTTAACTACATTTGGGTTTAAATTTGGGTTTAAAACTCGATACATTACATTAACAATAATTTTATTCATATATTCAATACACCAGTCATACTATATGTAAAAGAGTCAAGCACATCGTCTGATGCTAAAATGATCTTTGCATATTCAGGTCCTTCCTTAACCATCTTTGTATACACATATTTCAGATATTCACATTACACATATACAGTAGTTTTGATATTCAAAATAAGCAAAGCAGTTTATAGAATAGAAATTTATATAAGGATATGGCAATTTATATGTTAAAGTCAATAAAAAAATTTTGATAAACATATTTAAAGCTGTAATATTTTTTTCACATTTTTCTATAATGCAGGTTTTTATATGCAACATACAACCATAGTATCACAATCCGGCCGATAGCGCACAAAAATAAACAGATCGATAAAATTGGCAGAAATAATATACCTTATTACAATTGTGTCCCTTAAATGGAATATGTATTCTATAACAATCTAATTTTTATAGTAATCATGACTCTTCATAGTCAGCCGAAGAGACAGGACAGCCTTTGTAACCGTTAGTTTTTTAAATTGGTGATGCATATTAAAACATGGCATAACCAATGATTGAAATATTCCATTTCTGAAACTTCTCGATTAGATTTTTGTCATATAAAGAAAAAAATGAAGTATTTACCATTGGATACATATAGAGAGGTAACATTTAAAATGTTCTAGTTGCTCTTTACTTCACCTAATTAGTACAACTGGTGCTAGAAAACAATTACAGGACGAGTCATTTTATCAAGGGCGAATCCAGTCTTCGAGTCGAGGGTTGGGGGTGACACATACGAGGTTCAGTCACGACTGGCTCTAATTCGATTACAATAGTAATATTGACAAAATAGCCTAGCGAAGGGTATGACCTCCTCCGGATCCGCAAATGTACTTTGTATTAGTCATTAGCGTTTTTGTGTTATGATGCCGTCTTATTTACTTTTTATGGAAACTACATACATTGATGCATAGAATTACTTTGTACAGTTACATATCTGCGGAACTCACAGTATGCATAGAATAAACCCACTTGATGTCTTTAGAGTTTCTGTCATACAACAGATGGCGTTTAATAAAGAAATTTAATTGTTGTTATTCATAATATATACACAACAAAAATAATAATAAATAAATTTAAAATACTTTTTAAATTTACTTATTACTGTTATTTTAAATGTTTAATGTGTACTTGTAAATCCTAAAATTCTACAATATTTCTATAATAACTGTAAAAATGGCATATTTTATAAAACAGCAAAAACACAAGCAATTTTCGATACTCTAAAATAATTAATTATGTAAAATTGTCTTTTTATATGGATCTCAATGGTATTTACTAAATAACTTTTAAAACAAATAAAACACTTTTAATTTCGTAAAATTATGTAGCAATTACAATTAAATGTATTTAAAAAAATCTATTATCGTCCTTATTTCTCTACATTAATTTATTTTTAATAGGTAATATTTATACAGTCGGCATGCTTGGAAATAATTTTGACACTTATTAAACATTTAGTTGTCTATAATATGAAAAAGCCTATAACAAAATTATAATATATAACATAATTTTATTGTTTGAGAACTCTATAGTGAAGTGTGAACTCTACATTTGACTTCCAAATAAAGTGTCGTACTGTTCTTAAATCCATGTTTGGGTCCAAAACCTAAAAAAAGACATTTTATAAAATACATTTCAATAATTAACACATACAATTTTAAATTTTCATTAACAGAATAGGACTATGATTTAAAAACTCAAATTACACTTGAGAAAGTTTTCAATCAAAGGTCTCATTTCATTTTCAATATTTATGAAGATTTTTGTATTTACTTGTTAGTCAGTAATTGCAATAAAATTTACATTATATATAATTGTGTTTATGAAAATAGAATTACTGTCCAAACAGTATTTAAGAAATACTCATCCATAATAGTATTTAAAACATAAAGAAAAATAATTAACCTGATCGCAGCATAGTAATTCCACCTTTTCTTCGGGTGCTTCATTTGTGCTGTCGCCATTGGAATTGGATTTGGTGCTTCCTGTCGTCCCAGTAGCGCCATTCATATCTCCTGAACCTAGGATTTTCTCCACTACATGTTCAGACACCTTGCGGCATTGAATGAAGTCATTAGCAACCAAGCGGTCCTGAAATATAATCTTAAATATACTAGAATATACTAGTTTACCTAGAAAAAGATAACTCTTTTCATGAGGTGGTCTAATTACAGCACTGTAAGGCACACTAATTGTAACACATTGAAAATACTTGTTTTTTTTAAATACAGTGGAATCTCAATAACTCGAACTTCGTTAAGTTTAAATCCTCAGTAAGTGGAAAAAAATTGTCATTCCCTTCCAATGAACCCCTAAATATGCGGTATCTCCAATTATTTAGACTTTGTAACTCAAACAAAATTTTATTTCCCTATGACATATTGATAATACATATTTATACTCTATAACTCGAATTTCAAAAAGGATATTCCATAAGTCGTAGTTGGTAAAATATAATGATGTCTTACTTGGAATTCCCCGAAATGATAGCAATAAATTCCAAAATGAATGTTCGGGTTCGGGGCTTCTAATCTATTGTTTTGGTCTTGTACACGTGCAATGAATGAATACATTCATGAAACTTTCTAAGTAACACAGCTGTGAACGTTATGGTTGTTCCTCGTCGACACAGTCATATGTATCTCGAAGTTCTTGTTAAGTCAAAAACTCGTTAACACGAATTTTTTTGCATTTCTCTTGACATTCAAGTTATTGAGATTCCACTGTATAACTTTAGCTTTTTATGCAGCACACATCCATGATTTTATTATGTTTTGATATTGCCACAGCCATAATTTAATGCTCTCAGTTAACTTAAAAAAATTAGTCATATTGGGAATCTGGCTTAAAAATCTAGGATTACTTACAAATTAACAAAACAAATTTACAATTGCCATTTGAATCAAATGCCACTTTTTATAAATTTGACAGATTCAATTTAAAATATCAGCACAAATATATGCTTGAACATACTTGTACCAAAAATGATAGGCATGCCTATATGGGCTAATGATTCTTCAACTGATGACAGCTCACTTTGATATCTTACAGTAGTAGTGTTTTAATTTTTTTGTAGAAATAAAATATTTTTGATAGCAGGTATGTATCGAATGGTACCCATGCAATGCAGCGCACGTAAAAAAAAAATTTCACCCCTTAAAGGTATGCTGAAACGGTAAAGGTTCCATTGTTTTAACTTTGGTGGTGGAACAATATGAAGACTTAGCTGTTTTTGTAATGCAGCTGACCCTCATCTTATGCATCTGACTGTATTTGAAACTGCTTTTTGCCAGGCAAGCATATGCCTTTTTTTTCCTATTATGGTTTATACTATTTGTGGAGTAATGTATGGATAAGTTTTTATTTTTATGAAGTATGTCTGTTTTTTGATAACATTCATATTTTTTAGGATTAGGATTCTCATCTAGAATAACTGTTGATCGCATTTCTGAAACTATCAATTCAATATAGATCTTTCTCAACTTTCAATGTTGTTATAAATTAATTAATAGTAATGACAATCCATTGTCATGATTTAACTTCTCATTTTACTTACAATGCCTTAAAGTCTTCTAAGAAGAAGGTAATCTATAAAGAAGTCCACATAATATTCCTAAAATATTTTAGCTTTCAGGAAAAATTACATCAGTCTAGCTATCCATTTGAAATAATGCACAATCAATTTGAAAAAATGGACAGACAGACAAAAATTTAAAAACTGTTCTATGGATTTTAGTGTCATCTAAATAAGCATAATAAGAGCTTAGAAATAGGCAGTTATTCTAGAATTATAAATAGCACTATATAATTAGGTGTTTAGGTTGATAAAATGATAATAAAAATAACAGTCTTTACATATACAACCTTCTTTTGCCTATCTTGTTTGCTTTGGCAAGTAGAGTGTGGTAGCAAATAAAATGGTAATTTATTGAGTTTAGGCGCCACCATCTCAATAGCTACATCAACCACCCACGATGGTACCGTTTCACTAAGGAGGTTTCCCTCTGTCTCACCACTAGCATCTCCAACCTGAAAAATACACCAGAGTTTCCCCGTAACATAATGTCTAATATTTTTATTTAACATTCAAATGGCGATGATATAATCTAATTTCTCTAAAATGTGTTAAATTTGTTTAAAAATGCTGATACAAATTAATGAAATAATAGTAATCTCTATAGTAATATTAGTATCCATGCCTACCAATACATAAAGATTTATGAATTCATATATTTAGAAAATTCATATATAATGAATGTACCTGTGGCATTATTATTAAATAATTAATGATTTGACAATATTGTCTTATTAAGAATTTTATTAAATACCACTTAACATTTATGACACAACAACACGTTGCATTTTAAACAACAGTTGTATAATAAAATAGAAAACTGATTTTATAATAAATTTACCTGCAGCCTATAAAGAGTTCTACCTCCAACTTCACTAAATATAAGAGGTGTATGCAATGGCACACTGAAGAAGTTATTTCCAATAATTTTTTGGCCAGATTCATTCACCCTATTGGGATGATTCCAATGTTCCAATAAAGCTTGTAATAGAAGTGCACCGAAATTGACTTTCTGATCATTTTCCATTGTAAGACCAGCTTCCTTAGCACTCACCCAAGCACTAAGGCAGTCGACTTCATCTTGTCCTAAATGTATAGTTAACATCCCTGTTTTCAAATCTACGTTGAACCAATTAGGTACATATACCATTTTAAACCTTTTCTTTACTTCTTCGTCATAATCTATTTCTCCTAAATCCTCGACTTTACTCGCCTTCAACACATCATAAAGTGCTACATTGTTTGCTGTGTCTTTTGTCAAGATATGCCTTTTGTCATTCAGAACTGTGTAGTGCCGAATCGCTGGTCCTCCTGGGATATGGCATATAGGCGTCGTTTGATAGACATTAGAATTATACATGGTTTGGTTAAAGGCATCAGAATGTAGAGTACTTAAAGGCGGTAGTTTCCAACACCTTATATCAGATTCAGAAGTGGACACCCAGACCCCTTGTTGGTCGGCTGTGAAGCACAATTTAAGAATAGGAGCAGATTCCTCACAGACGACCATAGAATTCTCAGGGTTTCTCAGTTCAGTTATGATCACTAACTTATCTCTACCACCCGATATGATATGAGTAAAGTTCTCTGTGGCTAATAAAGCCCAAACAGCTTCCGAATGCACTCTAATAGTAGAAACACACCTCTGTTGTGGCAATGACCAAAGTTTTATAGTGCCATCTGAACTACCAGACACGCATTGTGAACCATCACGACTTACAACTAAAGCTTTAACATTGTCAGAGTGCCCTTTAAGCTTCATAAGCCTTGTGCAGTTCCTGGGGTCCCACACCCTTAACACTTTCTCCGTCGATCCACTCACTATTATAGTCCCTGGCGGGTTCATGGCTAAGCTGTATATGGATTCTTTATTTCCAACTAAACTGGAAGTCGTCACTGTGTTGTTACTAGCGGTCAAAGCAGTCAAAGTGTTGACATCCCACAGGAATATAGCTCTATCCAGCCCTGCACTGGCCACTTGTTCTTTGTCCTTCGCGTAAGCTAAAGTCCTGACATAGTCTTTGTGAGTGCGTAACGTGGACATACAAAACCCTTTATGCGCATTCCAAACTTTAACAGTGGTGTCGGATGATGCACTAATTAAATTTTTACCACCGCAACAGAGCACGATATCGTTAACCCAGTCCGTGTGGTGTTCCATACTCTGTATGTATCTATCTTGGACGCCGCTGCCGGTATGCCAAACACGTATGATGCCATCCCGGCCGGCTGAATACAATCTACCTTGTAAAGGATCCAGTTGGAGAGAGCTCACGCCATTTTTGTGACGCCGCTCCTCCTCGTCCCGGATCACAAACGATACTTGAGTTTTTTTACGCATTGTACCGGCCATTTTCCGACATTTTCGTTGTAGTTAAAAATTAGTTATTTAAAAAGAAGATAGGTTTTAAGTACTGTATTATAGATACAACTTTGCCTACTTCAAAAACGATCATGACAAATGTCAAAGTATGAGCCTGTCAGGCTGTGATGGAACATATGACAACAGAAACATGACAATGACACTTTAATTTTTAAGCCAAAGGCTATGACAAAAGGTTTGTTCAATTTTGTTAAAAACTATTTATTACTCTAAATTATCCGGTATTTGTCGATTGAGGAGAATAATAAAAAATATTCTATTTTGATTGATTTATATTATAAAGAATTTGTTATGTTATGTAATATGTTAAACTTCTTTGCTCTTGGTTTAAAATTTTAATTCACGAAAAATTAATATCATATGAGAGAAATTGTTAGGTAGTCGGTGGAGAAACCATCAGTAGAAGTACACGTGGGCGTTATTTCACGTCACTAGATACAATAACCTGTGACGCGATATGTAACTGAATCACTAGTTTCGAGTCAACATAAAAGTAGTGATTTTTGTAAATGCGTTATTCTCAAACGCGTGATGTCATATCACGCATCACACCGAACTAGTAGTGGGCGATATAAACAAATGACAGTGAAAACGTTGAAAAAGTGTAAATAAACTTGTAAATATATTAAAAGTGTAAATAACCTGTAAATATTAATAATCATTGTATATACAATCAAATTATTTTTTTAAATACGCCTGCATTAATAATTTTATTAAAATCATAGTTTCATAGTAAACACTAATCAATCATAAATATATTTAATGCAGTCAGTCCTAAGCCTGAATAAAGTATGAAGGGAAGATAATTTATTGATTTAACTGTATAGCTACAAACACAAAACAGTGATTTAATTTATTTTCGTTTCGTGTGTAACTGTATAGTTGGTGGACGTATTTATGCAAACAATCACAGTAGCTGAATGAAAATAGCTAGTTACAAAAATCACTAGTTTTAAAACAGGTGACGCCGACCAAGTCACTGGTTTGCTTACGTTTCTTGAAAATGACGTAACGACCCACACCTAAGTAGAAGAGAATGCTTCAGTGGCATCTTCACTATAACGAATTTATCAGTGGCGAAAGGTTGATAGCAGATAGGAGGCGGGAAGGGGGGTAGGCAAGGGTGTGGCTAGGTTTTAATTACGAAGTTAATTACGAAGTTACGGGAAAGGGGGTTTAAAAAAAAAATAAAAATATGCCTAATAGGAAAATAACATTCACTTTAAAAAAATCTCTCCCATAACCTTTTCTTGGTTATGCCTTGAAGGATAGGTACAGGAATAATTATAGGGGTAGCATGTTTTTCATTTGAGATCGCACTAGTATCTATATTATTCTCAATAATTGTCTCTTGTCAATAATAAAGATAAGATTTATTTTTATACGTATATACATAGAAATAATTTGAATTTCTATTGTGTGTGGCTTTTACGCATAAATATTTTTTTTAAATAACTACATCAAAAACTTAAAAAACTCACTTATGGCAATAATTTTTGTATTTTGGCGAATATGAAAAGGAAGTACTACTGTCCATAGACTATATACCAATAACATTAAGAGGTACTTGGGCTTGTATATTTATATGTATATATAATGATGCTGTACCTAATTTGCCTAATGGCAAATTGAACTAAATGTCACGTCCGAATGGCTTATGCCTCAGAGGAAAGATGGTGTAGATGGAGCGATAAAATAGCAATACTCTAGTTTCTATATGGATTTGTTTTTCTTATGACATCTGTAATGAAAAAAAAGGGATAGCAATGATATTGGTAACGATAATGATAACGAAGATATTGATGATGATAATGATAACGATAATAATAGTGATAATCCTAATGACGACGCTAATTACAACGTTAATGATAACGTTATTGACAACGCTAATGACAAAGCAAATGACAACACTAATGACAATGCTAATGATAATGAAAACGATAATGATAAGTAATAAAGCTACGATAAGAATGATGTTAACTATAGCGATAATGATAATGATAATGGTAATAATATAATAAAAATAAAAATGATAATTGTACGTACCCGGGCAGCGTAAGGTATGGTAAGTTCGGTGCTCACGTGGATTTCGCTGACGCTCCGTCCCATGTCCAGGCGATCGTCTAATGGCATTATTTTATTTCATTGTTTCACTCCTGTAAATCGTATTATGTATATAAAGTACATTAATCCCGCATTGACCGGCGTTTTCTTTTTATTTCACTCACCAGTGCGTGAGCAAAGTATTTCCAATGACAGCCGGCAAGTAAATCTGAATGGCGTTTCCTGAGCATCTCGCCCGCCCTGCGTTCGTCAGTTGTCTATGGTATAGGAGAGAAAACTATAATTTTAAGATAGAGAAGATGGCGTGAACAATAATAACGATAACGATAATGACAATATCAATGACATCATTAACGCCAATGCCAATGCGTTATAATTTGCAGTATCATAACGACAATGATAACGATAATGCTAATGATAAGTGTGATTGTAAGAATAATGATAATGCTAACGATAATGATAGTGCTATCGAAAGTGTTAATACTGAAGACAATTTTAACTCATAGTTGTAATAATAATGTAACCGATAATTAAAATGCTAACGGTAATGTAAATGATAATGATGATGCTAATGACAGCGCTAATGGTATTGTTATTGCTGATGATAATTCTAATGATAATTCTAATGATTATGACGATGCGTATGTTCATGATAAAGATAATCATAATAATAACGATAATGAAAACGATAACGATAACGATAATGACAACGGTAATGATACCAATAACGATAACGATAAATTATATTGCTAATGATAATGCTAATCATTATGATAATTTTTATGCTTATGTTAACGATAACACAGGCTTGCGATGGTTTCCCCCTTAAAATAATAATTAGATAGCAATTTGGGTAGGTATTAGAAAAAAATAATAAAAAATTCCATCACGTACATTTTCTGAGCAAATTACTTTTTAGTTTTTTTTGGCTTCCAAATTCTTTGATAACAGAGTATGCTAATAGTACTGATTACATTTAAATATTCATGTACCTTTAATAGTCATTGCTTGTCATGGTTAAAATTATATTACGATTTAAGTATGTAACTACATATTATGTTACGATTTTTGTATGATAATAAATAAGTCAAATATCTTCTCGTAAATATGTTAATTCTCCAGATAACTTCTATTACATGGATGTTATGTAATATGGAAACAACAACATAATATTTCGAAATCTATCGAATAATTGTATGAAAGGTACTTTAAAATCAAGATAAAAACTATGACAAGAAATGAATAACGCGTAAGATGTGGTCAACTTGTGTTCCTGAATCAAATGTAATATTGCTTCACAAAGTTCTTTGCAAATTGCTTCAGTTTATGAAGCAATTTCAAAGCTCGGTCCCTAAAGATGGTCCCTGTTTCAAATACCTATATGATACATTTAAGCATTTATCTGATGCTAAGGCATTTATGTTGGCTCCGACGAAAGGAAGTTAATGCAAGCGTTCTCTTTTTTTTAAAGTTAAACGTTTTATTAATTTTTTTAAAGTTAAACGCTTGAAATTTATTTAAAGATGCAGCAAACATTTTTAAAAAACAAAAAAACGAAAAGTTTCGAAAATATAGTGTATAAAACGAAACGAAAGGTTTTGAAAATACGCTCAGTAATTTCCATAAATTGGGTTGCAATGTATATGTATATATATATATATATATAAAGATATTTGTTTATATGAAAGCGATAAACTCAGAAACTATTTGACCGATCATTATAAATATTGGTATGTATATGTATTTTTTCACGGAGGTTTTTATGTTATCTCTATTGACGCAACTCGCCACTAGGTGGCGCTGCGATGTGTACCGACTTCCGTATCGCTCAACCGATACATGTACTTATCAATATTCATAATGTTCGGTCAAATAGTTTCTAAGTTTATCGATTTCATATACACAAACATCTTTTTATATAATGTTTACTCCCGGCTTCGTCTAAGTTGAAATTGTGACTGGTAGCGAAATTGGGATTGCAAGCGGGATGGGGCAGAGAATTGCGAACGGGACGAGAGTAGAATCTGATCGGAAGTGAATTGCTAGCTGGACCGGGGTCGAAACGGAGAGCGGAACTGGGGTCGATAACGGATGTGAAGTTGGGATTACAGTCAAATGTGTGACCGGCTACGGAATCGAAAGCGATACGGGTATTCAGCTAGAAATCAATCGACACAAAAGACGAAGGAATACATTATACGACCACGCTGGCGCAGCTGCGGGCATTAGTTATACGGGCAAGAACAAACAAAAAAGAGCAGAATAATGTCTACCGAGCCAGATAGTATGAGTATAAAATTACATCTTCTGCATTCTCATATTGACTTCTTTCTCGAGAATCTTGGTGTCGTAAGTGAAGAATAATGTGAGCGTTTCCACCAAGGAATTAGTGTTATGGAGAGCAGATACCAAGGAAGTTGATACCAAATATGATGGCCGACTACTGCTGGATGTAGAAGAAAGACGAACTGGACAGAAAGCGTAAAAAAAGGAACATTGAACAGGAGTTTTGTAGGAAGTAGAAAATGATACCTCTTTGATTTATTCAGTCCTTTTAGCAATATGTCTAACTGATACTGTTGTTATGTGCAGTAAAATTTAATGTTCGATTCATTGATTTTTGTTTTTTTTTTTATGAAAATTGTTGATAAATTCTAAAATATGCATGTTAACAATAAAAATAAATCTCGATGTGCTGGAAAAAAGAAACGAAGGTGTATTTTAATTCAACGTACCTAGGTATTTAATAAGATAACATAATTATTTGAAGGAATAAAAAAGTTAAATCTCACAGGCCTGTGTAATGTCTGGTAATAGTATAGTTATAAATATATATTTTTATTAACTTTTTTATATATAGGTGAGAAGCAAGATAATTATGAAATCTTTGTGTAAAAAGTCTTCAAATTTGCTCTGACCTTAGAGCAATTTTATTGAGTATGTAAACTTAATTTCTCATTAAACTATTTCACATTATGCAATGTTAAATATTGTAAGGTGGTACGGACTCCTTCATTTACGAGTCCATATCGTACTTGTCAAGTTTTTCTACAACAGCGACAAACAATAAGCCTCTATATTCGCAGGTCGACTTGTTTACGAAATAGACTATCGTTACTTTTTCAATATTCCTGCGAGACTACGATCGCGTAACTCGACGACGTCAACTGCTGATATATCCCTGAAATTGATCAAAATATACTTCGTACTTTACTTTGCAATCTCACCCGAATCTCACTCTGCAATACACTCTAATGTTATGGAGTTTCCATGGGGAAAGTTCGAATAAGATTCATATCAGAATCTCGAGTTTCTATGTAAAAAAAAAAAAGTTATATTGCACAGCTCAAAGAGATCTGAGTGGGCTCGACGAATGTTACATTTCAAATGTCCCTTTTGATCACAAAGTATTTCCTTATATAACTCAAGTTTAATTTAAAAGTTATAGAGTTTTTGATACCGTCGAAAATATTTTCTCTCGTGTCGCCGGGTCAAGTATGAATTGATATACTGTGTCTGGAATACGAATATTTATGATTTTTATTTCTTTTATAGACAAAGTTGAAATTGGTAAATACATTTTCTTTACCATTATTAAGTATTAGTAAAAATATTACTATAGTAAATTATTATCTATTTCAATGTGGCCCTTCTTAAGGACAACTGTAAAAAAAATTTGTATAGTAATAAATAACATTGTAAACATACACACTAAAAACAGGACAAGTGTGAGTTGAGCCTGCGCGGAAAGGGTTCCTCCATACGATAAATATTTTATTTACCTTGTTTTTTAATATGACCCAAATTTGTTGGTTGTTTGCAAATCAAATACATATGTAAGTTTGTACACAGAATATTGAGAGACTTATCATGTTATTTAAGACCATATATTTCTTATAGGTTTTCTTCTTAACTGTAAGTGAAAAACTATTTTCGTATTTTTTTTCCCAAATTTTAAGGTCATTAGTTTTGGAGATAATGTTAATTTTCATCTATTTTTTTTAAATAAAATTATTTATTTTAATATGAATGTAATACGTGTGGCATTATTTATTTCCTTTTCATTTAGCCCTTTCATTTAACGTGTCACACGAAACCTTATAATTTTCTAATTTGCCTCTACGAGGTGACGCCCGTATTCAAAATCTATTTATGTAAATCACAGATTAGTATTTTGGTCACAGAAAATTATGTTGTACCAACTTTTCGACGTAATTAATCGGTTTAGCTCATTCGGGGCAAACTGGCTGTGACAGACGGGAAGATAGACACATTAGTGATCCTATAATGGTTCCGTTTTTTTATTCCCAACCCTATAAAAACCCTAAGGCTGGAGGTCCTAAAAAAATTATGTCATTTTATGAAGAAATTTTATTACGTTATTCATTTACCGATGTAACTTATTACATACAAATTTTATATAATGCTTTGTAATATGTGTAACGTATGAGACTCAATCGCAGATGAACGATTGAATGAATTTGGATGAGATATGGCACACTCATAAAATATGTTCTGAATTAACATAAGTTTATGGTTCCGTGCCTGTAAATGAAAAAGAAACCTTTATGGAATTTGTTTGTTGTCCGTCCGTCTTTTAAGGCACTTTGTTTCAGGAACTCGTGGAGGTAACACGCTGAAATTAACATCAAAGAATTCGATTTGTCTGCGGTTCCTTGAAGCTATAAAAGAATTCTAAGTGTACGTAGTCAAAAAATACGGGAGAAAAAACTGCCATTTGTATTTTATATTTTGAAATTCGCATGTAAGTCAAAATGGGTACTTCTCATTGACGTAGGATCACGAAATTTGGCAAGAAGAAAGATCTTATATTAAAAGTAAAAAAATATATCTGGAAATTCTAAATTTTCAGTTATATCATATAATTTTTAACTTCCCGTTTCGAAAATCAAAAAAAAAGTCATAAAATTGGTAAGTTACTGTTTTCATCCCGATTTTCGAAAAACAAGTTTTTATCAGATCTTCACGTTTTAGGTTTCTAGAAATTTATTTCAACCATTTTTCGAGTGTACGTGCGTGCATGTGTTTGTGTACGCGTGTGGTGCCCTATGTGTTTGTGTGTGTGTGTGTGTGTGTGTGTGTGTGTGTGTGTGTGTGTGTGTGTGAGAGAGAGAATGCGAGCGCATGCGTGTGTGTAAGTAAATCTTTCATACTTTTGTAACCGATTAACCGATCGAAAGACAGTTAGCAACATTCGAAATAAGTCAACTCAACACAGACATCCTATAACGTCAAACTAGTTTCACGTGGTAGATTTGAGGAATCTCAAAAATACAATTTTATAAAAAACTTTTTTTGAAATTGGATTTAGTCAACTCTGTCGATTGGTATCAAAATTTTATCCAAATCGTTGCATCGACTGCCGCAAACTGCATGAAAATCGGTCGATTTGTTAAAGAAAATTTTTTTTTTAAAAAGCTTTTTGTAAATATTTTGTAAACCTTTTTACCGTCAAACCCCAAAATTTGTGCATCTATTTTTCTTAAGAAACAACGTCAATTACTGTAAACTGTATCAAAATAGAGTGGTCCGTTTAAGAAATATCGTTAATAGAAAATTTGGATTTTTAACTTCGCGCTAAGAAAATTGAAAATTTTCTAAAATTTTCGGGAAGTTATTGGTTTCACCCTATTTTTCAAAAATCGAGTTCTCATCAGATCTCGATGTTCTAAGGGTTTAGGGAGCTTCCCTGAGATGATGTCCGATGTCTGTGTGGATGTGTGTGTGTGCGTGTGGGTGTGTATGTGTGTGTATGTGTAGATGTATGTAAACCTCTTATAACTTTTAAACGGCTTAACCGAATCGAGCCCACTAAACGGCGTTCCAAAGAGTTTCACCAAACTCAGATTTCCTGAAAGTAAGGGTCAAGTAAGGGTCTGAAATGTTATAATACAATGATTCGATGGGTTAATGAATTATCTTATGAAATATTAATGAAAATGTAAAGTGCAATGTTTTTGTATTTGTCTATAAAAAGTGAAGTTATTCGTATTATATTTTCTTGCAGACGTACAGTCAACCACACAACACAATGACGTGAACTCGCATGTAATCCGATAATAGTTTTTCAAAATGAATCAGGTATACATTACAGAGTTGCACATACATTGCAATATCATTCATACTATTCGAATAAATCACTTTAATTTCCCACGGTCATAACAAGAGAGCACCGCAAGTAAAATTTATTCATGGTATGAATTGCATTTCGCAGAATCATTAATAGAATGTCATATTCAGCCGTTAATGTACTAATATTAATGACAGAGGACACTAGACAACAAAGAGCATATAAATAAAAAGGATTCTCGGTACGGAACCCTTGATGAGTGAGCCCGATTCAACTTGGTCAATTTTTACTTGCAGAAGCGCATCTCATTAGTGTTTTAAAAACTTTCGATATCGTTATACGAATCGAAGTCGAAAGATATTGGCAATGAAGAGACCGACACCTAAGTCGAAAAATTTAAGCTTTGCATTTTCGCCGTTGTAATAAAAAAAATTGTTTGCGTGTACTCATGTACGCGCGTGAGAAGTTATACTCCTTTGGCATCATTGAAAATGAGCCCAAACTCGATGGGGTTGCGTCGTTTAATTACGGAGTTCCCATGGCCACCTTCCAGCTCCATCCTCAGATCAGCTCTATGTCATAATAATATTGCATTGTCATCCGATTTGTACATGCATGCAAAATTATTTTTAAATTAAAAAAAAAATAATCAACATTCGAAGTGGGCAGCTTCAACCTGTTAATTTTGTCTCACACGATTTTGTGTTACACAATCTTAAAATTTGACTCTCATCATTTTTTCATAACGCGCTTAAAGAAGTATAACTTCAAAAAAAAATCTCGTTCTAGAACCGCATCAATGGCCCACGTTCCCGAAAAAATATAAACGTCACGCGTCGCATCATCGCGAAGTCATATTTCGCGACTCCGCGAACTAGCCCGCGCGTATTTCTCCGAGTCGAACCGGAGGGCGGAGCCGGGACAGAGATTAATATGAGACGCGTTCGGCCGGATTGGCGGCGTTCTGAAATTTTCTGAAAAGCCCATTATGCGAGCTCGTACAAAGAGTTTTTTTTTTACGCCCTGCAGTTCGACAATAAATTCGTCGACGCCGCCGCAAATTGCCAGAGTTTTTTTTTTTTCACGCCGTCGTCGCATCGCGCATTCCAACGACAATGTTCGAAACATAAAAAATATATTGCCACTCCCTTTGTTGCGGCTCGGATGCTTAATGTATTTTTCTTTTTTTTTTGTAACACTCGTCTATGATCTATGGCGAGTTAATTGAATGTAGACAGTGGAGGAAAGCAATTTGTCTGTGTAGTAGTTGTACGGGTAATAAGGACCGTTTTTGAAACGTGTCTTCCTTTTTAAAGGGAGCCTTGAAAAGAATTGTAGTGCTATTTGATCTTTTTGTTCGCATAAATAAATCCTACCATTCTCACAAAATCAGGTGCGACGATAACGGCGAAGAAAAAAAAAACTCTAGGTGATATAAAAAAAAGATAATTACGTCTGAATGGCACTGCAATGGTCATTGGATACAGATTACACAGTATCGTGAATGATGTGCATTTATATATTTATTTTATTTTTGCTTTAGGCTGTCATTGTTTTTGCTCACGCAAAAAAGCACTACTTTTGTCTCAGCGTTTATATATATTACATTGTGTTTAAATTGTATTAATTCAGTAAGCAATTTGCCTTTTGATTGATTTATCCACTCGATAGATACGGAATATGACAGTACGACCTATGGAATGTATCTACCATTCACCGAATCAGCGTTCCGATTTTGCTGAGGAAATAAGTCGGGCATGGACACTTAAAGAAATTAATAGCGTATATTTTTTTCAAACACTATCAGAACTGTGGTCGTTTTTTTTTATTCAGATTGCCATACAGAAACATAGGTTTTAATTATTCTATTGCCGAAGCACGTTATCCCACGACCTTTTCCTATCGAAGAGTTTCGAGCTTAAGCCGTCCATGCTGGCCAGTGTGGGTTGGCAGCCGGTAAAGACCTTTGACACTAGTGTGATAACATCGCCCTAGATCAGCTGGTTAACGTGGCCTTCGAGACGTAGAACAAGTGGTTTAATCTGACTCAAGTCAAAATCTTATTAGTCAATTCGCCCGTGGTCAGCTAATCAAAACTAGTGCCTTTTGATTCGAAGCCGACGCTCTTAACCTTTGAGCTATCGTGTGTCGACGGTGTCTCATAAGCGATGTCGTAACTGAATATTTTCGTATTCATTCCGGTTATGAAAATTCCAGTTACTTCAAAACTGAAATTTTCATAACTTCTCTTTATAAATGTCATAACTTGTTACGACAAGGCTCTAATTCTATGAAAAGTACAACTGTTTTATTTACTTTAAGAAGGTTAGTTGACAAAGTCGATGTTAATTGATGAAGTCAGACGTTTTGATAATAAAACGTACGGAATGTGATAAATATGAAATCCGTGTATTTTTTAGAAATAAAAGTTAAAAGAAACAAGAAAAACAGGTGAAATTGAAGAAGATACAGTTAATGAGCGAACACCAAAGCATTGGTTTAATCGTTCTAATACTGGAGATTTGACGCTGGTAGGTCGTTTGCACTCTGTTTGCCCACTTGTATGGGATATTGAGGCTACAAAGAAAGCAGTAGAAAACCAACACGACACTATTACTAGCCGATTATCGGATTCCCTTGGACCTTCGGACATTCCCTTGGACCTTCTAAAGTCACCATACATTGGTGTCGGTGATGTTGGTGAACCACTTGAAATAATTGGAAAAGACTTATAAAAATTGTTGAAAAGTACTCCATAAATTAAACGTGATTCAAGCGAAACTTGAATAGCAGTGTCTTTTTGAATGAATTGTTACTTGCGATGAAAATGGATTTACCTATGAATAATCCAAAAAAAAAAAGTTGGTAGACGAAGGACAGTCACCTGAATCCGTCTTGAAGAGAGATCGATTGGAGCCGAAAGTAATGTTATGTATCTGGTAGAATTATGAAGGTTTACTGTGCTTTGCAATAATTCCAGATGGACGAAGTATCACCGCCAGAATATATAACGAACAGCTGACACAAATGTATATGGTTTTGTCTCAGAAATATCTAGGCTTAGTAATTCGGAAGAGGGTATTTTTACAACACGGCAATGATAGACCACATACTGCGAAAGTTACGCAGAATAAGAATGAAGGTATTGAAGGGGGCATTGAACTCTTAATAATACATTCAGCATTTAGTTAGGACCTTGCACCATCAGACAACTATTTATTCAGATCCATGGCCAAATTCGTTCATGGCAAAAAATTTGAGATCATATTTCGTATTGCTCGGAGGAAATAGACTTGGAGAGGACACGTTTTGTCGCGGCTCATCACCCCTCTGGTCATAAAATACTATCCAACGTATCTGGCACGCCGAATAAAACTACTTGCCTTTGGACTGGCGCACAGAACGGATCTAACTTTCTGCTTGTAAGCATGCTTGTTAAATTGTGTCTAAAATGCCTGTTTGTACTGTTTCAATTTGCAAAAACAAATAAAATATATGAAGCCTCAAGAAAGATAATATAACATTTCATCAGTAAGTGTATATTACGCTTTTTTATTTATATGATTTAATAATTAGTAAAAATTTTATATTCAAAGTGAATATTACTTTTGCTATCAAATGGAAACGTAAATATAATTAGTGGATATACTTGTCTCTCAACTTGAGACGCTGTGTATGACGATCGCTGTATTTTGTCCAGATTTGTCAAGCGATTAGTCTACTAGCAGGGCTGGGCAAAATACATGCTTTGCTTTAATTGAAATAAAAATTACAAAATACTATCTCACAAGTATTTAAAATACGAAATACAAAATATCTTACAGTAATTAATTCGAAATATAAAATACAAAATACAGTATTTTAACTATTTTTATATGAAACACAAAATACATATTATAAAATGCCATTAAGAATAAAAAGTAATCCGGTCCAGCATAGGCTAAAAAGCAAAGTAAATGAAGATTAATCAGTAAAACCAGAGTTTCCTTCCATGAACACTAGATTTTTAAAAGTACTGTCAGACAAACAGCTTCTTGTTGGAGAGTGAATAGAACTTGCTAAAGAAAACAATATTTCTATAGGTCCTGACGAGCACAAATTTGTGTTACAATGTATGAACACATTTTTTATATTTGGATAGCTATCAAGAATGGAAATCTCTTTGCTTTTATCATTTAGGAAGTTGATCATTTCTAACTCTATTTTTGATGTGTGTGGTTGATTACCGTCCCTGTTCACAAAAACAATAAAATCATGTTCTTCTTTACTAGTACTAGTGATGCTATTCCTTCTGTTCCCAGGCATTATTTCATGTTTTTTGGAATTGGTTTACGTATTAATGGCAAGATTTTGAATTTTTTACCTCTCTTCTGTTGTGATGCTTTCTGGCAACCAACACATTATATAACTAGGGCTGTAGCACGACGCTGATCCATATCAGCCATGCTATATCATGGAGCCATGCTCCATTTACTTCAGGTGACAGTGTAAAAAACTTATCAAATCTTTTTTCTAAGCTCTCTTTTAGTTGTGGTAGAATGACAGTAAAATGTCGCAAATTGTTATCTTGCAGTCGTTCTAATCTGGTTCTTACAGATATTAAAGTAGGCAGAAATTTGCCATAGTAACAATTGTTGCCCAGCATGTAATCTAGAGCTGTAGTAATAGGTTTCAATACTTCAATGAATTTCTCCAAGTATTCTAGTTCTATGGAAAAGAAAGTGTTTGTCTTACACAACTTCTCAAATAGGTCAAATAATTTGTATTTACTTTTCATAAGCTGCGTTACAGAATCATAAAGAGTTCCATCTTGTGGGACAGGGATAAACTTACTGATGCCCAAGGGAGTCTTTTATGACTTCAGCTGATTTGAGTTTTCTGGACAGATTCCATAACAAAGTACATTTAGCAGTTGCTGAATAGTCAACCCTGCTAACATGAGACGCTTTGATGTAGATATTCATATCTGTACTGGCTAAAAGACTTAACGGGTGGCTGGCACATCTGAGGTATCTAGGCAAATATAACTCTCTTTTCCTAGTTTCATCTTCTATTATATGTGCTGGTAACAACACATCCTCATAAAAAAACGTCAGAAGCAGATGGTGATTCCACTACAGCTTCAACAGTTTCTAAACGAAATAAAAAAAAAGTATATTTTAAACAAAACATTAATTGGTAGGAGTCAAAACAATATCAACACCATCCAGAAAACAATACAGCAAATACATCATCGTCAGAAAAAACAGGCACATAATCAGTAAAACAAAATTCTCGGAAAGCCTTTACAAAATTTGACCCATTGTCCGTAGTAGTTAATACCACTTCCTCATGGTTTAATTTGAAAGAAGACTGAATTTCAAAAAGCACTCCAGAAATCTTATCATAAGTATGTGACCCTTTAAAGCTTTTGAAATATAATACATAACTCATACATTCCAGCGAAGGTGCATTAATCTGAAAATGAATGCAATGTCTAATTACTGCTCCAATTTTATTGAAAATTAAATGTATTGTGCAATAAATTCTCATTAAGTCAAAAACTTTCCTAGTCATGAATACAGAATACATTTGCTAAAGATATAATAAATGATTGAAATCTTACCCAGTATGCAGTTACACCAAGAAAGCTTCTAGTTTTTGTTGACCATATATCTGCAGTGGTTGACACATACTCCACATTACTCAAAATGGTTATTAGTTTTTCCATTATATCTTTTTGAAACATTTCAATTTTCCTTCCAAAGTTCTTCTTGACTTACATGGAAGGTCGGTAAATATCTTAACAAAATTGGAATCATCTACAGTACTCAAGAGTTTCATACTCTGTACAATATAATTCAAGATATTTTTATGAAGTTTCTTCTGACGATCATTTTCATTTTGCAGTGTAAAATCCAGTTTATATAATTTTTTCTGCATTTTTCAATGGCAGTTTATCTTTTAACAGAATCATGTTGATTTATTTTGCTTTTTTATATTCATTCAAAACATCAGGGCGTTTCCTATAAAAGTAAAGAAATAAAACAATAAATAAATTGTTCTGTTGTTATGTGCATTATGGTTGCATTTAGATTAGGGGAGATTTACAACATAACAATCATGGATGTACTTACGATCTCAGGCTCTCAGCAGACTCATTACTATACCTTATATCTAATATATCTTAAGCCTTACGCATTTGTAAGGCGTAAGATATATTAGGCATATAGGTATAGTATAAGTATGTATATATTATTTAAGTGCAATCATTTCATATCCTACAAATCCTACAATAACATAATAGGTTACATAACTTACTTTCAAATGCAATTTAAAATTGCTTGTTGCCCTTAAATTACCTTTCATGGTGGCCTTACATTTAACACAAGTTGCCTAGACATTATTATTGATACTATTATCGCTATTGATCACTGTGAAATACTTTCTTCGAGTTAAAATTAGCGGATACATAAATCACAGCATTCATATGATTAACTCGAGCGCCATCGTCCGGCATTGTAGACGTTCATGCAGAGCGATTTTCATCATCCATCATGACATTCGTACCAATAAACTTTAATAATTAATACAATACACAAAAGCTTCATTTATTCTGTGTAAAAAAAAAACGGTTAAAGTTGAAAACGACAATTTTCATTGACAATTTGACGTATAGTAACAGGTGCAGTGTTGCCAACTTTAAAGATCGACATATTTAGCGGTCGCTATTTAGCTCACGAAAGTTATCGAGCGCTATTTTCTTCAGAACGTACCCATTAAAATCTCTGAATGTGGGCAACAACTGGCCCGAGGGCCACATCCGGCCCGCTGTAAGATTTGATCCGACCCGCTGTAAGATTTGATCCGGCCCGCGAGATATTTCGAAAAACCCAATAAAATAAAAATACTGCGTGGAGCCCCTCCGCGCGGAAGAAGTGAAACTTCGTAACGTGGAAATGAAAATAGAAGGGGTAGAAATTGCGTTTTTAGTCGCACGTTACAATTGCTAAAAACAACTGCGAGACGAAGTGTTCCGACTCACTCTCTTTCTCTCTCCTACTTTCTACCTTTGTGTATCTTTCTTTCTCTCTCCCTCTTGCGGTGGTATATTGGACGCTCCTCGTTGCTAACTACGCGCATGCGTTCGAGTGCCACGCATTCGAGCGTTTAACGTTTAACGCAACAGTGCTTTCATACCCCCTTCACGTTATCGTTAAACTTGTAATCCAATCTTGTTGGAAGTCGCATTAAAAGTTTCACTTCAAAAAATATTACACGATTTATACTGACGGAATCAAGTGAGCTAGCAAACCGAGTGGCGGTAATCATCAAAGAGTGAGGCGGTAAACATCAAAGCCTTTGATGTTTGCCGCATCACTAGCGGCGCAGCAAAAGATTATTGCTTCTCAACTGTTCTCCACTACACGATTATAGATCATTCCATCATTTTGCTTATATTAGCGGGTGGATGGCCCGAACTTTAGTTCAGTTCTATTTGAGCTACCGAGGTGACAACTTTAACGAGCGATATCCCAGCGAACTGCTAGTACCGTCAATTTTCTTTGAGACTTTGTGTTCATCTTGAGTGCATTAATTATATTTTGTTATTAAGCTTATCGAACGAAAAGTAAATGAAAATGATATCTGGTGGAAAGAAACGAAAAGTAGATGCAGAGGGTCGCCAGTTTCAACAAAAATGGACTGAAGAATCCTTTTTTATCTTGCCCAATGGTAAGCCTATTTGTTTACTGTGTAGTGAATCCATTTCAGTGATGAAAGAATTTAATATAAAGAGGCATTACTTAAATAAGCATCCTATGCTGCACTCACTGACAGGACAAATAAGAAAAGACAAAATTCAGAACACTTATCGCAAAGCAGCAGCGAATGTTTCATAAGCAAAGAATATAACTTGATAATGTTATGGAAGCTAGTTTTATTGTTAGTTCTAAATTGGTAAAGTCATTAAAACCATTTGCCAAAGAAGAACTTATCATGGAGTGTATGCTAAAAGTTTGCAGAGTTTTGTGTTCTGAAAAGAAAAATTAATTTGAAAAACTTCGTTTGTCAAGACGAACTGTTGTTCGACGTATATAAATGATGGCTAATGATATAAAAACAACATTGACTGACTGTACGGCTAAATACGTATTTTTGAGTTGAGTTGAGCACCCTTTTAAGGCTATACATAATTTACTCAATTTCTTTCATATCATCTTTTTTTTGGCGTCAGGTTTTTATAGTTCCTTAATTATTTTTTTATTCTTACATTCGCCCTCAATAAATATTGTGAAATTAAGAATTGCTATTTATTTTAATGAATTCCTATTTCGTATCCCGACCTATTACAGTCTTTCCCAATTGATCCATTCATCAAGGGTATACGATGCTATTTACGGGATGTATGTGGTGGCAACCTGTCACTAAATGTGTCAATAAAAAACAAGCAGTTTTTGAGTAAAACGTGGTTTGAGATTTATTATCTACGACATATTGAATGTATTTAACGATATATAAGCAATTGCTAATAACAATAAACTAGCAATGTGATATCTGTTGGAAATGATTAGTTTTTTTGTATATAGTTGTAATATTAATTTCTTATTGATAGTCTTAGTTCATCTCTAAATATCATATATCTATAAGTACAGTTAGTTTTAATCGCACACGTCAACCTATCGTTACTTGCCTTTCGTTGTGTTCCTGTGTGAGTATGTAAAAACGAAAACACTTATTGAATGGTGGTTATAGTAATTGTTGAGTGTGTGCATTGAGTGTCATCCCGTCTTCAACTGTTTTTGAACTAAAGTTATATTATGATAAAATAGCTTGTGTTCTCTCCAGTTCTATTTCCTCCGAAATGTACTGTGATGCTAAAGTTAATATTTTAACTTTTGCGTTACAATACATATACGAAAACCTGATATATGTCAAAAGACATATAGAATTGTATCAAAAAAGGAGCGACACCCATAACATTAACACTAGATATAAGAACAATTCTGCTGCTTATAAAACCCGTTATAGCAAAGTTAATAAACCATTTAAGAGGCAATGTGTGCGCTTTTATAATAAGATCCCAGTTGAAATTCAAAATTTGCCATTTGCTGAGTTTAAACGTTTTGTTCAAAGGAAGTTATTTGGCAAGGGCTATTATACCGTGTCTGAATATTGTAATGAATAAAGCCCCTGGTATTGAACTGCTGGGCTATCAAGTTATTTTATATTATTTTCAAATGTCGACAAAATTATTAATTATTAAGTCCTTGGTATTGATGAGTAAAAAAGAGCAAACCTTGAGTATCTTGCCCATTTTTCTCATGGCGAATCAGCATTTGGAATTGGTGGTAATTTTAATGTCGAATACAGTTGTTAATGACGCATATCACGTGCAATTTCTATTACCTACGATATGAAGACATTTTTGATTTTATAGAAGACGTTGAAAATGCAGTGCCAAAATTATTTGTGATTAAGCTCAAGGAAAGATTTTACCAAGGTCTCAAACAGCTTGCTGAACGTTGCGAAGACCATAGAATACTTACATAAATATTTTGAACATTATTTTTTTTTGTATGATTTTTAATAAACAAACCGAACATTAAAAACCGGCATCGTTTTCGAGATACCTTAATGCTTTACAAACACCTAAAGCGCGTCACATACGGCGAAGACATTATAATATTTTATTTTAATATCGAATGTCGCTCTCCATACTACATGGTGAATATATATTTGTATTGTACAGTGTCTTAAAATACTGAACGATATGGAATTTCATCTTAAGATATAAAATATATCGTAAACGAGAGATGTATTTACAGGATGAAATGACTTTTTGCTGCGGTGAGAAGGATCTGAACGACATATTCCCTATTCTCTCTCTTAGACCCAGAATACACGACGTAATTGAAATTTTATGAAACTGCAACTTCAATTAATTGTTTAAATACCCATATTGTCTTGTATAAAACCACACAGTCTGAAACGCGTTTCAAACACCTCATTGATCAGTTGCATTGAAATCGGCTTGCGATAATTCCACGTAGCAATTACATCAATTTTCACGGCTTTCTAACAAAATGAACGGACATGAAATATTAATTTTAGCTGGGAAATATAAAGACACCCGCGTCTTTATAATACCAGCTTAGTAAGGTACTCCCGCAAGTCAGAATCAAATAAAGCATGTGCAGAATTTGATCTTCCAACTTAATTTTTCTTTTACGCCTCTCTATAAAAAAATATAAGTACATAACAATAATACCATCATAATTTGAATTCGACATTTAAACAGACGTCAGCTTTCAAAGATAAATAGTTATTGTCAGAGAATGTCATCACACCCGATTGCGACGTGTATGGATCATGGTTTCAAGCTAGATTCTAGAGTTTGAAACTAGTTTCGTTGCAGTTGCCATTCATAGTGTGTTCTGTATTTTACACACGCACAGAATAATCGTCTGATGGACTGTCCAATAAATCTAATAGAGCCGTATGCTTGATCAACCTATACACAAAATTTTGGACAAAAAGTACGTCGTCACTTAGGCACACCTTAAAGAGAATGAAAGGGCTTCATATATTAATATATCTTTCCCATGTATGATACCCTAAGATACTATTATATATTAACTTAAGATGTCTTAATGTCAAATAATGTAGTATTTTCGCAGTCTGTGATCAGCTTAAAGGGAACTATTCAGAACTTAACACAAGGGTTGAATAGTATTCATTCTGTTTAATCATGTAAAAATAACTGCTCATCACCCATACTGGACTAACATAGGTATAAATAAAGGTTCAATAAAAAATGACGTACCGGAATTGAAGAAATTAAGAATATACCTATACGATTAAGAATATAGTACGAGAATTTGATGGAAATACCAAAACTCAGAAAAATCACAAACTAGAACAGTTCAGAGTTCGTGCAAATTAGGTAAGACAATGAAGAATAACAATGGAATTTATTATTTGATTTAATTTTTTACCGATAAATATGGGTTCCTAATTAAAAAAATAGCAGTTATTAATCAAATTATATATTTCCTTACGATAAAGCTCGAAGTTGTATTGTGACAAAGACAAACCCACTCCAGTTTTTTGCCTATTCAAGCCGCAATGCGCTTCCTCAGGACATAATCACATTTTTCTCAATATGCTCAAATTTCCATTGTTATCCTAAAATACACATATCACAAAAAATCTAATGCGCGAAAGTGGTCCGATATGTTTTGTACTATGTATCATAAGTAAAAAAAACATGTCAACCATTTTCATTGTTTATGGTTAGGGCGCTACCTTATTTTATATTTAGAATTCGCCTATGAAAATATTTTATAATATATATTTTCTTTCCTTTATAATATATATTACTCTATTGATGATGTATTTTAAAAAAATCTTAAAAATGAATCTATTAGTTGAGTCTTAAAATGCATAGATATATATTCTTCAGTAAATTCACTTTAATAATAAATTATCAATTCAAGAGCTTTCCCTCAAAGTATTCATCCCTTAAAAGCATTAAGCTGGCGATGGCGAAGTGTAATAAATGCAAAATCCCGGAACAATTTTTAAGATTGATGGCCATAGTAACGAGATGGATTATTTAAAAGAATTTAAAAAGTCTCCGTTGAACAGAAATGTCCTACAGTAAATTATTGCTTATTACAATGCACAAATATGACAGTTTTACATATATAGAACGAGAATTTAAAAACGTTTATAAAAACAGAAGAGGTTTTTTTTGTACGTAATATCGTTAATGACGACATCACCAATATTGTTCATGTTGTTAATGAGGAATATACCTACCTGTGTGGCCGAGCTTCGTTCGGCTTTTTTTGTGAATTTTTTTTGTCAAGTATGATACCCATAAATATAGATAGGTAAATAATCTTAAAAAACGCAAATTTTATACAACACACACCCACATATATATATAATGTGTATAATAGTGCTTTTAGGAGCGACCACTATATAGATAAATAACCTAAAAATAATAAGACAATAAGTACGTATATAGATTAAGTACTAACGCCATTTCACATAATTTTGAAGTACCTACAATACAAGTACTTAAAAAATTTAGAGATGGCGCTATATGACACATTGTTGACGTTAAAAAAAATGTGTAAGTTCGCGTTTTTTCCGTAATTATATAAAGCCATCATCATTTACATGCATAAATATGAACATACGTACTCACGCGCGCACACACGCACGCACGCACGCACGCATGCAGGCACGCATGCCCGTACGCACTCATAAACACACATTCACACACAATAATATATATATCTATGCATATATATATATATATATATATATATATATACACAGAGAGACAAGACATGTATGTACATAGACAAGAATTTATTACTCAAAGTAATAAATAAACTGATAACATAAGAATTCAATTATGGCCGAACGAATAGAACGACCTGACGAACGAACGAACTACACGCCGAACGATCGCTCAGTACTTCACGGCGCGTCCGCTGGGGGATAGACGCACCGCCATCGTTTGTATGACCGCCGAACGCATAATGGCGTCGGCTGGAAACGGCGCCGCGTCCGCTGTCAGATTTGAAATACTCAACGACAACCCACAGACAACTTTTTTTTTTATACCAACCAGTGCGGAAACTTAAATTAATCTCTTTAGATGTGGGATCGACGGAATCGCCCGCGCGGGAAATCAGCCGGCCGCATTCGCCACTGTAAATAAAGCGTAAAATTGAATATTTCCAGCGCTTTCGGCGCTGAGTGTTAGCCCGCCGGACGGCGCCGCTCTGCTGACCGATAGCGCCTGAATAATGGTACATATATATATGTGTGTAGTGTGAATCGGTGTTATGATCAAGAACAGTAGAGCTGTAGGCCTAGCGTGAAGCTGCAGACAAAAGTTTCTCTATGGGGCTGTCCTTGTCGCACCAATGTAATAAGCAAAATCTTATAGAGAGGCTCTTGTCTATGGCCGTCGTACTAGATCCGCAGCGGGCCTATCACGACGCCCTAGAGGAGCGTTTTTCTATAAGACTGTCCTTCTTGCGCAACAACGAATAGAAGCGACCGTCTCATAGGGAGATCTTGTCTGGGGCATCATGCTAAGCCCGCAGGCGTTTTCAAGCGGGGAGACATGTCTTTATGGTACAGTGAACGAAAAGTGTTTTGTTCGTTTATATGTTCTAACATAGCGCTGAAATTTAACAGATGATACTTTTAAAACTTCTTATTTAACATATTTGTGATCGCCTTCCTTCTTTGTGTCTGAATCTCATAACTATTGTTTGGTTTATAAGGCTCAGCTTCTGAGTTGGTAAATCTGAGCGTATTACAATATTAAAATAAATACACTGAGCATACGTCAACCTTCGTTAGCGGAACGGATCAGCTAGAAGCTTTATAAATATTAGAGGAGATATTAATGTATAGTAATTATATTTAAATGTATAGAAATTTGTGCTTTTTTTATTTTCCTCTCGAATTTTTACGAGAATTGCAAATGAACTCTAGTATACCATTCAAAGTTAACTGTATTTTATTGCACGCTACAATGCGGCTGCGCATTGCAGTTGGTTAGCAAAAAACATGAAATTTACTCAACTTCGAACATTCCAGATTTACAGTTCAAAATTAGCGGGAATTATTGTATTATATACTTATCTGGTATAAAAAGTGTACTATTACAGAGAGGCGTATTCATTCTTCGAACTTTTTATCGACTTTCACTAGATGTAATTAGGGGCCATTCAAGTATTACTTAAACAGAATTTGTGTAATTTTGCCGCCCCTGTCAGCAAAAGTAAGCAAAGCTCTTACTCTGCCCCCCTGTACTTACGTAAAAATTGGTATATTTTTTGGTATTTTATGTTTTTCATGAGTAGCAGTTATCAAGTTTAGAAGTTAAGAATTCTGAACTCCAATTCCGAGTCCCCATGTCATCAAAAGTTGGCAAAGCAAGGACTCCCCACCCCTCGGTGCTTACGTAATACTTGAATGGTCCCTTATAACGAAATATGTCTTCGAAAAAATATTGCCAAGGCCGTCAGTTGGTATGCATAGTAGTTAGAATGTACAAAATGTAATTACGATTTAGCTAAATTGGCTTTATTGAAAAATTAATTATTTTTTTTTAATATAACCCGCTTCATGATTAACAGAACCCTGTTGAACGTGAGCGCTTTTATTATAATATTTTTTTCTAATTTGTCTGTTATATTAGTAAAAAGAAATTACGGTGTATGCTTTTGGATTTCCCAATTTTTTTTTAAGTAAGATCGACAGACAAAACTCAATTATTATCTTCCAAGGTTCACTCCCGTGTTGTTGTGTTTTTTTTCTCATCAAAAATATGACTCACGCAATTCAATCATATGTATAAGACAAGCCAGGAGAGTCAAATAGAGTCAAATATTTAGTGCGGCCTACGTATTGTGATACTGATTTCAAACATTAAAGATGTATCAGTCTCATGACAATATAGTAATATGGTATCATAGAATTGAAGCTTTCAAGGTAGAAGCAGAGGGTGTATAGTAAAATATTTTAATACTTATTAGTAAATTCACATCGCCTTAAGGCCAATTTGATTGGTTTTGCAGAACCTCGTCAATTGCATTAGGTGACGAGGATTTCAGGATCAAGTTCGTGGACAATGAAACATTTCATTGGTCACCAGTAAGCCAAACGAATTCAGGTTACTTTTCTTTGTTTTAGACGAGTTTTATTTATTACACATGGTACAATTGTTTGATTTTAAATGTACATAGCTATCAATATGAACTTATAGAGTTAAATTCATTTTTTTTCAATGAATCCTATTAATAAATCCTATTAATTAATTAATCCTATTAATTGCACTCTGTGACCAAACCTTGGCGATGGAATCGGAAAACAGTTAACTAATGATAATTACCAACATCCTGTATTAACGATTTCGAACTATGTAATTGTAATAAAGATAAATAATCATTTAATAAAAAAAAAAAACACTACGAAATACGTATTATATAGTAATTTATTACACGAAAATGATGAAAAGTATAATTTTAATTTGAAATATTTCTTATTCAAATATTGTGCGTTATTAATAAGCATGTCGGGTTTAAATTTAAATAGCAAAGCATAGGCCGCTTTTTTTGCTTACGTCATTGTGAAAAGCAATTATAATGCTTTAATTTCACCACAAAGCGCTTCAAGCTTTTATACTTGCTTACGTTAAAGAGTCGTGAGCTTACATTATATCAAAAGGTTTTGATGTGTAATTGCTCTTTTATGTGGAAAATTGTAAACATTTTGTTTTGTTTACTTACATCTTTATTTATATATGGTCACCCAGTCCATCGAGATATACTTGCGCGCCATCTCGTAGGAGTGTCATCACGTAGACGACTTAGGGTTATAGGGATGACATCTGTGCAATGTCATGGTGAAAGAATTATTTTGATCTAGGTACTCGGGTGAACACGATTCGATTTAGTCTTTGAACACATTTTTACAGCTTCTCGAAATAATTTCTTTTTATCTAGTAGCAAGTTTCCACATCCTTAAAAGGATGTTGGTACATTGAAATTCTGGTCGGTAGTTTAATATTTTAAATAGTGTTATATCGTTTGTGTTTGCTAAGTTATATGATAATTTAACTGTGGTAGAGCCACGTTGCGGTCAACTTGGTGCGGTCAAAGACCACATTCTCACAGAATATAGATGTAATGTAGTACACTGTTTAAAGTTTTTGTAGTAATTTTACAAAAAAGGTGTTGGAAGTTTTTACGCACAACAATAAAGTAATAATATACTCGTAACTCCGTTTTGTAAATTTACTATACAATTTATTTCAAATCAATTTCGAAAAATTACAAAACATTTGTTGAAATTTACCAAACGATTATCGGAAATTCGCTTAGCAAAATTACCATACAAATAGTGTAATTTTACCAAACAACTTTTGTAGAAAATGATTAGTAATTTCAAAATTATTTATCGTAAATTTTCTACACAATTAATTTCAACTCAGTTTAGAAAAAATACAAAACTGTTTTCTATTTGTCTAACTGATGGCGAAGAAGAAGAAAGAGTAAATTATTCTTTTGACGACAAATATTAAAATAATACTTAATAAATTATAAATTCCGCTCATTCGGAATAATGAAAATTTCTAATAAGTACAGTATATTTAACAATTTTAAATCTTTTCAGTTTTATAAAACCAAAAATAAATTGTGGTCAATTGAAAAACCGGATTTACATGAGAAGGCATGTCAAATAAAATTTAATATGAAAAAAAAGTGTTACAAAAATAATAAAATTATTTGTAAATTCTTAATGACTCATACTAATTTGAGTTTAAGAATTTTATGTACAGTTGAACCTCGATAAGTTAAAATCCAAGGGAAACACAAAATATTTTAAGTTATAGAGGTTTTAAGTTATCAAGGGTTTATGTTAGGGATAGGTTAATATAGAGGTAGGTATGTACATATGTATGTATGTACCCTTGTTCCACCCTTTATCAGCGTATGTGAGTGTTGTTAGTTTTCTTTTTGAACTCATTTTAAGACAGTTTTATTACACAGTAAGTAAAGCGTTGTTTCCAGGACAATGATCAAAAACTTATGATCCAAGGCTTACTTATGTCTTAAGGCTAACCGCCGCAAAGCTTTAAAGAATTTCGAAGAAGCAAACAATAGGTGACATGTATTGTTTACGTTAACAATTTAACTAGTGAACACGTGCAAGCAATAAATACCGAAACCTTTTGTTTTGCACACTCTTTCAAAATGACTCATTGACAAACAATTTTATGTTATAGAGGTTGCGTATTTTAAGTTATAGAGGTTTTGGGCTCTGATGGGAAGGGAACATATTATTTTTTGAAGTAATAGAGGTTTTTAAATTACCGAGGTTTGAGTTATCGAGGTTCTACTGTAATATCACAAAAAATGCATTGTAATTGGAATTACAAACAATTTTTGTAATTTTACAACATTTCATTGGAAATTCACCAACAATTAGGAGAAATTACAATACGCTTAGGGTTATTACACAAAAGTTCTAAAATTTCAACTCATGATAGTAAGTTCTTTTACATGTCTTGTAATTTTACTCGAATTATATTATGTTTTGTATTTGTATACATTGATTTGAAATTTTTCTCATAATTGTTTTGTAAAACAATTGTAATTTTACAAAAAAATTTAACAGTGTAGTTTTTGCTGTTGGATTTCGTCCAGTGAGTGAGAGTTTCGTTGGCCCATCCCCTCTCTAGCCCTCTCCTTCATAGTGTCGATTTCTCTCCATTAAATGTTCTATTCCTTTCCACGAGGCCATCAACGAACTGTTGGCTTCTATCGTGTTCCGAATGTGTAGTGTTTCTTAATGGTCGTCTATGTAACGCACAAGTTCTTATTAATAAGACAACAGCACATACTTTATAGGGTTACTATAGAAATGTAACAAAATAATGTAGATTCACATACAACAAACACATGGCTGTCCAAAGTCAGACAGATTTTTCTTATGTGTAATTAAACAACGGACGCATGTAAAAAAATGAAGCACGGATTTACAGGAGTCATAATTTAGAATACACTTATTCATAAAAATAATTTTGATTTGTAATATAGCCACCATGCTGTCAGGCCATAAAATAAGTAATTATTTATTAAAAATGACAACTTATAATCCTTCAATACTTGGATTAAATCTGATGAGAAACCACATTAAAACATAACTAAATTTGCTATAAACATGCTCTATACAATGCCCATTAGTCTAATAATTTGTATGCTATTTGTAACAAAAAATTCCTAAAAGGTATTGGGCAGATCTTTTACAACCCAAACCCTACAATCCTTTGTAATTAGCGAAGAACAACACACGCCATTTGGTTGTTTGAAAACAAAAACAATCCAGTGAAATAATACAATTATCGAAACCACGAGGTAGGTAGACGCCAACAAAGGGGATATACAGCCGCTGCGACGCTTATGGGTGTAAAGGCGCTTTTACATTGTCCGATACGATATCGTTATCGAACGCCGATAGCGGATATCCGATAATCGATGCCGACAGAGTCTCTTTCACACACTCCAGATATTGTTTTCGTATTCACCTTTATTTGGAGAGCGTTGCGTCGGAAATGGCGGACAATAACATAAAACTTTATTTGTTATGTCTATTGAATTTGAGGTGTCGTAGAAGTGCACGGAATAGGTGTCGGATACAGTAATTCTGCATGTTAGATATACGTGGCGTGGATGTTGTGCTTTCTAAGAAGTAAAAATAAGTACTTTTTCATTGTTACATAAGAATTACAAATAAAAACATGTCCGTTTGTGGTTAAGCTTTTCTTTGCGGTCACTAATGAAAATGTTTTCGAATTAAAGTATTTACCACGTCATCAAAATAATATATGTTTCGTAAATATTGCGTATAAGAAATGAGTATATTCAGTTTATTATTGCTACATCATTATGTATAATCGGTATGTATTAAAAATATGTTAATAACATTGTTATACGAAAATGAACTCGGATCTAGTAAGAGTGTAAGAATATGGTTGGGTAGATGATTGTTAATATTGAAAATAGTTATAGAAATTAAAATATTATTTAATTATAAGGAAACTTTTTGATTGCAACATTTTAAAACAATAGTGTAATATATTTATTTGACGGAGACAGTACACCGTTTAATTTAAAAATACCTTCATTAGTGGCAGCATGAACAAAAATTATCTATGAGCTTAATACTAAATAGCCATTGTCTTTTTGTTAAAATAAGTGCTCTATCTACATTTATGCGACGAGCGTTTGAGGTCGCCACTCGCTTTTGCACACATTGTAAGATATGTGTAAACATACAACCAACTACATCATCCGATAGTTCAACGTCGGAGGTCCGGCAGACGACGGGTATAAAATATATCAATGCCGGATCCGATATCCGATATCGGTATCGGCTAATGAGGAATGTTCTATCAGCATCCAGCATTCGCAGACTTTCCTCATTTCGGTATGTTAATTTATTATTTCATTATGCAGCTGATATTGTTCGCTATTTCGGTTAAAAATTATAGTTTAAGAAAGTAAAGCAAAGCGTAATAATGTTAAATATGAAAATTATGTTTAAAAGCGAGAGAGAAAACGTAAGTACTATAATTGTGTATAACGAAAATTATCAAACATGTTTAAAATAAAAATAAAATGATCGATAAAAAAATTAATAAAAAAGAAAAAATGGCGTGCATGCTCACAACTATTATATTTGTAAACTTATTATGAGAATGTAAGTAGAGAACATCTCACACTTTTTTACGTTACGTAATAGTTATTTATTTTTGTCAATCACTTTATTCTTGCTTTAAGCATCAAGTCTTCTGTTAAGCATCAAGTTACAGGATATCTTACGATATTGTATATAATCTAAACGTAAGATTTTTTTCTCTTTTAAGATTCTTTTGAATTTTTACTTTATCTGATTTCTTTAATTGAGCAATCCTTCTATATACAGTATGTAAACGACTTTTCATTTACATACATACCGCGCCACTTTATTCCATTATAAAATATAGTCTTCTAATAAGCATAATAATAATAAAAAAAATATGCAAACTCAACATAACGCGGAAGCGCACGCGCATATTGTTTATAAAAAAATATCGTGATGGTAAGTAAATAATGATTTTTTTTAATACCAGTGAGTATTTGGATATACTGTTAATGTACGCTCATTGTAAATTTACTTGTACCTATATTGGGTTTTCATTGAGATTTGAGATCAAAGATCATTGACACGCACACGACTTAGTTACGTAAGTGGTAACGGTGATATAGAGTGCTTGATTTATTTTTCTTACTAAAGTGTTTATGTTATATTTTATGAACCAGATTACCTTATTAAAATTAAGAAAACAGATTAAATAGGATGCTTATGTTCTATTATGAAAACTTAATTAAATTTAAAAAATTATATATATATATATACACACCGTCAAAATACTTTTTGTGAATAAAAAACAGCACCACGTCACTTGTTTTCATATATATTTCATATATATATACGTAGTATTTTGACAAGGGAGCTTTGCTCAGTATTTTTCGAGTTTGCATTAGGAATATGATAACTTTCTATGGAAAAAGTTTATCGTTGCAAATGAACATTAACGTTCATATACTGTTAGGTATATTATGTGATTGCAATTACAAATATGTAATTGCTAAATTTACCTATGTATTTTATTTGCGTAGTGCTATATATTGTTGAGAACCAATAACATAGCAAAAGTGTTATTATTCTGTAATTCTATAAAATGACACTTCACAAAGGAATATCAAAGACTTTCCTATCTTCTTTTCCAGGGAAGACAATTTAAAAATATTTGAATAAGCACAATTTTATCAAATTAAAAATGAATATCGAAATCGTTATTCCGTTTCAGCAATACTGATGCATAAATAAATTTTGTATGTATATAGGATGAAATCATGCATCTTTTGGCAAATATTGATAATCTCATTCTTTTTTAGAACAACTTTGCCAAAGTAACCATAACAAAAATATGTCATTTAAAGTATATTAAATAAATAATGTAGATACAATCTTAATAAGTGCTTGGTTAGACGGCAAGTGCGGGCGTGGTCGGTCGCAGAGCGACGTGATGAACTTGAATTCTGCGTCGCGCTCGGGCTCCATGACGTATTATTTTTAAAGAATGTATCACTCACCTACAAATAACACTTAATGTTGTCAGTGTCGTAAAAGTCGCTGATGGTATTAAATTAGTCTCCATGATTTTCCACATGTTCCACTCATCTCTGAACAAACAAAACAAATTATCGCGTAAACGATATACGGCACGCAATATTACTTGCGGACTCGCAGGTTGTTGACTGTCAAGGTAAGTTTCACTATAAAAGCTTAGAGCGCAGCAATATCAGCACTGCAAACTCCCCAAAAAAAGTCATGTTTGCATATTCGATAGCAGTGAAAAGCGTTGTTATTAAATGCTTCAATATTAATCACGCTCAATCTTAGTTTCGAAAACGTTTATATCGTAAACATAACAGTTATACTATAAGAGTAACCTAAAAAACAATGAGTAAACAAAATACTTCAGTGCTAGTACAACGACCGCACGAGGTCGCTTTTTGCGCTTAAGGGCACTGGCCGCGTTTAATGCCTTATCTGGCAGGACGCGGCGTGACACACGACTGTCCATTGTCGCAAGGTTGGAACATTGTGAATTTTTAGAACACGTTCTAAGCTATTTGTTTTAGATACAGCTACTTCAATGGTTTCTTTGAAAAACTTGCTCTAAAAAGAAGATTTTGAATATTTGCGGAAAAATGCATGATCGATTCTGTACGGTATACAACAAATTTTAATTATATGAAAAACTAGATAATACTTTGTTCCATATCAGCAACAGAATCGATTTTGATTATTTTTATTATTTTTTCAATTCTTACTCATTAAATTTAGCCATATTATGTAGACACTAGCAAGCAGCGGCGGTGGCGGCATCAAAGTGCGTTGCTCGCCACTGTCGCTCGCTCACTGCGAGTTATTCTGTTCACTAGCGCGTACTATCGCTGTATCTTTTCAAAAAACCACAAGCGTTGCATCCACGCTCGATCGTCGCGGCCAGCGGTGGCCGTAACTTTATTGTACTGAAACGCCTTAACTTGTTTTGTTGGTTTGCTATCTATTCTGCTAGCTATTCAAATATACGAAAATGGTGAGAACACTTGCTACGAGCAATGACGACGTTTCAGAAGCGGTGCGTGTCCAAAGTGAACGGTTCGGATTAAGCGTAAATTGCAACACTATGCGAAGTGAGATCCGAATATTAGTATTGGTGAACTACAAGAAAACTTTTTGAGATCTTTTGAGGAAAATCCCGAAGCTAGTACCTATCAAGCCGCTACAATTTCTGGTTTTAGCCAAACTTAAACGATTAAAAAGTAATTTGCGAAAACGTGCTTTACTGTGCATTCAAAAAGGTGGAAGGCATTTTGAAAGTAAACTGCAGTGTGTTTAAATACTCAGATTAGCACAGAAATATTTATTTTTTATTATGAATTTTAGATTACGCAATATTTGGTATGTTTCAATTTAGTTTACAGAACATTCCCATTTAATCTGTATAAACTAGGTAGGTATTTCGACAGTAAAAAAAAGTACTTAAAAATGTTATAACTGGTATAGCAGATAATTATAACTATTATCTGACTGATGAGAGCGCCTCCCGAGGACGGGCGCTGTTAGCGCGTGGGGTGGGTGACACGTGTTTGTACAGAAACGGGACGAGCCAATATCATTTAGAACTTACATATAGTTACGTTACAAATTTTAATTATTTCATAAAATAATTTAAAAATATGTTTTCTAGTTGGGGTGTTACGCTTCTACAGTATAATAAAAATGAAATTGTATATAAGATGATGAGATATGTCTATATCTATGTACATAAAAAAAAAATCACTCACTTAAAGTAATGAGATACACCGGATGTAAGGGACAGCCCTCCGCAAACTGATAGGGTGCATTCAGACACTTATTTTGAATTAAAATCCACTGGAAATTTTCTCAGGAAAAAAAATGTGTTTTTATTTTGTTAAAACTACTTTATTTCTATGTAAAATCACATTTTCTGTATACAGCATTCCATTTTTTTAAATAAAACAGGTAAAATAAAAAAAGCAACAATAGGTCTTTAAATTAACGAACAACGCACGAAATCAGCTGTTCTACTATCTGCCTAGCTACAGCTGACAACTAGCTGTGCTGCGCGCCCGCGTGATTTAAAAATGATAGCGATATATTGCGTAGGAGGTGATAAAACAAATCAGTTTTCTTGGATTCCCTTAACTTTCCTGAAATAATTTCATGCGCGGATCAACTCAGTATAATATACTGATATGTATATATATATCACTCTATCAGTTTGCGGAGGGCTGTCCCTTACACCCGGTATGAATCATACGTGATAAACCTTTGGGGGCCACCTTAAATATGAAGTTTTAGTTACATAATATTTAAGCTATTGCACAGCTTTTATCGCGGGCTCTGAGCGCGGCGACCGAATCAAGAAATTCCGTAACGAAAATAAAACCTAACACCCTCCACTCCACCTACCATGTAGCTCGGCCGAGCGTTCGCTTAACGTGTATATATATATGGTACGACTGTACGAAGCTCGCACGGATCGAGACGAGCTGCTCCGAAATCGGACGAACACGTAAGCAGCTGTTTGTGAGAAAGTATATAGGTGTATAGGTATCTATCATATCTTTATAATGCCACACTCACCGCATGTGCCCCGTAAGTATACATGTAGGTATATATGTATACATAGGTGTACTATGTACAACAGTGAATAGCAGTTGCTGGTGAATAGCTGTACGCGTAAAATTTGTGTCTAAAGTGTTTTAAATATGAATAAACAAAGTGCATTTATTAATTAAGAAAGTGATAAAAAACTTGAATTAATATCAAAGAAAAAAAAATACTGCATAAATAAATAAATAATTATAATTGCATAAGTTGATAAAAAATGCTATGCAGCTTTACCGCGGCAGTCACCGAGTGCCACACGTTTGTTTTTTTTTGACAGGGACAACAGTGAGTGAGATTTCAACAAGATTAAAAGCGACGTGATCTGTTGAAATTATTTGAGCAACATAAATAGTTGGTAATTTTGAAATGAAATAGCCGGTATAAAGTTCGTCCCTCGAGGCGTGTTTCTCGTAATTGATCCTTTTTGATCCGAATTCCAGCAAACAGGAATTCCCTATATTTATAATCCCCCCTTGTGTATACGATAGCTGGAGATGTTCCGAACCTTTCTGTCGAATAACTTTTGATCAACATTTATTCCTGTTTGTTTACATTGAGGTAGACTTGTCGAATATTTACAGAGTAGGAAAGAGTACTTTATTAATAATAAATTACTAAAAAATAAAAGTATATTCATAAGAAAAATGTATTCTCCAATATATTAGAATCCTATATAAAAAAATAATTCTAATAAATATTTATTTAGTACATTAATAAAATCATTGGATTCGGAATGCTAAAATGGCAAATGTGCAACCGTTTTTGGAACGAAATTCTTTAACATGGTTTCTGGAAGGTGTTAGTTGGTAGTTGTCTGTCTGCTTTGAAAGAGTATGAGTGTGGACTAAGGATGGATGAGCTGTCTGTCAAATGCCTCCTGTACGCCGACGACCAAGTAATCCTTGTGCCGTCGGAGTGCGCGGTCTGCAGGAGATGGTAACTAAAATGAATAATTCTGTTACAAAAGAGGTACGAAAGTAAGTGTCAGAAAATTTAAGGTGATAGTGTTTGAAAGAGGCGAAAGCACGACTGAATGCGATATACTTACAGAAGGTGAGAAAGTCGGACAAGTGAAAAAGTTTGTATCCTTGGGTAGTCTGTTTACAAATGATGGTAAACATCACAGAGATATCGAAAGGAGAGTGAATGCGGGAAATAAAGTGAATGAGGCCTTGTTCGCTATTATGAATAGCAAAAGCATCTCACGATGCAAGCAAGCGCGCTTGGCTGTCCATAATGGGGTCCTGATCCCTATGCTTATGAATGGTAGTGAAAATTGGGTATGGCAGAAGAAAGGTAAAGGGTGGAGATGCGATTTTTAAGTAGTACGTGTGGTGTGTCTAGGAAAGATAAATGTAAAAACACTGATGTCAAAGGACGGTATGGTTTAAAGGAAGATGTAGCGATTAGAGTAGAATGAAAAATGTTGCTGAAAGGATGAATGAAAGTGGATTACCAAAACAATAATATTTCAAAGAAAAATACAAAGTGTGCACACGTGTCAAGTATACTATACAAGTACCATAGTTGGACAGAAATAGAACACAGATTATACAAAGAAGTAACGAAGGGTATAGTATACGTGCGCATGCGCACATAGCCAGGTGGTCGAGAACGGTGGCGTAAAGCGGGCGTGACGGCATACGGAATGCCTTTTATTGTGATGGCATGATGGTACGGATCGATTTTACTGCTAAAGCGCGCCAATAGATGTTTGACATTAAAAATGAGTCCTATTATACATGACTTTCCTATATTTTTTTTTAAATCAATAAAGTTTAGGTAATACTTTCGGTACGAACATTGAATCTTTCAAAAAGACCACGACATGACGTCTAAGATTTTCTATGGGTGATGAAAAACAATGAAGAAACGAAAGACAGCTTTCGTGTCTTATCAAAACTCTGTTACATTTCATAACCACCAAGCGAACGTAGTCGCGGACATTAGCTAGTTACTAATTAAAAAACATTTTCATAATAGCAAATAATAAAACTTATACTTCATTTATGAGTAAACTTAATAATTACAAATACTAAGAGTTCACGTATAGGTATTCGCTTGAGCCAATTTGAACCATTCGCTCCGTCCTTCACGTTCCCTAAGCACGTTAAGTTGGTTGGTTCTGGACGTTCTAATCGCATCGGTGACATTGATCGCCGTCAGCACCCGGCGTGCGCTGGCGTAACGCTGTGAAGGTTAACCGGGGCGTCGATCTGTAACAGAAAAAAATGCGCGTACGACTCAGGAAGGGTATGCTAAAAATGTAATTTAATAAAGAAGTCTGCTTGTATAAATATACTTGATAAGCGGCGTATCTATAAAAAAATTACATGATTCTATACCAAAGCAGGTCTCTAACCCTAGAGGCGTAGAGAACACGAATTTTCGCGCCGAGGAAATACGTCTCGAATTAAGTTAGCACGGGAGATGTATTTTCCGTACACCGCGCCCCGTCACCGGGCCGGAGTGTGTCGATCTGTCTCTCATCTCATCCGGAGCTCTCGTGCGGCGGTCCGGGAACATCCGTCGAAGAATCCAGAATCTAGAATCCTATTTCCGGCGACGCAGAGGTCGGAATCGAGTCGGGGCCGGTACACTTTCACGAGTATTCACCTGGGCGGAAAATCGAACGGAATCGTGTGTTGATTTAGGTGAATTAGGAAGCCTACGTTTCATTCAACCGGCGGGACACGAGGACGATGTCGGTGATCATCGCCGTCGAGTTGACGATGTTAAAGAGGGGTCGGGGCTGTCGGGGGCGGGGTTATTTACATGACCTTTGTTTTACGGCTACGGAAGATGTATCCTAAAATCAAAAGAGTTTAAAAAATAAAGAAAGTTATAAACAGTAGGAAGAATTGTGCTAATAATTTATTACCATAAAATATGTACATCAGTTTCTTATAATTTCTCATAAGTTAAACCATTTTTCATTTCGTTATAATAGAGTCGAAAACTCGGAGGTAGATCTAGAAAAGTTTTTTTTTTGTAGAGAGAGATGATACAGCAGTATCATAAAAGATGAGTCGAAGCGTCGTTATACGACGTGTATTTTATATTTAATTTCATCGTCGGATGGCACTGTTTATTTGTTATTTGTATAAAATTTTAATTAATTATTTTGAAAAAACAAAAGCAATAATTAATTTGCTGATTATTTACTGATAGTGCAAGCAACTTACCTATAAGATGATATAAAATTAATATATGATAATTATATGGTTTTCTTTAAAAAGGTTGCAAGCATCCCGAGCTAATTGTAATAATTTCCAGAATTTATGGTGATAGTTTTTTTTTTTAAATTACAGTTTTTATTATTCAAACAATCTACGCTTGTGTTATTAGTGATGTACAAATTTGGGATTTATGAATCGACATTGTCTATGCAATCGATGTTAATACATTATATTTTCGTAACTGTCGCAATACATTCATTCTCCGATTCATAATATCGATTAAAGTCTTATGATTTTTGGAAAAAGATGTAAGAACAGTGATATGAAATGATAATAGTTTTTGCTATCTGAAAAAGAAGAAATACATAGGGCTCTAGTTTGCGATACGAGATTGGGTAAGGAACATCCTAGGAAACCTTACGCAGGTCGAATTGGGGGCATATTAAATAAGGGCCAAATTGTAAGCACCCGAAACCTACGAGTTTGCATGAAATGATTGTTGAACGTAGCTATGGAGGTATGTAAGGTTTATGCTATGTGGATATTTCTGTAGTTTTTGGCTAAGAATAATTAATGTTCTTGGGAGCTTGGAATCAAATTATAAGATGTTAAATTTTCAAATCATCTCAACGTTTCGTTGGTATTTATTTGTAACTTCTTAAGGAGAACTGAAACATAATAACAATACACGTTCAAAGCCAAATTATACAAATAAATTCATTTTAGCTGTAGAATAATAAATTCATCATAATACTAAGATAACAAAGACAAAATTATAAATGATAAAAATAAACACTACTTTTTGAGGTTAACACCCTCGTTGTAAATACTGGCCCATTATACCAGGACAAAGATTTTTTTTAAATATTAAACAAGATCATGTGTAATTATATACAGTGATTGGTGGTCATTGTCATTTTAGCGTTAAAATAGATGTTATTTAAATAATCTGTCGACAAGATAACTAAGCGAGTACACTATGTGGCAATCATATCAACACACATACGACGTTGTGACTAGTAAGTCACAGGTGACTTCTATAATGCACTTTGGTAATAGACATTATGAGTAACCTGTTGTATCGGTATTATGGTAATTACCCGTGACTCTTTTTAAGTTATCTACTGAACATAAATATACGACTTTGAAAATAAAATCCTGACGATATTGAAATTCGTTAGCATTAAATAGACAGATTTAAAGTTATTAATTTCGGCGATCAATAGAGGATCTCACACTATTAATTAAGTCACTATATACTGAACTTAAGCCACGAGTATCAGTTCTAAAATTTACACAGCCCAAGGCTTTAATATAAATCATTTTACTGATGTTCCGTTTAAGAAAATTGCTTTCCAGGCCTAAAATCTCTGCTCTGTCAAATTGATAACTATGCCCTTCGTTTTCAAAATGATGCACAGCAAGGACTGTTTTGTTGTTCTTGTTGTAGTTCTCAATTCTGTAGTCCAATTTACGTTGGGCAAAGAGCAATCCGACTAAGCCACGAAAGTAAAGTGAACGACACTAATACCGGTACTTGGGTGGGAATAGCGACCATTGTTTTATTAAACCACAAACCAGGTTTAAGTGAGTCAGTATGCTATTTGTGTGACAGGTTAATAACGGTTGTATACGCGAAATCATTTCAAATTTGTAGTTATGTTAATAAATGAGGATGATGATATTAATGGTATTATAGAATATATAATTATATATATGGAAATTTGTGAAACACAAATCGAACAACGGAAGATTTATCGCAAAAGGATCAATCCATTCGAAATTTTTACTTTGTACTTGAAAATTTGTTTTGTGATTATTGAGGTCCGTTTGTCTATCTTCAATAATTTTAATTTTAGACTGAATTAAGTTAACTTTAAAAACATTATCTTGTTCACTCCAGTTCCCTTCCCTTTTTCTTTTTGTCGCATTAGATTTGCCGTTAATTAACGGTATTTCAAATTAAACAAAGTAAAGTAAATCAATAATTAAAGTCGAATTTAAAACTTCGTATGTGAATAATGCCACATTAGATCGACAGCTGGCAAAATAATCCCTTGTTAAAGCGACTAATTACAACAGACAGTTGATTTTGTTATGCGTGTAATATAGCATGTATCCGTAAATAGTTAGCATTATGTGTTGCCATTTAAAATATCTATACCAATGCTTACAAATACCGAGCTAAAGACGACTTTGAATTGAAATGACGTAGGTGAGCTAATCCGGCCTTAATACTGGTTTAGTTAAAATCACCTTAGTAATGGTATTAGAACAACGTTTCTGAACTGGACAGTTACTGCCTTATTCAGAGTCCTTATTTAAAACATCGTTCAACGGCAGTTTAACTAAACACTGTTTAGTTCTTAAATAGGGTGCTTAGGCATTAAGCAATTCAGAATGTCACTTAGACTGCAGTCTAACTAAAACCGTGTTTAAGCGTTGTAATGGCAACATTTTGATCAAAAAATGTTTTAAAAAACTCGAAAATATTTAGTATCTGGCATCCAAGTAATGAAAAGTATGTACTTATATAATTACACACACACATATATATATATATATATATATATATATATATATATATATATATATATATATATAATTTATATTTATTGAAACATTTGTGAAATTCTTTGATTTCAGATAATTCTTCCATTATGAATGCGCTTCGAATTAATAATTCGCAATTTATAAAAATCAATCTCTAACTTGATGACAATAACACGATAATCAAATGTCACTTTTGACAACCTACGTCAAATATTCAGTAAAACAATCCTTAGACCACTGTTAAACATCCTTTGCCTACGTTTAAATTGTATGACGGCTAAACAAGGTGTAAACAGTGTTTATAATTTAAACAAGATTTCTGAATAGACTTTTTTGTAAATTCGCGTTAAACAATTGTTTAAGTACGTTTTAAAGTTACACTAGCGACTTTGAATAAGACGGTTAGTGTCTAACGCACGTTGTTCTATCGGTTATTAATTTGATTTTAAAATGTCTAGTTAGTTTTTGAAAATGTCTTAGGGTTGATTCCGAAATGCGCTGCGAGCAGTTGCAGTGCAGCATATTGTTTGTTGGCAAAATGATGACAATTGGGATTTTTAATTTTGCAAATTAATTAATTTTATAAATAATTAAAGACAAAAAATACCTAAAGGACATTTTTTATGTTTTTCCTTCCATGATGATTTATTTTTATATAATTTTTTGTGAAAAAAAATAACTAAAGAAGTATCTGTACAATTATGAAAAATGGTAGCTGCATGACATTGTAGCTTCGCCTATTAATTTTGCAAAGTCCAAAAGTCAAGAATGATAAAAAGAGTGTGTGTAGTAAACATATCATAACATGAGTTGTTATGTATACAATTTTATGAAAAAGCTAATTAGATAATAAATAATAAAAAGTGCAATTTTTTTAAAGTCTTCTTATTATTGTAATCATAATAATGCCAATCCGTGAGTTTTTTTTTAACACTTTTTCTCAAACACTGGTGAAAGGAGGCGCCACTATCAAGTTACTGCCCCGGTTCGAAAAAAATGTACATTCAAGGCTGAGAGGCAGTAGGCAAGAGAAATCGGGAGTGAGATATGGAACGGGATCACGGTGGACATCGTGATCGATTTATGGGAGGAATTCACTCTACTTCTATGCGGGTAGAACCGCGGACGGAGGCTAGCGAGAGATAAATACTCGAAGGCGACGGCCGAAATACATATGACAAAACATTTCTCTATACGGGCCCAAATTGCTTCTGCTGATATTACAGCCGTAGTGACGTCATAACAGCGAGCAGATAGCCGGTAGCTAACGTCACGACGCATTAGGGTTTACGGGCGGGCGGGCGAGGGTCGGCGCCGCTGAATCGAGACTTACGATCGGCCGAGGTTTTGCTTTGACAAGACCGCGTTGTTTTTACTTAAATATACAATATAAGAGTACAATTGGTAGAATGCAAGGCCTATACTGCTAACGACAATGTTACAAACGCGAAAATGTGATTGTTCGTTTATTGAAGTGACACTTTCAATGCGACTTCCAACAAGGTTGCGTTAAAAGTTTAACGCTACATGGAAGGGCTATGAAAGCAGTGTTGCGTTAAACGTTGAACGCTCCTGGGGAGGGGGAATAGAAAGTAAATGCATGGCACTCGAACGCATGCGCGTAGTGTACCGGTTACAGGCCAGGGCGAACGTGAGCAACGATTAGCGTCCAATATTCCAACGTAAGAAGGAGAGAGATAGAACGATACACAAAGGTAGAAAGTAGAAGAGAGAGAGTGAGAGAGTGAGTCGGTACATTTCGTCTCGCAATTGTTTTTCGCAATTGTAACGTGCGACGAAAAACGCAATTTCTACCCCTTCCTATTTTCATTTCCACATTAATCCACGCATTATTTTTTTCTCTTACTTTTCCACACCGCATTTAAAAAATGATATGATAGGAAAATTATCGATTTGCTATGGAACACGGACTCACTCAATTTTCATACTAATAAATTTTAAAATAATGAATCATTTGAAAGATCAATAAAAACCTTATTAAAACCTTTCTTTACTATCCATCCGGAATATTTGATGGGCGGTTTGAGCAATGGCAAATTACTACATAAAAAAAATTTCGAAGAGCGATATGCACGCGCGGGGGAGGGGCGATCTAGAAAAAATCATATTGTAGTCAAATTCTCTTTGCCATGTGTCGTGAGAGCCGTGATTTTTTTGCACGTCTTCAGTTCGTAGGTCGCAAAATCGCTTCCAGTAGCCGACAGTGATGTAACGTTTGCGTGACAAAAAATCACTTCAGCGGATCCTGTCATACATTTACCTAATGAAACTCAGCCCTGAAATATATTGCTGAAATATGCGCCATCAGAACAAAAATAAATCGAGAATTCGAGAATGAAGGAGAAAAACGTCTAATATTTTCATATTAAAAAGAAAAGATAGATAATTTTAAGGACCTACTCCAATATCTTTCAATTTTATTCAATTTTATATCAGGCGACTAATGACGTCATTCAGGGAGGGAAAAAAGTGTAATAAATTCTAAATTAAATAAAAGAAAATATAAGAAAACTGAGCGGCTAAGGTTTTTTTTAATATTCCATGATTTTTGAAAAGCCGTACTTTTAAATTTACGAATATTTATGATATCTTTTTCAAACTAAATCTCTTATTTCATCTACATTTGAAAATTTTATATCAATATAAATTTGACAGCTAGTTGACATATTAGACGAATAAAAGTCGTTTATCAATTCAACCTTTCGTTTAGCAGATGCAGATTTTATATTGATTTCATAGAGAAATGAATCAATGCTATTTTGATGCCTGATTGAAGGACAAAAAATTTACATTTTTTTCATGAAAATTAGCAACGATGCGCAACAATTTTTTTTATTCAGTTAAATAAAAATAGTAAGTAATCTTATATTCTTCCAAAAGGTATTTAAAATTTAACTTTTATGAATACAGAACAATTCCTATTGGTAAAAACATTATTTTTGCTCGAAAAAAAAACCACGCATGTGCGAATTGTAGTCATTAAGGCTAGTGTTTCACAACACTAATTCATTGTACAACAAAGACTATGAAGTATCAGTGGGGTTGATTAGTGACGATCTTCATATTGAGCTGTTTCTATTTCATTGTCAAAAAACGCTATTATTTATTTTAATTTTAAATATCTTTAGGCGTGTCGCGGAAAACTCATGGTAATGCAATTTTAGTGTCATGAAATGACATGCGCTTTCAGAAAAATTTTGGAAATGTGACGTTGGTGAATAAAAAAAGTACTAAGCGCGTGTCGGACAACACGCAGTGTAGAGTTCTGTAGTTATCCGTCAGAATATGCGGACTTAGAAGGGGGCTTTTTGTTTAATATACGCACTTATTAATTGACTTCACGGTTTAACGGTTAATAACATTAAGAATAGGCTCACATACGACGGTTGTTATGATTTTATATTTCCATAATTCTAAACGGTTCATAAACTTGTATTTACTACCTGTTTTACACAGCTAATAATGTCACCTAAGTAATTCTTTAACGAATTTTGCTTTTTACTTCTCCGAGTACATTTTAAAGGTCGGTCGACTATCACTTGTAAATTTGTAAAGTTTAATTAGCCGTGACAATTTAATGTCGTTACACATACAACTGCCACGAATATTTTCGCATATCCGAGAATAACCATTTATTTATCTGGTAAGAAAACCAAAAACCACTTGGTTCTAATAAAAATTATCACTTTAAAGCTTAATTTATCGCAAAAAGATTCCTCAGAGCAGAATCGAAAAATGATTTTGAAAAAAGCTCATAAAATAGTTTTGTCCGATCAGACATGCTTACGGATGAGCTATAATGCGCTATAATGGATGCCCCATATCGTGATAAACGAGAAAAAAAAAGTTACATATGGGAGAGGTGCCCTAAACAATATTTTTTCACGGTTTTACTCTACCACTTTTTCTGAGAGATCGATATGCGTAACCGTATCAAATTACAGCGCTCTAGTACCAAGAGCCTCCGAGCTAGGCCGCGGACAAACGGACATCGCGAAAACAATAAGTGATTCAGTTTTGGATTCCGGTTCTATCAAATACATATGATTTACCCGAGCTCCGCCCGCATGCACGGACATGCAATGATTTCCTTCATCTTTTATATCGATTGATAACGTTATCAACTATGATCCCAATTTTGGTACTCGTTTACGTACCAGCAGAGCCCATGTTATTACAGTAAAACACACATAACGCCGTTTCTTAATAAAAAAAAGAGAGTTTTTTGATTAAGAAACCATCTTATTTAGGTTCTTGATGCTGGTCCCCATTCTGCTCGCGATTCCAATCCCAAACCGATGTCAAACTTGAAATTTTCTCTCGAACGTCGTTCTTACCAATAACCGATCAGCATGAGCAAAAATTTGTCCTACAATAATACATGCGATGCCGGTGATTGTATTTAATTATGATGTATAAGGTAAGATGTATTGCTGTAGAGTTTTCGTTGATTCTGTTCTGTCTAAGTTCAGGTTAAAGCGTGATTGAATAACACACATCCGAACACACAAACTTTGTTATTTATAATATTAATAAGATAAACCCGTTTTGAATGTTGAAAACTGGGCCAAATCGATAAATTACATATTATTTAAATTGAATTAAAAAAATATATATAATTGATATATTATTTTTTTTTTATATTCAAATAGTTGTTTGATATTCAATCGGTGTTAACCGTAAATAGTTTTTTCGCTTAAAAAATGACGTCGAATGCGGCAAGCCTCTTCCAAATTATTTGGCGAAATATTAGAAGTACAACGACTTTTGTAATCTCTTATATATCTGATAATTTTAAAAAGGAAGACTGATCATTTTGATTTCGAAACGGTTAAAAATACCCACTCGTCAGCAATTTTTCTGGGTTCGAAGACCTCGAAAATGTGAGTAATAATATTTTAAAGGTTGGGTCCATTTCTAAGTTTGGGGGTTGGTCTGTAAGCAGAACGATTTACCTGATTTTTTCATAAATATATGCTGGAATTGAAATATCTTGATATTTAATACTATGTTTTCATTTTATATTGAATAGAATATAATATTCTATATAGATATAGGCGCCTGGTATACCAGTTGTTAAAAATAACTTTTGGAGAATTTATTTAATATAGAAGCCATTTTTTAGTTTTTAAAACGTAAAGCTTAAGTAAGTTCTATTATGTACAATGTAGAGGGCCCTTGGCATGTAAGACTTTTAGGATAGACAGACTTACATGCATGTGCTTTAGTGTATAGTTGAAGGGCAAACGGGCAAGCGAGTATTTAGAGAGGAGATGATCACCGCTACCCATGGACATTTGTTATTCCAGAGGAATCACCATTGCGTTGCCAGCCTCTTGAGAGGGAATAGGATATCTAATAGAGGGTTATTAAGTTGATGGAATGGGAAGGGGAGCGAGTGGGCCACAGGCACTCATACTCATTGGACAAAACGCAACAGTGGAAGATGTCAATTCACGTCCGTATTCTATTTGACTGTGGTATTTCACCATTTTTGTGCTGCAGTCAATTTGGTCGCATTATGGTTCCTCCACAGTAATAAAAAATATAATAAGATATATAACGTTCCGTTCGGCAGCTTGCAGCAAAGAAAATTTATTCACTTCGTCACGAGCTCCGTATCACGAGGAACGGATGCTCTTCCGGACGTGATATCGAAAAGGAACGTAACGTACCCTAAGTCAGCGGCGAGCGGCGAAGAAGCGAGCAAATGAGACACAATAGAGAATTCGCCTGTCAATTACCGCTGCGCCGGCGTCAAGGGGAATATTGCCTGGATGTGGAATTACGAAATAAATATAATATTAACTCGGAACAATATGAAGTTTTACGATGTGTCCCAGCTTGTAATTTTATAAGTTCTTTTTTTTTTTTGGTTAGAGTAAAATGAAATACAGTGTTTTGTCTTATCGGTAGGGATCACGTGAACGCATATCAATAATATTTTCATTGAATATACCGCTTTATGGAAAGTAATTCCACCTTGAAAGGGCCAGTCATCATTGTATTTTTTTAATGCCTCATCGATTCATACATCATCGCGCTTGCTATTAAAAGCAATGTTAACGAAAATAAAAAAACGTGAGATACGAAGTCCGGGCAAGTTTTCAGCGCAGGAGTAGGAGTTACAAAGCTACCGCCCGCCAACCAACAATCCGTTTGTTAAAATTGGCTTCGGCCTTATTAACATTTTTAGTTTATAAAATCTGCCGTATGAAATTTATAGAAAAATCATGCAGAGAACAATTCAAAGTGATAACATCAAATTATTATAAATAATATTACCTGTTACAATTGCGCGTAACTAGTTGTGCTGTATAAGGGCAATCGTTTAAACTTTTGTTCCATGTCGTCCACCCTCTCTGTGGGTTGCTGCTCTTTTCAAATTGAGGTCACATGCCATATTTTGCTTCGAAGGATGCTATAATTTTTTAATGCGGGAAATGGTGACCAACAGTTCATGATGGAATCTAAAAATTACTGAATTTGGTATTTCCACGAAATACATCCAAATAATTCCAATAGAGAATTAGACTCTTAAACATAATTCGACCAAAATTATTCAAAATCACACCAAATTCGATCAAGGAGACACTCAAGCTTCACTTGGTTTGACGAATAATAACCAGCTCCTCATAACCAGTCAGTATTACATGTTCAGAAAGGATATTTGAGAGCGTCTTGCATTTCAGAACCCACTTTGAAACTCGTGGTGTTAAACGATTATTATGGTACTACTAAAAGTTGAAAACGTATTATTATTCTTCTATTATAGTCAGCGGCCTTTGATTACTTCAGCGAGGCTACAGATTTTATTGCCTTTCTGCATTAATCTACCATCCATTTGTTTGCCTAATTCAACCTCTAGACTAAATTGGAATACCTAATGCTGTTTTAGCTTTAAAATGAAATTTTGAATAAAACCTCGTTGGCTGATTTCGAGTGTTACACCTTGCAGTTAGCTTAATTTCTGTTGTATAAATTTTTGACAATATGGATGACTATAAGGAAATTTGATTTTTGTTGTGTTTGAAAGTGGAAACGTGTTGCCAATTTCGGATTGTTCCAAAGCAAATGTTAGTTTCAATGATTCTGGTACCAACAGACTTATGAAGTATTATGGAATGTTCAGGCTTTTTTTTTTATGCAACAGAAATTATACACACCAAGAGACTTCAGTAAAAACACAATTTAGTCATCGTATAGACAAACAACACCTAAGTTCATTAGTTTATGGTCACCTAGATTGTAAATATGGTGTAATTTGAAGGTATTATTGACCTCTCTCAAAGTGCGGGTCCACACGCGATGTCTTCCTTCACTATTTACAACACTTTAAATATGTATAGTAACGTGTGTGGGTTTTTTTGTAGCATCGATACATTCATCGCTATCTTTTGGAATATTCAAATATTAATATTCAAAACCCTGTTCAATTATTTTTTAATACCTTCGCAATTTGTACATCACTAGTCTGTCGCTTGATTGCTCACAAGCGATATTCCTGAGTGCGTATTCGCGAAAGGATCCGAGTCGAAGATTTCCCATTGTTCCGTTGCAAACAAAATTCAAATCGGAACTTGAATTTAAACCAGTCGGTCTCTCAACCGACACGGATCCATCGCGAAGTCGGGGGGTCGCGAAACTGAGCGAAAGTTATTTCTTACTTTCAATCGCGGCAGCTTTCCGCGGGGAGATTTCTGAGGGGGAAAAGAAGAAGAAGAAGAGGAAGAGGAAATTCCACCGTGCAGTTGTAAAGTAACTTTTATACGGCGGCGTAAGACGAATTTTTCTGACTTACCGTCGCAGGAATGCCTCAGTGAAAACGATCTTCGAGCCGTCAGCGCGACCGACCGGAGGCCGTTGTTCGAGATGGCGGAGGTCTCGTTTACTTTCGTTGGGTAAACACATAAATATATTTGAGGATTTCGTATATAGGGAATTCCGTTTTGTTCGGTCACTAAAGCACGTCACATCCGTGATTCCTTTAGGTTGAAGAAAATGAAATCTTATCAATGGTCAACAGGTAAGGGATTTCATTGATTTGTTTTGTACTTTGTAGAAAATGATATGCCTAATTAGATCATCATCGCCTAACATTACCAGTGCAAATAAGATGAAATAATTGCTTTATTGATTTTCTTCAATCTATCTCCTTAACAGAAATGATTGTGTAATTTTTTTTTGGGCAATCATATCATATGTTTGTTTTATGATTTGCAAGTTAATTGTTAATCACGTCTTGATGCAAAAATATATTTATAATTACTACGTAATAATCTGATGATATTGTTATGAGATGAGCTCGCTAGTTTAAAACAGAACGGCAAAACTATTCCCTTATAAAAAAATATATTTGAGCATCGAATTCTGTAAATAAATAAGCCTCCCGCGCGCCCCGCACCAACTTCCCCCCGTCGATGCATTTTGATGAATATTTAAATTTTATTTTTAAAAAGGTTTATTTTGTAGGGTCGAATTTTTGAGAGGGATTTAATCATGTTTGTGTCGGATGTGACATGTTAATGTCTTACTTTTTAGAGGCCAGTTGATAAGTATAAAAAGAGAAGTGCGGCGCGCAAGAGGTTGAGTTTTCTTCTTGCGATTGGAGTGACAAGTCAAGTGAGGTACCGATAAGCGACCAACGGTTCCGTAGCGATCTATTGTAATTCCGTATTTCTGAATATAACATTTTCTGCTGTTTTACATGGTTTCTTTCATTTAATCTCAATCTGCAAATCCCCGATAGGGTCATTTCGTAACAATATTGATTTGATGATGCTTCCTAAATTGTTTACCGATGAAGAAATGACCCAAATTTTTAAAACACTACTAGTATTCACTTAAAATATGTACATTGGAATGGATAAATAAAGTTAATTTTGTATAATTTACTAAACAGTAAATTATACAATTTAATTAAAAAAAAAAACTACTTACCTAAGGGGCTACTTATTTGTTATTGACAAATAACTAATTGATAATTTAATAAAGAAAATAGCACTCTGATCATACAAAAGTTTAAATTAAATCACTCTTTCTTTGACATAAAAGAGATTTAAATTTGATAATTTGTACTAAAACAGACAAAAGACAAAACGAACAAAACATGTGATTTATAACTTGTTACTTACAGGTAACAAGTCGCTCTATTTATACGATATCTGTAATCATAGGCGAGGTTAGTTTTTCAGTGCCGGAGGCGGGGCGACGTATGTGAAGGGGGGGTTGAATCTCCAAATCCCCTTAGATACGCCCCTGCTCGTCACTATAGGCAACAGTTAATGACGCGCGAGATCAAAGCTTCAGTAGGAAAGTGCTGCCAATGTCCGCTATGAATATTTTTATTCGATAACACTAGCGGGCGAACATGTAGGAGACATGGATGGAACAATTAGACGTGAAGTTTTTCACCTTCATTTTGTCATCCAGGCGACGTTGGTTGGCAATAGGGTTATTGACAACTCTTACCTCGTTTATCGTTTGCGGTTGACAGCTTTGCACTTGCTTTAAGCACTCATATTCGAGATACTTTGACATTGTCCTTTGACAGCCGTTTTATAACATGACATAGCTCGTTCATTCTGGCATGGGTATTTCATATCAATGTAAAGATTATAGAAAAATTGTACCGTCCGGAACAAGTGATTTACTAGTCGGTTCCAAATCGGATCGATGCATATTTGTATGACTCTACATTAGGAATAATATTGGTTCGAAAATTACTTTAAACCCTAGAAAATTTGTTATTTGTGATCTTATCATTGTCATCGGTGTTATATGGCATAGTACTTGTAGACATTGTACTCCATCTGCCATATGAATCGTAAATTAGGACTTTATTTGTTTGAGTGTGTCTTAGAATACAGGGCGCAAGCTGTGACTGACAGTTGCCAAAATCACAACGAGATGAGGTGCCGTTTCAATTAGCGTATGGTCAAAATGGTGTTCCATCTGATTTGTTTAATATTGTCTATGTCTGCACACTTTAGACTCGGTTTAAAGCTTTCGTTACCAAGCCATTAAATCTTAAAAAAAAATCATCTTGATAACGCCACATGGTAATCGATACTTGTCACCACCTTGCCATTGTGTTTGTCGTTAAGTCTTTTTCGAATATTACATATTGTTGTTGTACGCTAAATAAAAATTCTGGACATTGTGGAAATTGTCCGAATTGTGGAGGTAAATAAGTGAAGTGATGGGTCACCCTAAAATATATAAGTAGAGCGACATATCGGCCGGATATTGGTGGTATCAGTTACTTCAAGATATATAACAGTTTTATAAGCCAGAATTTAAACAATTGTCCCTCGTATCGTATCTCTAGTACATTCTGCTAATAGACTGTGAATGTATACATAAACACACAAACTGCTACCCGATAAAGTCGGTCACAGGAAATTCTAAGAGGTATTTTTTTTTGACAAGAAGCAAATACGTGAAAAATCATATCAGCCTTAAAGACTTTTTGCGGATATTGCATACCTCTAACGATATGGTAAATGGCCTGACAGATTAACTTTAGTTTCCGTTCAAAGGGGGCGTTGTCTAATCTGGGATGCCACTTGTATTACAGCATCTCATTTAAATAACGCTTCGTGAGTCTCTGTGTACAGATCTGCCGTCAAACAAAAATATCTCAAGCACTATATCGAAGAGAATGTATATTTTTTTTATCTAAATCACTTCAAAACAGCTGCTCGAAGGCAGCGAGGTATAAAGTCTTTCGTAAGAGATTTGAGTAGGAGACTCGGGGAGTGGGGGGAAGCGTACGTTCCTCGTACAAAGACTTACTTGATCCAAATTTCTAGCCCATCCAAGGTGGTAATGCCACCAGTATAATGGAGATTTTTGGACCAGGCTAGATCCGGGGTCGCCTATTTGTAAGACATATTCAATATTTGTATACTATTGTTTAATTTATTTATTTCTATCTTTTAGCTGAGTCGTTTAATTTATTATTGTTTAGTGGTGCATGTTTGATACGATAATTCCCCATGAAATTTTTGTTAATTTATTATTTAAGTAAAGGTCTTCAAAATTAGTTTTTTCTACAGTCACCAAAGTTAGTCAAGTCATTATTGTCATATTTCGGTTAAAACTAGTACAAGTACTTATTAATTTTGACAAGATTTTTGCTTACTAGCTTTTCTATGTTACGTTCATTCGCCTGGACACGTAGAATAAACCCTTCTATCTTTTGTATCGTTAGTTTTCTACTCTCACTCTCGAATGCGATGTGGGTAGTGAACCAGATCGTGGTTCCGGATCCGGTTGCGATATGCGGCTTTACTTGTGGTTTTCATTCTGTTTCAGCTCGCGGCTCCAGTCTTGGACCCGCTCTTGGTTCACATCGCAGGCCCGGCTTTTCATTTTTTTTCTAATGTGGACGATATCAAGATGATGATGGTGATAAAAGTGAGAAGTCGAAGAGTAAAAACTCGAGTGGGACTTCACATTAAAATAAGACGATAATAATTGGAAACGGATTGGGAACTTGTGCGGGTTTCGAGTCAGGGAGCGCGACGTTATAATCAAAAACGTAGTTGATTGTGGTCAGGGCTGATATCGGTGTAGCAAATGTAGTCAGGATGAGGTTCCACATTCGACTGGTAACACTAGTTTACAATGTATCTGTTGCCGGGAAATTTTTAACTGTTGTTGGCTATATATGGAACGCTGAATTCAAATATATAAGTGGATGTCAGCTCTAGTTTTTGAGTTTCAGATGTTTACGATCAGATAAAATAGATAATTTACAAAAAAAAAAATATTAAAATAATACACACACATCAAACATGTAGCAAAAACGATTTGGATCGTTTGCATAACTTCTTCTTGAAGTAATCGTGGTGCAGAAATTTTAAAAATGAACGTGATCGAAATAAAACACGCACTTTATCAACAAACAAAAACACTTTAATGATGAAAATTATTAATAGTCATTTGAGCTGCACAAAAATTTATAAGGGTAGATTTGAAAATAACACGTCATAAGTAATTAAAAACCGTAACGAAGTTCGCAGCAACGGACAAAAATGTTGTAGATTAGTATAATGAGGTCCTAGTATAATGAGATCCGGATTTGGATTGGAATCGTAACAGGGAATTGATTGGATTCGAACACAATCATTTTTTTTGGATAGGAATTTCTTTTTTCACGTTTTTCGATGCGTCTTCACCGCAATTGGATTTTGTTTTGTATTATTTTTCTTTTTATTATAAATTCGGTACTCGCAAAACTCTGTTATCTAGAGGGCGCCACCAATAAAGGCGGGCGACGCCGCGAACAACGCTCGGTGTCCCCGCGTCGCGTCGGCCGGGAGTTCCGACTCCCGCTCCGAAGTAAACCACTTAACGAAGTAGGCTGCGCGATTTATGGCCGCAGACGGGCCTCGCGCCTCGCGGTGATGAATTAAGCGAAAGTTCGCATCGTCTGATTTACTTAGAAGCGCATACGGCGAACGCTCGAACTTGAGGATCGGGGTCCGGATAGCTTCTAATTATTGCGGGAGCCTTGGATATTTATCGGATAAAAGCACGAGTCGTGGCTTGAATACGACCTTGAGAAGTAAATTCACAACAGATTTTCCTCGTATCGGATGATTTATCAGTTGTTGTTCGAGGGGAATTTTATTAAACGAAAAATCGAAACTAGAAGGAGACATACATATATATCTACAAGATTTAGTCTACGAAAGAATGGCATAGGATTTGAGATGAGATGGAACACCTGCGAGAAAATAAGATATGAGTAAAATGTAAGAAAAAGAGATATGTTTGTTTGTGCCTGTGTAATGTCATTTGTTGAAATTGAAAACCTTATGTCTGAATAATAAAATGTAAAATAATATTTAAACTTGGTACCGATATTATAATAAGAATATCATACTCGTGAAACTGTTTGTCTCATTCTCCCGCAGTTTAGTTTTCTGAAGAGTTTTTTGGAGTTCCGTAGTCAACCAGAGAAACCTTATAGTTTCACCAGGTCCGTCCGTTTGTCCGTTCTTTCTGTGTGTGTGTCTGTCTGTCCACGGCTTAACACAGAGACTCCACTAGAAAGCTGTAATATATATATTAATTACGTTAACTAATAGGAAGAATAAAAAAAAAAGTACCTTACCTCCCCTATAAGTAAAGTGGGAATTATTTTTTCTCTATAATGTATCCCATGGTGTGGGGTATCTCTGGATAGCTTATTCAAAAACTTCGAGCTACCCAGCGATATCATTAGGCCAGTGAACATGATTATTCAATTTAGGGATTTGTTTGCGACATTTTAAATTTTAAGGTGCTAATTTTTGATAGAATCTAGAGTTACCTCGCCGCCAGGTAAATGATTATTACTGAATGTGTGAAAAACATTCACAGTATTAGAATATATATCGAAGTTAAAAGGAAAATTATCACAGTTAAGTAAGCTTTGCTAGTTAACGAGTAATACTCGACCAATTTATTTTATAATTTTTAATTGGAGAAGTAAAAAGCAAAGTTTGTTTGAAAATTACTTATATGAGGTTGTTAGTTGTGTAAAACTGGTAGTACATATAAGTTTATGAAGTATGTAAATTTATGAAAATATAAAGTCATTATATCCTTAATTACAAGGGATGAATTACATAGGACGGATGTAATTACATTACATCCGTCCTATGTGGGCCCTTTTTTAGAAGTTATTCTGTTAAGCCGGGTTAAGACGTTTAACTGTTATACCGTGTACTTAATTAAGAGGTTCATCGTATTGAACGAGAAACCCCTCTCTAAGTCCGCATATGTGACGAGAATTTTTTTTGTTGTTTTTTCCCAATCTGCCAATTTTCAAAACATGATTTGGCCAAATTTTCGTAGAGGAGAATGATGTTCTTAGAAGAAAGAAATATTACTCGTAGCGGTGATTGAGTTGAAATTTAAAATCAAAGTCACAAACAAGAATTAATTACATCGGGTCTTTGGTAAATTTCTTTTTGCTGAAACACTAGCGCGAAACAACGGGCTCAGCGCAAGAACGATTTCGAAATTCAAAAGAAGTTGGCCTTTGTTGTCTATAGTTACTTTTTTGTATAAAAACAAGCATGATTCAATTAAAATAAATATTCGAGTGTATATGAAAAGTCAATGGCGGCAACACGATTACGGTATGAGAGGTCCAACGATACAGCGTGGACGAGTTGAGTTCCAAGGGTCGTATTAATAAACGTCACTTAAATGATACGCCATCTCAAGAAGTAACGTGGAAGCGAGACACGTAGTATTTTCTATAGCGAAGCATTGTGGCTGTCTTGCTCTTTCCAATCTCAAGATGGAACGCCGCGCTTAAGTGTGTTTTATTAATAATGAGGTTCTTAGTCGGCGGTGGGATGCCAAATTTTGATAAAACTGCCGATAACATTTAACATGGACGTAATTCTCGTACTGAAATCAGTCGAATAACAAACTTATATTTATTGCAAATATGAAATGTTTTTCTATTAATATGTATAGGAATGAAGAAACAATTCAAAACTCAGCTGGCTATTGAGCTAATTGTATTGAGCTAATGGTATTTCGAATTCTAATAAACGACAACCTACTTATATGATGACAGAATACACATCTGTTGTTAAATATACAGTAATTGCTATATCAAAGCATTTACAAAAAAAATATTTTAAATAATAATTTAGAAAAATATTTGAGAAAAAGAACAAAAACAAAACCCTACTGTAGTAGAGCCATATATATACTCAACTTGCATGCAGCACGAAAATAGGCCGGCTGGACCCATGAAATATCACACTTTATAGAATATGAAAGTGGAGTAGTAGCTTAGTTCCGCTATTTTGTTTCGTCCAGTGAATGAGAGTTCCGGTGGACTACTCCTATCTCCATCAACTCTCATCTTCTTCATCAATTTCCCCTTCATCGGATATTCGATTCCTATCCAAGAGGTCGGCAACGCACTGGTTGATTCGTTTGCAGTTCCAATGTCTATGGGCAGCGATGATCTTAGTGCCAACTACTTGTCGTTTGCCCCTCGAATATACTATAAAAAAAGAAAACAATAAAAATTAAAAAATACTCGCAAAAACCAAAATCTTAATACGAAATATTTAAGAGATTGTAAAAAATAAAGTTAGTAGAAAAAAAGATGTGAATATAAAAAAAATTGTAAAGGAAAAATTTGTAAAAGGAACTCCACCCCAGGTTAAGATTTAGTAAAAAATTGCAGCTGCCGTGATGAATCTGATGATGGTCTATTGTCGAAGAAGAAGGAGATTTTATTTATATGTCGTGAGAGGTATTTGGAAGGTCGATGTGGTGTGATATGGATTCTCGTATATTGTCATGACAGGAGCCACGAAAACTGTTAGGATACAAATATGCGAGGTAATATGAATACCATATGGCGACCATTTTTTAAAAAGGTTTATTTTGTGATTTGTAACATACGATTTTGTATTAATAATATTTTTCATGTTAATGGTTTTATCATTCTTTCTATTTGATTGTTATATGTCGTTTTCTTTGAAGAATACCAGTAATAACTTAATTTTCTCTAATTTACACCTAATTCATTAACACAATAAAAATTCGTGATCTTATACACACCTGATTTAATATACATGTTTAAAGTATTAAACGGTCTGATTTTGTTTAATCTACCGTTATTAGTTACATCACGTAGATATTTAATTTTTTACGTAAGTTTTATAATCTCGACTCACGTTCTTTGTAGATTAGAGTTGTAATAGATAGGCGAGATTCTCTTTTCTTTAGAAATAAAATCCTTTTACTATTAGAGCTAGATCTCTAGATATGGAACGTGTTAGCTACGTGGGAAAAGGTTGAGAAATTGTGTGAATCAAGAACTGTCCGTAGCAGAGCTTTATTTATGGTGCAATTTTGGAAAAAATCTTAAAAATTATTGCAAATATTTATTAATAGGTATAAAATTCTCCTTTTTTTCTGTTATTTCATTACAAGATCGGTGATAGCTCAGTGGTTGCGTTGCTGCATACCACAAATTACCAAATTCAATTCAGATCGAGGGTGAACTGACCAAGTAGTTTTTGACACGAGTCAATCTTAATCGATCGTTCAGTGACTTGAATAACATTTATGTTGTGGGCCCTGAACGCTGTCGCGTTTATCGTAATGACCGTTAACAGCCTTCAGCCGGTACTGGTTCAGCATTAAGATGTTAAAGTCCACGAGGTTCAATATGATATCAGACGGATGCGATAAGGCGCATTGAAAAAATTGTAGAATGAATCAGAAAAAATTACTACGAATGGTCAAAAATGATTTTATTGTATCTTAAAACATTTTCCGTTAGCATAAGTGTGAGAACTGGCATTGTCGTGGTGCAAGTTGATACGATGTTTACGGTTATCTTTACGGAGTTCGTCAATAACTTCCGGGAAACAAATGGTCGTGTACCAATCATTATTTACGATACGACAATCCTTTAAAGAAACAGTAACCTCGTGTCCAGTTTTATTAAAAAAAGACGCAGTCGTCCGCTTAGAGGCACTTTGCTCGAGCGCCACTTTGGTAGGTTTCAGATCTCGATAGACCCGTACGTCTGATTGCTGCTGTGCTTTGGAATTGCAACAATAAATCCATCTTTCGTCACTTATTACTATATCCCATACCTAATTCGACGTCCCTTCCTTGAATCTGATAAGCATGGCATTACACCAAGTGACGCGATCCGTTTTTTAAGCCTCAATCAAATTGTGTGGGATCCACCGTGAGCACTGCTTTTTCATACCCAAATGTTTGTATAGGATTGATTATATTTGTCTCATGCCTATGCCTAAGAATGCCCAAATCTCATGGTAGGTCACACGCCTGTCAGTTTCGATCATACGGCGCACAGTATCTATATTTTTCTCGTTCACTGCGGTGGACGGGCAACGATAACGAATTTCGTCACTGAGATTGATATAACTGCGTTTCAATTCTGAGAACTAGTTATAAGTATTTGTCTTGCATGGTGCTTCATCACCAAAAGCGATCCAAAGCCGAGTGAGGCCTTGCTGAGCTGTCAAATTATGTTTAAAATCGTAGAAAATAATACTATGAAAACTTTAGCAATTTAAATTCATAGCGATGAAGACACTTAATTTTTAAAATGACGCCACTGTGTGAAAACAATGGTCAGTTACACGAAACAAGCTGTATTTTACAGCCAAAGATTTAAAATAACGCCACAATGTAAAAACAGTTGACAGTTATACGAAACAAGCTGTATTCTACAGCCAAAGATTTAAAATGACGCCACAATGTAAAAACGGTTGACAGTTACACGAAACAAACTGTATTCTACAGCCAAAGATTTAAAATGACGCCACAATGTAAAAACGGTTGACAGTTACACGAAACAAACTGTATTCTATAGCCAAAGATTTAAAATGACGCCACAATGTAAAAACGGTTGACAGTTACACGAAACAAGCTGTATTCTACAGCCAAAGATTTAAAATGACGCCACAATGTAAAAACGGTTGACAGTTACACGAAACAAACTGTATTCTATAGCCAAAGATTTAAAATGACGCCACAATGTAAAAACGGTTGACAGTTACACGAAACAAGCTGTATTCTACAGCCAAAGATTTAAAATGACGCCACAATGTAAAAACGGTTGACAGTTACACGAAACAAGCTGTATTCTACAGCCAAAGATTTAAAATGACGCCACAATGTAAAAACAGTTGACAGTTATACGAAACAAGCTGTATTCTACAGCCAAAGATTTAAAATGACGCCACAATGTAAAAACGGTTGACAGTTTCACGAAACAAGCTGTATTCTACAGCCAAAGATTTAAAATGACGCCACAATGTAAAAACGGTTGACAGTTACACGAAACAAGCTGTATTCTACAGCCAAAGATTTAAAATGACGCCACAATGTAAAAACGGTTGACAGTTATACGAAACAAGCTGTATTCTACAGCCAAAGATTTAAAATGACGCCACAATGTAAAAACGGTTGACAGTTACACGAAACAAACTGTATTCTACAGCTAAGGAGTTCCATTTTCATAAGTAGTAATCACCTTTTAAAAATTGTTTATATAAGAGGCCAGTTACAGATACTTTACCAATACGTGCACCCCGCGTATTAGTAAAAGATTCGATCCTTTTTTTTTATTTAGTCCGGTTCTCGACAGAGATATTTTATATTTTGTTATGAAACATAAGAGTCTACGAAATAAAAAAAAACTAAAATGAAACGACAAATAAGCAACAACCCATATATCGCTTTTAATTTTGACCGTTCTCAAATTACAACGCTTTAATTAATGTAATTAATCAGCAAATCCTAACAAGACTCGCACCCTGAGGGTTCCCTTCAAATATAATTGAATATGTATTTTATTCATAAAAATCTCAACATTTTATCTTTTTCCTTTTTCAAAAAAAATCACGAAATCGTTTTTAAATATACGAATTTATGGAAGTCTTAAGTTTTCATTACAGGAACTTAAAAAATGTTCTCGCGTATATCGGTGAACGCAAAAAAAATAAATTAATAACAAATACAAATTAACGATTTTCAAATTATTTCCTTGAATTATGCTGTAAAATCTTGATTCTTCATAAATTTTATGATTACAGGTCAACGGACAGTGGCCTATAGTTTTTGATTTGTTCGCGAATATTAAAATATGCGATACAATCGGTCGTATATTTTTTTATTCGTTGATTTAGAAGTTTGACGTCTTTTATAGCCCCACGGGACTGCAGACGTAAGTATTTTGTATTGATTTCAACTTGATACCTTAATAGATTCCCGAGAAAATAGTTTTGACGAACAGACAGATAGACAGTCAGATGGACAGACGGACAACGAAGCGATCCTATAAGGGATCCTTATTTCTTGTTAGGGTAGAGAAACCTAAAAAACTAGTCGAGTTCTTGATCTCATGATTTTTCATTCAGAAACATTAGCTTCATAATAAATATTTTCCCAGCATAAGAATTTATGGATAAATTTGGAACTATTTTATTTTAAACATTTCTTTCCCAAAATTTCTACTTATTTTCACATGAATGGTCTACTGTCGTAATAATTTACTTTTAATCTTTTTTTTTGCTTTTGAAGCATAAACGCGAACAAAATTACTTACGAAATTCGTTACAAGCAGATGTTTAACTAAACTATTCAATTTAAACGCTTACAAATTATACACTGCTGAACTTATTATTGAATTACTTCTTATATTCAATGAGACCATTATGAGTACATGTATGAAAAACACTGTGTATGTCGTTGCAATATATTTAATACTAGCTTTCTGCCCGCGATGTAGGTGTATCTCAATAAGCTTTTATCTCAATTCAATCACCTCCCTTATTGACTGATCCATTCCTCCTCGAACCCCTCCCTTATTTGTATGTTTTTCCTTTCGACGCAGGCAATTAATATGCCTTGCAACTTCTTTTCCTGTCTTTCAGTATAAATGATCTTATTTCAATCGAATATCCTGTTCTAAGTCGAGCTCTATCTACCAGTGATAATGGCATTAAAATCGGTTGAGTAATTTTAAAGATGTAAACGAATAGACAGTAAAAAAAACTTAAAATTATTGATTACTCTCATATTACCTTTCTCTCATCATCCCCTCTCAACTCGCATCGGTGTTTTTTTATATGTATTAATTTTCGTTAAAAAATCTCCGATTTCGTGTTCGATATAAAATTTCTTTGCGTTTAGAATAGTGAAGATTGAGTACCGTTTTATTTATTTTATATAAAAATAGTCCCTTTCTCTATTCATGAAGTCGGCGATGTTCTAATCGTCATTTTATATATATTTTTTGTCAAATATTAAATTTTTTATACAAAATTACTTCATAAATTCAATGATCATCATAATGGCTCATGACAATCATGAATCATTTCAACATTGTTACTACACTATTCAATCCTTTGTTACCCTTTATCAATACAAGAAGGCCATTAAGAGATGACCAGTGAGTTAAATTCCTTAGCGTATTTGAGGGCAGGTATTTCGGCGAATAGTTAAGTAAGGTTTGCGCGTTATAACACCGTATAGCTGATTTTTATAGGATAGTTCAAGTACGTAATCATCATATTACAAATTCATTACTACAGCTTATAGCAAACAGACTTGTGAGATCTAAATTTTCAATATTGAAAATGACTGTAATACACAGAGATTTTGCAAAGAAAATATTAAAATTGGTTGTTTGACATATAGAGTATTTGTTTTTGAGCAATAAAGCCTCATTTTATATTACCATTGAATGATTAAGCGGCGGAGGTGGCTTAGTAGTGAAACTGCTGTTTTCAAATCAGAAGTTATCAGTTTCGATTCTAACCCCAGGAAAATTGCCCAATGAGCTTTTGAATTAAACCGAATTGTTTGTTCTTAAGAGGATGTTAAGGTGTTCTGAATAATTATGTTGTTGTTATAAAACTTCATATATAGAAATGACAAGTCACTGGTTCTGAACGTTATTAACACATTGGTGACAACGGTCGTTGGTAGCCCCCGATTTGTATTGGACCACCACGAGGGATTAAAGCCCGATTCCCTCAATGTGAAATAAAAAGATTGTGGGAGGGTATGCTTTAGCAGTGAAACAATTGACACAAAAATGAACTCTCTGAGTATTATTTTATTTTAATTTTTAAACGACAGTTCAACCAAATTAAACGGAAATATTAAATTTATGTTCTTTGATAAATTACAAACTCATATAATAGTTTCATTCGTATTAATGGTAGAATTAGTCCACTTTTTCAATTTTTAGTACGTGATAGTGTCTATTTTATTTTATAACGATTTTTCCTGAAAATGTAGTTTTACTAAAAGGGTATTTATGTTTTTTGCATATAACGATAGTCGAAATAACTAAATGGTGCGTTAATATTTATTAATTAGCGCTAGAAATTGATGTTATTGTCATATTGTTGGATAAAAAAATACATCTTCAAACACAGAAATAATAAAGCAGCAATACACATTAAGCAATAAGTTAATTACCTTGGTTGATGTGTATTCAAAAATGAATAAATTAGATACAGAAGTAAATCATATAGGATGTCATAAATAACTTAAAAGAAGTAACACAATAATAAAAGAAAACTTATTTTTATTTAAATATTTCACAGACTATATCAAAAATGTATAAGAACCTTAAATTTTGGGAAGTGCTTCAAGAAAACCAAAAGAACAATCTAAATCAGCTTTAAGCTGAAATAGAAATACTTGCCTTCGTGTTACATCGCCGAATTTTGACGTGAGTCACTCAGATATGCCACAATAAATACTTGTTTTGACCGTATTTATGGAGTTTCAAAAAGATATTTATTCGTTTTATCGTCATATAAGTTCTTGCACCGACAAATAAATATTGAAAGTGGACTTTGTTCATTTTACGATATGAAAAATCATGCGTCAAAGAACGTTAACTAATTTCGTGACGTTTAAAAAATTGATTACTAGAAACAAACTTTAGTAAAACTTTGGGCAAATATCATGAAACGATCCAGTCGGCCTCGTTACGACGTCGAAATTGCGTCAGGGTGGGAGCTTTGCCGCCGCGCGTCCTCGGTTAACCCAGTTTTGAGGTTATAACAATACTGACTCGAACGTTTTAAGTTAACATAATTGAACCCTCCACAATGGGCGCTCGTACCCGTAACGATACATCGTAGCGATTTCAGATTACGCGGTCAAATCGGACGCCCCCAGTCTCTACACACGCCATCGATATAACCGTTGATCGTTGGTCCTCCTCTGCGACTTCTCACCCGAGAAATATGTCATGTCACCCGCAACAGACGATAGTGGCGCACTTGCGTTTTAAGACAAGATTATCAATAGTCTTAACCACATTCTTTTTGTTGCGATCGTGGTGCTCCTTTAATTTTGTCTTCCAAAGTTAAGTTCTGGTTCTGTAAATTTTATAAGGCCTTACAATTATTCATGGTGTCCATCTCTTTTTTTCTCAAGATATATTGCAAATAGTACGATGCAACAGCGCAATCAGCGAGGTCCTTGACGAACTGCCGAACTGAAGGACCGTCTGTCGTGCCGTTATCTGAACGGGACGATAAAACTGTGCAAATGCAACCGACAACTGTTTATCTAATAGTATTTGCAACTGCCGCTAATGAACGATAATCTGCAACGATTTGTCATACACACGACCGATAAATTTGTGCAAATTAGTTTATGTGTGTCCTGACTTATCGCGCCAAGCATAGGGAAATTACCTCCTCAAATTCGCACTCAAATTTGGCATACCTATTGGCTAATGTAGTCGTTTCCAAAGTAATAATTTGTAATCATTTGAAATAAATTAATTTTATACACATTTGTAATGTTTTGGATTCTCTTGCTAAAGCCTTCACAATCTGTATGTAAACTATTTATTTTTGTTTGTTTGTTGAGAATATTAAATCTTCGAAAATTCTTCACTGATACCTTTAATGTTTTGACACAACTTTGTACTTGAATTAGCTCTTATTATTATATACTTACTATCATTCCACTCCGACTTCATCCGCATATTTATGCTACTGAACTGATTTACTAAATTGTTTCTAATTCTTTCACTAATAGAAAACTACACTATCCATAAGTACTATAATCTATATATTATTCTAACATTAGCATTTGTCCTGATTCCGTAAAGTAGGAATCGTTGGCGGTAGTGGGATCGGATCCGGAATTAATGGTGGAAAAGGGATTAGAATTGAGAGGCGGGATTAAGACATAAACTAAGACGGAATCAGAATCGGAATGAAGTGTAAAACTAGAAGTAGAATCAAAAGCGCGACAGGTCGAAGTCAGGAGCAGTTTCGGAACCAGAATCGAAAACAAGAACCGGAATGGAAACTGAGAAAGTGATCGGAGTCGAAATCACTTGTGGGATTGGGGTCAGTAATAAAAGTGTGACTGGAATCGAAATCGGGAGTAATATGGTGACTAGAATTGATAGAGGGTACGAAAATAGAGTTGACAACAAGATCAACTTTAATTAACATTAAACATAAAGGAATACAATTTATGTCAAGCCGGGGAAGTCTTCGGCCTTAAGCTAGTATTATAATAAATAGCAACATCAAAAAGACACAAAAGTCACGAAATTTTTGAGAATTTTACACATGTACAATACATGTGTAAAATTCGAGTGTTTCGAGTACATTAATAACTTAATTGATAATGATTTATTTTATAATTGTAATTTTGATAAATATATATTTTAGGCATTCTTCCATTAGAAATAAAATGTGATAAAGAATATACGTTACCTGCCTCGGATTTAATAATTATGTATTGGAAAACAATAGAAAACAATTTAGAAATTTCGTTTCTTCTATTATAAATACTTATCTACTTTGTTTAATAAGTTCTATTATTACGTTCTATTTCCAAGTTTATTGCTATACACTACTAACTTTCAATCAGTATAATACCAATTATTCGCTAGTAGATGCTAGATGGCGCTATCGTTAGTTGGCTGACGTAATATTATGAAACCCATTCATTTTCTCACAAAACAAAAGCTTTTGTACATCTTTTAGGATCTTGATTAACGTCCTGCTTCGCAAAAATTAGATGCGACTATGTTCGACAATTTTATTTTCATGATGAACAGAGCAAACAGATCCATTACTACCATAATGAATTCGAGGCTATTGCGCTATATTAAAATTCGATGAAAATTCGCAGATTATAAAATAACATTTGAAATAGATTATAACCGTCATTACTATTTTTTGAATTACCACTCGTTCGTAAAGCAGTTATCCCTCAATAACAACGAATAAGAAACTTGTAGGTAGTTTTTTTGAAATTAAAATCTTACAGAAGCACAATCATATATAAAATTACGGCAAAAACAAACCTCTAGGAGGTCTAGCTGGTTATGTCCATTTATCCTCTTAAAATTCAATGATTGCACTATACCCTTTTCCGCAAAGTGTTTGCTTAATAAATTTGTATAAGACTAATTTTTTTATCTTCTAAAGAATATCTTGGTAGAATTTAGAATCCACTTTCCACAAATTTTACTTAACGTTGTCAATCTAGATGTAAGTCTAAAGTTAGTGGGGTTTGATTTACTACCGCCTTTGAATATGCAAACAACTTTATTTATTTATGGGATTAGGAAATACGTTATAATTCAAACACTCAATAAAGATAAATGCCAAATGTGGCCAAATACAATCCTCGTGATCATCAAACATGATGAACTTTCCAATTTTAACTGACAGACCATAGAGGTATTTTTCGTGTCTAACGACTTAAATGCCCCAATAACTTCTTCCGAATTTATATATTTAAATACTAAATTAATGCTACTAGGCAGAATATTTTCCCTCAGTAATGATTCAGCAAGAACAGGAGACGAATTAAGAGATTTCGTAGTAGAAATATAGGGAATATTTTTATCAGAACCTTCAGAAACTTCTATGTAATTTATTTTTAGTTTTACCATTTATTCTTAAATTGAAAGTCAAGATCGCGACATTTAATTTTAGTAATTTCCTCCTTTATGACACTCCATATAGTTTTCATTGCGTTTTTGCTATTTTTTTTTGTTTTACTAAGAATATGATTCATTTTAGCCGCGTACAAACACGTTTAAACATTTTTGAGCAGTTTAGTAACTGCTCAAAAATGTAAAAGTATGATAGTTCATACTCAGCAAAACTGTCGTTTTTATTATGTGTCTTTCGTCACATCAAAGTTCAAAGTTCACGCTTATCATTCACTGGAATACATTATATAACACTGTACAGTTTTATTTTAACCTTTTCTTTTTTAAAAGATGTAAATTATTAATAATATACTTCTTATATATTTCGAAATTTTGTAAATACTATCAAAACACGTCTTAGATATAGATGTGACTTTTGTAAGCTCTAAAAATAGATTTGACACGTTGACAACACTCAAAGAATTCCAGAATCATAACGATGTAATTGGTGACGTCTAATAAGATTACATTAATGTCTTCACATATTACAATGTATTTGCTTGTGTCATTTGTCTTACACAGGCTTGATTCATAATCGATTCAAACAAATTGTTGAAGATTAAGTGGACTTATATCGCCACCTCAGAATAAACTGCTCTAGTTCCATACAGGCTATCTCCACAACGCGTATGGCAGAGAGGTCCACAATATTAGTTCTTCCCTTGGATTTTAAATTATTTCCAGTAAAAATTGAGGAACCGCCGTGTGATGATTTCTCTCTGCTGAAGGGTCTTGCAACCTGGTGATTAGGAAAGCTGAAGAAACGCTGATGGTTTTTGAGTCAATATTAGCAAAAATCACAAATAGCTGCATTTATTCTTCATGCCTTATACATTCTGATGCATCAGGTTAAGAATATGATTATTTAAATTGATATTTTTAATTCTCGTATTGTTTACATCAGGGTTGAATTGACGCGATCTTATAATACACTATAGTCTATACTCTCTGCTTAAAAATCAGTGTATTAAAAGTTAATGACCATGATCTGCAAAATTCCATTTTTATGAGAAAACATTGTTCATTCTGGTTCATTAAATTAAGGTTTCTGTCTGTCAGAGCAGCTCGTTTAAATTCATAGAGCTCCTCAAGCCAACAGAACCTCCAGATCCAAACGAGCAGCAGTGAATATTATAATTAGATTTTGCTGCATTTGACACTATAACAGAACCAATATTGTAGGTTAACAGTATAGCCCAATCGTCTCAATTTAATATATCTAAAAGTGATGAATCATCATAAAGTGTGTACGATTTTTTAAAACATCTGGTTGTTTTCTTAAAGCAATTAATTAATTAATAAATATATTAATGTTACTACGTATTAAAAAATTATTAAATCAAAATACGTGCAAACATAGCACGAAACAGTGTAATAATTTAAACAATAGAAAAGACAAAGAGAGAAAGCACTAAATGTGATACATAAGACTCGATGCGATCGTCGGACATTGAAGACGAAACACAAACGTCGACTTACGAAATAAACGTCAAACGGTAAACAGACCGTAACATTTCCATAAGAAAAGTGATACTTATTCAAATATAGGGTTTCGAGGGGACGGCGGCCGTGAGATAGGATGGCGAGTATTTAAGACATAAATTGCAGACGCCATCGGGTCCAGCCGGCGGGCGGCGGACCGACCCGAAGGGCCACTCGACGCCGCACCGCTTCGACCAATAACAGTTGAATATAATGACGTCGTTCCGCCACCACTCATGCCCTTCGTAGATAAGTTGGAAAGTGAAGATTTCGCCTGTTCTTTGTTTGGTTGCGACGGAAGCCGTGACTTTAAGCTATCCTCGAGTGGATGTTTTCGTGTGGACGCTTGGTGCGCTGTAAGCGTTAGCAACAATTGAACCAGTGCTAGTTGAATGAAACGGACGTCTCGCCATAACAATCTTACAATGTCGCTGTGGTATTGCAGTTTTAAGATACGAGATTTAAAATGATCGAATCTAAATATCAGTAATGCTATAGAGCATTGCTGATTTGATTTTGAAGCACAAACTAGACGTACTTGTTTGTGAAAAAAGGAATTTATTTTTCCATGGAGAAATGTAAAATTTTCTAGAGTCAGGAAAATAATAAAGTGTGGCCGACCAGAAGACCAGCTTTCTCGTCCTTGAAGAAAAACACTCTATAAATGTGCGATTCGGACCAATAGGAAAATGTAGACTTTTTGGAGTTGCCTCATTGAGATAATTTAAAAAAAAATTGGGTGCGTGTACTTATGTACGCGCGTGAGAAGTTATACTTGTTCGGGAAGATATACAAACGAGGCCAAACTCGATGGGGTTGCGTCGTTTAATTACGGAGTTCCTATGGCCACCTTCCTGCTCCATCATCAGACTCTGGTTACCATATAGCACCAAAGTACTCGGCAAGACGAATCAAACCAGCCCAAACTCGATGGGATTGCGTCGTTTAATTACGGAGTTCCCATGGCCACATTCCAGCTCCATTATCAGACTCTGGTTACCATATAGTACCAAAGTACTCGTCAAGACGAATCAAACGAGCCCAAACTCGATGGGGTTGCGTCGTTTAATTACGGAGTTCCCATGGCCACATTCCAGCTCCATTATCAGACTCTGGTTACCATATAGTACCAAAGTACTCGTCAAGACGAATCAAACGAGCCCAAACTCGATGGGGTTGCGTCGTTTAATTACGTAGTTCCTATGGCCACCTTCCAGCTCCATCATCAGACTCTGGTTACCATATAGCACCAAAGTACTCGGCAAGACGAATCAAACGAGCCCAAACTCGATGGGGTTGCGTCGTTTAATTACGGAGTTCCCATGGCCACCTTCCAGCTCTATCATCAGATCAGCTCTATGTCATAATAATATTGCATTGTCATGCGATTTATACATGCATGCAAAATTTCATTTAAATTTTAAAAATTAAATAAATAAATTTTTATTTTCTTATATTAAATGTACATAAATTCTCTCATTATTCGAAATTCGAATTCTAAGGGGGCAGCTTCAATCTGTTAATTTTGTGTCACACAATCTTAAAATTTCACTCTCATTATTTTTTCATAACGCGCCTAAAGAAGTATAACTTCAAAAATAATCTTGTGTGCTTTTCTAATTTTGAATCATTTTCTGGAACAGCAAAATGAATTAATTCATGACATCAATATATTAATGATAACATGCCTTGGCTTCATAGTGATGCCAATATAGAGTTCATGTGACATTATTTAATTATATTTATAACATGGGACTAAGTTGTTAACCTAAATGTTGGTTCTGTTATATGGTCAAATATAGCAGAGTCTAGTATTTAGTCACTGCAGCTCGTTTGGCTATGGAGGCCCTGATGGAATGCGAAGTTCTATGGATTTAAACGAGCTATTCCGACAGACAGAAACCTTAATTTAGTAAACCAGAACAAGCAGGGTTTTCTCAGAAAAACAGAATTAGGCAGTTTTCCTGCTCGTTAACTCTTAATACACTGATTGTTAAAAAGGAGAGAGTTATAGCTTTATTGTATTAGGGGATTAAATACAATCGCGTCAAATCAAGTTGATGTTGAATTTAAGGAACTTTTAAAGTTTTCGAAAAAAAACTTGGCTTCATTTTCATACTTATGCCATTAAAGGTTCTAAAAGTTCTTTCATTTCTAAAAAGTTACACAGTTTCCGAGTAATATAACCCAAAATTTATTTTGATATTACTAGCATTTGCTACGTCTTCGTTCAAATCAAAATTGTGACTTGCAGTAGAATCGAAATTGCATTCAGACCGGGATAAATAAGTCCAAGGTCAAAATTGAGTGTGGGATAAAAATCGGAATCTCCCTAGATCAAGATTTAAAGGGAGTTCGATTCTATTTTCGAAAAATAACTTTCACCTAAAAAATAGTGAACTCCGCTATTTGATCTAAGGACATTGATATTTGTCAAAAACGGGTCCGCGACCGGAATTGAGGACGCGATAGCGGTCGGGATCTCGATTTCGAGACGATGAAGCGATATACGAAATGAAGGAATTCATTTAATGCCTACGCGAGCGGAGTCGTGGACAAAACTTTGTATACATATAGAAGATTTAACTGTCTTAATAGCTGACATATAAACGCAGTGTCTGAACAACTAGGTCTAGAAAGTTGAAATTTTATACAGAGGTTCTTGTCATATACGTAGACGAGTACTAAGAAATTCAACCTCTAAAAGGGTGAAAAAGGTAAACTCTGTTGCCCGGAAAATCGCAACCGTTGAAGCTACAAATGTCAAACTTAATTTTTCAGTTATTTATAAAAAAATAAAATAATTGCATACCCTTTCTTTAATTAACTCAGAAAGGGGTAAAATAAGGGGTGAAATTTACGAGAAATCGAAACAACTATAACGGCGGTGTGCTTTAGACTCTCATGTGCAATAGTTAATTACTAACTGTTAAAGTTCAAAACGAAACATGTCAAAATATCGATAAATCTTAGAGATATTGGTACTTGTGACATTAATTTAAAGTCATAAATGCTAATATCTTTAAGATTAGCTTAGTGAACTACTAATTGTGAAGTTAAAACAATCTATTTTCACGTGTTTGGCTTTTAACTTATCCGTTTATTATTTCAAATGAGAGTTTGAAGCACACCGCTGTAAAGCTATTCATGTCCAAATTTATATTTTAAGTAATCATTGTTAATAAAAAATGTTGACATCTATCGTTTTTGTTTTTAAAGTAATCCTAAAGGGAGTGAAATAAGGGTTGAAATATATATACAGAAAAACGAAATCGATGAAGCTATCGACTTCAAAATTTATATTTTTGCTATAAATGAAAATAATAAAATGTAACGTTTTTGGAAAAATAGCTTAAAAGAGTTCAAGCAAGAGATGCAAACTTGTATGGAAAATCAAAGTCGCTGAAGTTAAGGGTGTCAAAAATCTAAAAATTGATTAACGCAAATTTTTAATTTCTTTCTCATTTACACTGCTTGTAAATTTGTAAGATCTGTCTGGACATACATTTTTTTATAACTTTTAAAATATTCGTTTGTCTGTCTATATGGTTTTTTTATAGCTTAAAAACGGTTCGATCGATTTTGGTAAAATTTGGGATACATTAAAAGCATACATTTGAGCAATTGTATGTGATTTGGACAAATGGATTTTGAATAAAAGTACGTCACATCCTGGAATAAATAATGAGACACTTTTAAAATATAAATATAAAATTGTATATGCCATATTTTGGTTAATTTTTTTTCATAGATATTTATTTCTTGATGTATTTAATCTTGTTTATTATTTTGAAAATTTTAATCTAACTTTCAGTACATTCTTTTATAATCAAAGAATGGCTTAAGCGATCTTAATGATACTGAGGATACAGTACGAACATGCCCTTGCGCAATTGTTAGTCTGTAATATCATGTCGGTAAAGTGTCTGTTCATTTGTTGGTCGCGACTAATTTCCGAAAAGACTGAATGGATTGTGACGGTGACGAATTTTTGCTTTTTGTCCGATAGAGTATCTTCTACGTGAACGTATTTTATTTGTTTTCTTTGCATTCCTAAATCATTTAATCGATTACTACGAAATTGATGATATGTACGAGGATTACTATTTATGTATTCGGAACTGGCCTATACAAACGATATTTAAAAGGTAATTACAACATTTAAAAATGAAACTTCTTGACTATAGAACACAGTTTGTTTCATGTAACTGTCAATTGTTTTACCCTTGTGGCGTCATTTCGAAAAGTGCGTGTCTTTATCACCATGGATTTAACTCGTGAAAATTTTCGTGCGATGATCTATTTTCGTCGTGGGCTAACTAAAAAACAGTGCATCGATCGACTCACTTCGATTTTTGGGGATGAAGCACCATCAAAAACCACTGTCCATCTCTGGTTTAGTGAGTTTAATCTTGGGAGGTCTATGATCGCGGACAAATCTAAAGAAGGTCGCCCTAAATCGATTGTTGTATCAAAAAATATCGATGCTGTGCGGGAACTAATAATGCAAGATCGTCATGTTACATATTGCGAGATAAAGACGTCCCTAGTCATAAGTATGACGAGTATACATAAGATATTACACAAAAATTTGGCTATAAAAAAAGTTGTTCACGTTGGATTCCACACAATTTGAGCATTGATCAAAAACAGGCTCCTGATGATTGGTGCAAAAAAATATTAAAAAGTTACAATCATGGTGCATCAAAAGTGGTATAAATTATCTACACAGATTATGAATCTTAGATCTATGCGTATGACCCTGAAACTAAACGACAGTCAATACTGCGGGTGCTCCACAAGGAGCCGAATCCAAAAAAATGATTCGTGCCAAAAGCACTTTGAAGCAAACGGTTGCTTTTTTTTTTTTGGTATAAATGGACATGTGGCTACAGTGCCACTAGACAATCGTAAAACGGTTAATTCGGAGTGGTACACGACCATTTGTTTGCCAGAAGTCTTAGAAAAAATAAGAAAGGACAACTTACAACGCAGAATTATTCTTCATCATGGTAATTGTAGCTGTCACACGTCGGCCGAAACAACTTGGTTTTTGGAAGGTCAAAAGATCGAATTGACGGGTCATCCACCGTGCAGCCTCGATTCGGAACAGCAAGAACAACAATTTCTATTTATTCCTAAACGTGAAGAATAAATTACGTGGTCGTTTGTCGAGCCGCGAAGAGGCCGTTGATGCGTTCAAGATGCATGTTTCAGATATATCTCAATCACAATGCCAAAAGTTCTATAAAAATTGGTTTCAGCGTAAACGAAAATGCATTGATCATCATGGCGAATATTTTGAAAAGCATTAAAACCGTGTCAAATGATAGATGTTTGTTTCTTTTTCATATTTCGGACACATAAATAGCAGCCCTTGTAGGTAGGGTAGGTTTACGCAAACGGGTAGGTTTATAAAAAAGCAAAATTACTAACTTTGTATCTGATATTATCTGTGTATTTATAATATTAAACTGATGCACCGATTTTGAAATTCCTTCATCCAATAAAAAGACTCATGAGTAAAATGGACCATTAACGTATCCTTTAGCCTTCATCTTCACATTTTGCTATAACAGTTTCTAAATATTCTATTTTACGTGCGAATTACAATTCGCACGTAAAATAGCTTCAGTCTTATTTTCATATACTAGCATTCGCTTTGGATTCGATGAAATCGGGACTTTTACCGATATCGGAATCGAAATTAGAGACCGCGATTGAAATCTAGAGTAAAGCCAGGGTTGAAATCGATTATGGAACCAGAATTATAAGCAAGAGCGTCCCTGGAATCGGAATGCGGAGTAGGACTGAGGTCAAAATTGGAAGCCAGACATGGAACGAGAGTGGACCAAGATTTGATATTTACTTGGATCAGAGTCGGCTTTAGAATTGAAAACAGGGTCGAGACGAGAATAGAATATTTGGAAAATCCAAAAGTGCACGACTCATAATGTTCATTCGTTTTTTGTTAATAACTATTAAACGACACAAATCAAGTTAACCATTTTCAATACCAATCTCCGGACAGTGGATCTAAAGCTATTAAAAAAAAATGGATCAAATTAGTGAATTTTACGCTCGCTATCGTGTCCGGAACGAAAAGTGTTGATTGACAGGAAATTTCTTTTGACTATTTTGATAGTTTTTCTAATTGTATTATGTTAAATCGATTTGAACCAGTGATAGAATTAATCTTCATTAAATTATCTATCAAATAGTGCACAGGTTAATAAAATTACATGAATTATTAATCGTGTTATTGATGAAAAAAGTTACGAAATTGAGGAAAAAAAATTATTCGTTCGTAGAGCACTTCTTAATGCTTCGCATTATGAGTCGTGCAAAATGGGATAGCGCACGCGATCTTGAAAAGTGCGAAACCGCAGGCGAAAGCTAGTATTAAAAAGTGTAATGTTATTTTATAATGGAATTCCTTAGAAAGTTATAAGAACGAATGAGGCCGCTCATAAAAGATTTATGAAGCCATTTCTAGGTCTGAACCTAAGAATTGCTAATATATGTTTTCCTCTCGTATTTAATACTCTGGCATTCGCGAATTTTAGAGAAAGCGTTCAGGTTTTTCAGCATGTTCATAATATTTTCATAAATATACTGACGGTACCTAGTGAGAATATTTTCTCAAAGTAGAGTTCTGAGACTATCTCTAAGTTTTAAAATACAAAAATAAAACAAAAATTGTTATAATATCAGCAGCTTTTCTTTAAAATAAAATATCCTACAACATTGTGTTACGGAACTAGATAAAATAAAGCGATTTCATTATTGACACATCAGAAAAAACTACATAATAACTCAGTTTACTACTAGCAAAAAAATGCGAATTTTAGTCTATTGTAAAGTAAATTAGAGTAAGCTATTGTAAATTACCGTCAATGGGAACGCTTACAAACACAGTTTGAATTAGACTTTAGTACGTCATCTCTAATTCCTTTATTGAAATCAACTTGTCGGATGTCAGGCAATTTTTTATACATTAAATTATTAACTTGGAAACGATTCAAGACCTTGGAAAGTGTTCGCGACGAAAACGTTCCTGCGCACCCCGACGTACACACGGCGTGAACATATTCAATATCTTATTTTCTATAATTTGTACAGACGAGTTTCGAACTCGTAATTGATAAATGGAAAACATCGCTTCTTTGGTGCAATTTATAGTGAAATGTACATAATAGTATAGTTTTGTACATATAGGTAGGTCTATTTTGTAAATAAAGATATGAGTTAGTATGAGTTTTACTTTCGAAATGAGTAAACACGTATGCATTATAATACCACGGTAATCCTTCAGAGCGCCGACCACATGACGTCGGCGGTCATATCGGCGGCCCTCGTGACGGTAGAGGGTGAAAATAGGCTTTTAATTTAGAAGTTAATTTTGTGGGTCAATTAGGATACTGAAAAAACCGCGTATGTGTACTTATGTACACGCGTAAAAAGTAAACAAAAATAACTTGAAAAATTTCATTCTGTGTGCCGGTAGTCTACGTTTGTAAATACAAATGTATAAATTTAATTGATTTCGTATATATCTGTGTACAGAATAAATTCATACACCAAAAACGATTAGAATAAACTATTTGTTAAATAATAATAATTTATAATATAAACAAAAAGAAATAATAATATATACTGTCAATTAACCTCAAATCTACAAACATACAAAAAAAGTGTACCACAAATAAAATACTTTTATCATTAGTATTCACCACCATATATAATTTAAAAACCCACACTATTTACAATATATATTTATTATTAAATATATTTTATTTGTAACTTGTGTTGATTGCAAATAATTAGTTTTATTGATATATTGTTGTTGATCAATGATTAACAAATCTTAAGTTCGGGTTGTATAATCCTCAACAAGAGGTATTACTGTAAAATGTTCTAGGAAACATAATTTTTATTTAGAAATATCTATTTATTCGATGATATCTCATTCAATATGCTATGTATTTTTTTTTATTATCTATCAATATTTTGCATATTACAACCGTAATTCAGGTTTCATAAAAAACGAAATATTTTGGTTATTATCGTCGTAAGACTTAGACGAATCGATAAATATCTTTGTAAAAATTTACCCAGCTGTTGGGTGTTACACAGTATGAAGAATATTACATACAGGCATATACACGTAATCGATTAAAGAAACTTTGGGTGGTAGAATGGTGTGGGTCGTCAAAGTGGTTGTTGGATGCTGAAACAATTTCAATTTAGTAACATTCGACATATCGTATTATTTGTTGTATATATTTTGCAACCGTTTCTCAAATTTCTTCATTTCGATGATACATAAAAAAACCAAGTCCCGTACCCATACGTTCAGTAGTTTTTAACTTATGTTCGGACAATATATATATATATATATATATATATATATATATATATATATATATATATATAGCTTCCTCCCCTGGCTCCACCCGTGTGGACATAGAATGAATCCTTCATCTTATATATCGACCGATTACGATCTTACTCGTAATTTCGATCGTTATCCCGTTTTCGGTTCTGAATTTCCTGCTTTTAATACTGATTTATCTCCCTCTAGATTTCGATCGTAGTCCTGCTTTTGATTCCGATTTCGCTATTGCTCCTTAATCCAATTCATATCACGCTCCTGATTCTAATTTTAGCCCCCACTCAATTTGTCCTTGGCCCCTAGAAAAGGGTCCAAAGACGCAAAACAGATTTCGATCTGTCACGGTCACAACTCTTCATTCTTGCTCCTCGTCTCGTTTGCAATTTTGTTTTCATTACCGATCACGGTTCCGATTTCGACAGGGTAAATGTTAGTATCTAAATAAAATTATGATCTACTACTAGAGGATAGTGTAGTTTTCTATATATGGAAGAATTTTTAGAATCCGAACTAGCATAAATATGCACGTGACGCCAAAACTAAATGTTAACAAGCTATTTTACTCAACGAGCTTCATATTCATGAAAGAATTTTAAGATCAGTTCAGTTGCTTGATTCAATAGTACGAATATGCAGACTACATCGCGGAGAACTGCCAGTTATTCTTTTGAAACCTACCCGTTTGCGAGGACAATATATCGCTAGTTTCACAGTTATGGGATGAATGGTTCAGGCACCTAAAAAAGACCAACAAAATACACACTCATTCTTATACGACTGTGTATTTTATTTGTACTTCTCTTATAAAACAGTTTTGCGAAAGAAGCCATAGTTATTAAACTGGCCGTTTCAGAACGTAAATTGTGTACTAACATTTTTAGCAACGGCTGACACGTAGATACAAGCCATCGTCCGCTCTACCGCGCCCTAGCGTGAGAGCAGTAGGGCATGTTACACAGCTGCAATCAATCGTAACTTGCACTGATGAGCTAAAGGTATTTCGCTCATTCGTTGTTTTTTAAATTTTTCACGATAGAGACTTTTTTTGTGATGATAGTATAGTATTAATATAAAATTATCGTTATAGTATAAGTGTTGCGTTTACGATGTTGACGTTTTTAAAAGTAAAATTGTATGTAATTAATACTGAAATGTTTAATAACAATGTCTTAGACTGCAATAGAGTATGCAAACATCATTTACTGTCGGGGAGTTTGCAGAGAAGACATCGCCGCAACTCTAAGACTTTATAGTGAAACTTACTCTGATAGTCAACAACCTGCGAGTCCGTAAGTAATATTGCTTGCTGGGAATCGTCAAGTTTCGTCGAGATCAGTTCGATTTTTTTAAATATCTTATTATGTAGGATGATGGACATGAAGTTTAAAAACGGTAAAATTGGGGTAAGTCAGTTATAAACTGAATATATATATATATATATCACTTTCATAAACTTTACAAAAAAATCTAATGTACAAACAAACAATACAAATTTGTATAATAGTGTAGATACATTACAAAAATATTCTTCACTTTATTGTTAACGTATCAGTATTATATAAAATGTTCAATTCCATTTCATTCATATCATCGATCAACGATAATCAGCCAACGAATTTGTTTAAAGTTTCCCTAAACAGTCATTCAACATTTGACGCAATTTCAAAACATCAAAATCCGTTACACACAGGGTGTCCGCACGTCGTTATAATTGGGCGTATTACAGTTTTCGTTTACGCCGTCCTAATGCGAGTGCGCGGACGCGATCGTGCGGCGCGGGAGCGGAAAATTTGGCGTCACATGGCGCCCTACGGATATTAAAGGCGGATTTCGGAGCGGCCCTTAATTCCATTGCACTACCTTTTCTTATTATACTTTAAAAAGTGATCAGCATCAGCCGGCGTGTGTTATTCCCGCTACGTTTAGCGAAGATTTTCTCGTTGAATATAGTTTTGATCGCGACAAATGGCAATATGAGATCGTCGGGTATGTAAAGATCTTGGAATTCTAAGGCTAAAGTATGGATTTACAACTACGAAAGAAGTTAAATAGTGCCTTAGTCATTAAGAGCGTCGTCTTTGAACTAGAAGGAATAGGGTGAGAGCCCGACTATTGTGAATTAACTGATGAAATTTTGACTTGAGTCATATTTAAAATGATTCGCTTCGTGCCTCCGAGCGCACGCAAACTTGTGTGTTCCAGACGTTGTCATCGTATTGGTGATAAGGGCCGTTAACAGTCCCTAACCCGCATAGGGACAGCATGTGGGCTTAAGGGCTAAAGTCCTTAATCCGTACTAATATTATAAACGCGAAAGTGTGTCTGTCTGTTCGTCTGTTACCTCTACACGCTTAAACCCCTGAACCTATTTAGATGCAATTCGGTACGGAGATAGTTCGAGTCTCGGGAAAGGACATAGCCTACTTTTTGTTTGTTTGTCTGTCCGTACATTTGTATGCTTTTTCAGTGTTCAATAATAGTTGAACCCTAAAAATGAGAAATTAACTGTATTTCCATGCGGGCGGAGCCGCGGGCAAAGCTAGTGTGAAAGAAAAATTTTATGGGCGAATTCAGTACTAGGGGGGTTGAAATCGGACACAACATTAAAAAAAGGATAAAAATCTCGCCATAATACACATTTCCTGGAGGATCGTTCATGCGCCTCACAACAGTAACAGCAACGCGTCTCCTTCTTTGAATATTTATTACTAAGCCCGATATCAATTTTATGTTTATAATAATTCGCTACCTACTGTAGTAAACTTTTCTATAAAAAATAATGTTATTTTTAACGCGAAGTTCTTTAAATTATGAACATATTGTGATACTGATCAGAAAAAAAAATCGGCATCTTGATCGGGATCGGCATAGAGATCGCAATATAGATTCAAGAAATAAGAATTAGCGACTTGTATGTTTCTAAATTCGTCTTTTAATTATTTGCTGAAGTTTTTTTTAAATTCTGTAATTTATAAGCAGTTAAGGATATTTTTAATTAGTATACTCCTCCTATTTACAGCAGTTAGTTATTTTTTTATTAATTTTCTCATTAAGCTTCTAAGCGATTAAAAAAAAAATTATTAGCATTACTTCAATATGCTTTAAAGTTAATGATACTATTTTAATGATGCCATATTATTGAGTTTAAAATATTAGCTTGTCATTTAATGTACCGTTACCGAAGCAAAACAGGTATACATTTGCTTTTGTTAATACTGTTAAATTTATTAATTTAAATACAAAAATTTTAGAATATAAAAATCTGATAACCATATATAATTTTATAGTGGTAATAAATACATATAATAAAACAAAAGAAAGAGAGAAAAAAATTTGTAAGTTAAAGATTTTTTGAGAAAAATTACTCTGCTACGTCTCTAGATTCAGATCAGAATCGGAATCAAAAGCAGAGAAAGACTTGAAATCGAAAGCGGAAACAGTATTGGTATCGTGGCTGGTCTGTCGAAATTCAACTTGACGGAATTCATTCGATATCCACGCAAGCGGAGTCACGAGCTAAAGTTAGTACATTTCATGTATGATGATCATCAATATTCAGATAACGCGATCGTGTACCGAGACAATAAACGAAAAAGAGATGCATAAACTCCATTCGATTTACAACTATCCTCGTGCTATTTTATGCTCGTATAAAACGCGACGCAGCTTTCGTAATTACATTGCAAATGCACTATAACTTTTATGGGATCACATAACGCAGGGAACGCGAAATAAGGAGTTCGCGTTCGAAGGTGACAACGGCGGGATGAAAGAGTCTTTTACGAGACCATAAAAAGATATTATAATGTGTCCAAATGTAAATTTCGGGTCTTTACATTTGGAATAAGCCGTTAAAAACGTTACAGTTAAAACCCGGCGCACTGCCGCGCCACCTGTGTGCTATAACGCGAGTTCAGCGAATTTGATTGAATTCGAGCTTTATGAACTCAAGAAACTGGACTACGGCAAAAGAACGTAGCAAAGGATTATGTTATAGAATTACTCGTATTGAGTGATCGTGAGTGTGACTCGCAGCTTCATTAGAAAATTTAAAAATTAAGTCCATTGATTGGCAAAGCTCTTGTTTTTGATTTTGGTTTTTGACTGTCTTACGAGTGTCGGCGTTCATATTTTCCATTGGGTATACCTATGATTTTCGAAGCGATAATACGTCGATTAGGTAGTAGTTTTTAAATAAATGATACAAAACTACTGTATAGTAATGTATCATGGCCATTGACAGTACAATAAATTATGAAATTATTGCTGGGGGTGAAATTCTGATAACTCAGTTAAAATTATATTAAATTGTTTTTATAAGAGTGCCTATATTTGATAGGCACTAATAATTAAAATCAGCACAGGCATTTATTACTCCTGATATGTAATAAAATATCTTTTTTCATGATCACAATTTGTTTATTTTCCTATATACTCGACGTCCGCCTGATTTTCCTCACGTTGTCTTGCCTCTCTCTTAACATTTTTTTAAAACATTTATTGCCAGTTTAAAAACTTAAAACTAACAGCATTTTAGAGTATTCATATAAGAAATTAATTCGAACCTTATATTGTCGTATCGTGAAAAAAAAATATATTGTATACTAAAGTAGTTTCATCTCGTCATTCCCTATATAATTATTGAAATATGATTGCGCCGACAATTTAAGGGACGGACTACGGAGAGTGTGTGCGCTGGCATGAAATGTAGTAGGAATCTTCGACACATAAAGTACGACAAAACAGTTTCGATCGTAATTCATTTTTAAATTAAACATCTATCAATTTGAGGGATAATGTGTACGAATTTATTATTTGACAAGCACTTAACGTGTTGTAAAAGGGAACACACATATAGTCATGAGTAAATATGTGTTATGTAATATACATGTCGGATTGTAGTTCAATTGGAACAATGCTCCCTGAGGTTTGTCCGCCGTGTCTCACAGGAATTGACCATTTTAGATATACTCGAGGTAGCGGATACGAAATATTATCAACAAAACGTGGTTAGATCGCTCTTATTGTTAATTCATGAAAAAAATAACCAAAACACCGTGCGATTGCAATAAACAAAAAGGATTTAACTGACAATGGACTTGCACACGTATACCAAGACGCGGTCGGCTGCCATAACGTAAGTGACGTCAACGCACCGGTATCAATATCTCTAAGTTTAAAATATCAATTGTATACATACAAAAATAGTATTAAACAATAATCGATTCGTTAATCGAACTAAAGTAATCACAAATTGATTATTATCAATCAACTTAAATTAGCTTTACTTAGGTTAAATTAGGTTATATATGTATATATATATATATATATATATATATATATATTATAGCTGAAAATGTAGAGCATCGGGGTTGGTCTCAGGCCGTGGATATAAGGAACTACAATCCCCGATTGACGCTAATGTTCAGAAATAAGTGACCGATTGTTAAAGCTGTGAATATTTTTCCAATAAATTATTAAATGTGTAACAATTTTGGCTAAACGTCACTATTTATCGTAATAATTTCGGATGACAGTTAAAAAAAAATGTTCATATTTTGCAAAAAATGCACGTGTGCGCAGTATTCTGAGAAATATTTCGTAAGAAAACGTAATAGTTTTCGTTTTTACGAAGACAGTGCACCGTTAATATTTGTAGCGACAGCTGTTGATTTTTGCGTTTTTATTATAAATATTCTAGCCTATTTCTATAATATTTCGTATATTTGGCGGAGTCGAAGTGAAACAACGCTGCATTAAATAAAAGTTTTTGAATTATAAGACCTATCACATAAACGATTCGGTCAAATGTAATATCGGGTTTGTATACTATTGTATATCTAGATTTATTTCAGGCACTACAAAACGTTACTCATAATGCGTATAGATACACAAGAACACGAAATTTATCACTATTTTTTTTAATTTACATAACTTGCAATCATTTCTATTTTTAACATTCAAATTAAAATTCTTACCATACGAATTTTCGTTAATATAGTAGTTTATTTTGGGTTAAATTTTGATGTGACAGATTGCGCTTGCATTATCAGTTTTAAGAACACCTACTAAAACTTAACTCATACCGAGCCACATCGCATGTAAGTCGTGCGCACGCGCATCGCACCGCGCTGCTTGCAGTATAATTAAAATTTATAGTTTTAGTGGAAAACCAGCGGTTGGAGCTCAGAGAGTGACGGTGAGTTCTTCCTATTGTTAAGCCTTAGTTTTAAGATTAATATTCTGACCGCTATTACGTGAAATTTATATCAGGTATAATCGTACAAGCGAAATACAATAGAACGAAGAAATTTATAATTTTTAATAACTCGCATAGCAAACAGCGAGTGTTATGCATTAAATTTAAGCATTGTCTAATATTTGTTTCATCGCTGTCAACTAGTACTCGCTAGGAGTTTTTCCATTTTTCTTTTAGTATCAGTAACGTGACCATTTATTTATTTTGTCAGACCGGGACACATCTGCGGAAATATATAATAAAAAACAGGTTTTAGTATTTTATAAGAATTTGAAAAGGATTTATCTGTTCTGCTCACACGCGTCGGTGCAGCGCCGTGCGGGCGGGCGGCGCGCTCTATCGTCATCTGCCTACCCGTGCGGGGCGTCGGGCCATGCATTTCGAGCGGAAAAAATGAATTTTAAACTATCGTTGGGTCTGCTTGCGAAACCGGGATTATGTTGGCTTCGCTGGGGACATCGAGACAGACTGCCTGAAACCGGAACTGTCCCGCCCAAACCGGGACGTATGGTTACGTTACGTATAAGTGACATTTGTCTTTTTAGAAAAAATTGTATGTCTTCATGAAAAATGGAAAAAAAATATTATTTTTACCTCGACTCTTGAAAATCAGGGTGAAAAAGAGTAGTATTCCTCATCAAAAACCTTTTTGATCGGTATTGAAGTTTTGAGGTCTTATAGGGAGCTGTTCTGAGAACTATATTTCATGTATGATGTAGACGGTTTATTAATACATACACGCGTACGCACACACACACACACACACACACACACACACACACGCCCACACGCACACACACCGGCACATACACTTGTCTACGTGCCGGTTTGCGTGGGTGTCGTATGTACAAACCGTCTTTATGTTTTCAACGGACTTGCCCCCCTCGGTGACCAGCTGTAGTATATGCCAAGACCCCCTCTAGTTTTTACGTAGTAATAATATTCAAGGAGAAAAATCTCATCTAAAAACTTATTGTAACAGGTACTCACGTTTTACTACAAATAGAATATTATATAAGCACACCAAAATATAAGCATACCACTCCTGGATGAGTACAAAAAGTCAGTTTTAAATCAGCTGGCGTCCCGGCATATTTGCGTTAGTGTTGCCATCTGTGAGTTGAGCGCTGAACGCTGCGCGCCATAATTTGAATATTAGGGGCCATCCATAAATTACGTCACATAAATTATAAGGTTTTTGACCCCCCCGCCCCGGCCTTGTAGCAGGTGGTCACACGTAAATGAAAACAGCATCTTATACATTTTTTTTTGTTCAAAATACTTTAAGTCGTGAATTGTCACATTTCGTTGATCGCCCCCCAGACATGCGACGTAATTTATGGATGGCCCCATATCTCGATAAAGCGCGAGAATTCTCTGAATATGTGACGAAGCGTTAAGCCTACTCCCCCAGATCTTGTGACTAAGCGCAGTATGTTTAGCAGACCAGAAGACCGCGCCCAAGGTGAACGGGTCAAGTGGTATACGTATGTTCCCTTGGTATGACATATCAAAATTAGATAGAAAAATACATAATATTATGTTTATTTATTTTCGTAACGATAATTTATAATTTAATTAATATTAATGGAAAATAGAAAAATATAATTTTGTTAAATAGTAACATTTCCTTAAGCAGTGTATTTAATTAATTGATGATATTAATCCGTTGATTACTTTTACCTGGTAACTTGTATATGAGAAGACAATTTTTTTAGGGTTCCGTACCTCTAAGGCAAAAATGGATTCTTTGTAGTGTCAGTCGCGTGTCTTTCCATCCGTCCGTCTGTTATTGGCAAATAGCTCCAAAATTACTGGACTCATTGGATTGATATTTAGTATATGTGTACATATCTCTGACCAAAATACGTACGTATGACGCAAGTCAATGAAGTTAGCAAAATTAAAAAAAAAAATTGCAAATTATTTTGAATTTACATAAGAAAACAGGCGAAAATAACCTTTCCCCGCTTACTTCCTACTGAGCCTAAAATTTTGAAATAAATACAGAAAATAGTTTTTTACCTATAAATCACAAGAAAATCTATAATAAGTCTTGCTTTATTTCGGTTCGTTTTAATGTCCAATACAGACACTCGCTAAGTACGCAAGTGCATATTTAGTGCGTATTATTTTGCGACAGTGCAGCGACTACTTGGTTATCAGAGTATAGGATACATTTGACAGACAGCTCATCCATTCTCCGTCCACACTCTTACTCTTTTAGTTACGTAGACAGCTATCCATGAATAGATTAAACAGTCACGGTTAAGTTGCACATCCCTGTCTGACACCCCTGCGGTGGTCAGACCAGTCACCGTTTTTCATATTTTGGTTTATGAAATTGTACTGTATTTCCCATCCCTGTAGACTCTCATCTTCAAGCCTAGCGATATGCAAAAGATAGTCTAGTTATTGCAAAATCGACATCGTTAGTTCGCGTCGCGGGCGCACCGAGATAATTAGGGCTGCGGTGTTGGCTCCACCCCCGCCGCGGGAGCACACGTGTACAGCGCCCCCTATGTGGTTTGGGTGAAGCTACGGTAATTACCTAATTTTCAGACTCGGTCTAGGGTGAGATCTAGTTACGACGTCCGCGCACAGTCACCTTACGACGGCGGTATCGATATGCCATTACACGACATCTTTAACGCGGACCAGTTGATTCTCGGCGTCAGTATAGTCGTGGGAAACTACTCGGGATCTGTTTGCAGCAGATTTTAGTCTTTGTGGAATCATACTTTAAAACAGCATTTTTTTTGAGGTGAAACTACTTCGAGGGTGACTTGGGAGTAAGTGAAAATTTTTTTTCGACGGAAGTGATGTTCATACGCAGTTTCCACTTTTATAATTTGAATTTCGATTTTGGCCCCAAGCCAGATATATTTAAAATAAAAGTGGCCAGTACTCGAAAACGGCACCTTCAATATAAACCCCTAAAAGGATTATTATGTTATTGATAACTAGCTGTATCTACGGCTTTGCTTGGATAGATACGTAATGAATTCCTGCATATCTTACATCAAGCAATCTCTCATTTACTCAAGATCCCGAACTCGGCCTGTACTACTAAAATCTAAAATCACCTATTGATATTTAGTTTAGTTGAGATATTTGCCATGAGACCAAAACAAAAAAGTTTTACTTCAATAGCATGTAAACAAAAGAAGGGAAAATGAAAGACTACTCTGAATCTAGTACAATAATCGAATACTGTTGAAACTTAAGGTTATAATTAATTATACCCAAAAAAACATATGAAAATGAGAAGGCCCAAATTTAAGCCTTTTCAATGATAGATCTATCTATCTGTCGATGATAGATCATCGAATGATCAATGATTTCGGACCTGCTCGCGATTTCGACGCCGAACCGATATTGAATTCGAACCTCTCTTGAATATTGTTGTTACCAATTTATATCCTATTCTAATGTTTATGCTATATTACTGTACAGTTTTAAATACTTCTGTTCAGCCGTTAAGACGTCATTGAGTAACAAACATACAAAGTATCACATTTACAATATTAATGGGATTATCTAATAAATCATGTATGTACATTTTAAGCGACTTTTGTGTAATTAATAGCGTATATTCTTATAGACGTCTATCGAATCGAAGTTAAACAAACGATAGGATCAAGAAAATAAGTATTGAGTTAAATTTCGACGAAACTAAGGTCATGCTGGTATGGTACAAAGACATGACTGAATGTAATACATTGATAAAAGATGAGATATTTGAATAATTGATAGACTTTCTATTTTGGTAGTAAGTTTATACACGATAGACGTAGTGAAAAGACTTGTTATCTGCTACAAGGTAAAGAAAGAGACAATATTCATTTCAACAATATAATAATCTAAAATTATTCCAGGGCTCTGGTAATTTTTTATTCAAGATGATATAATGCAACACGAAATCTCTATTAAACTTCGACGAAAGCGCGAGATTTCTCTATCGATTTGATCTTGTTCATAACAGAATTTTTCGATACTAGGCTAAGTAGCGTAAAATTACGAAGCGGCAGACCTGGCTTTAATCTTATCCAAGTTTCACAGGGGCGTCGTAAAATGTGATTATCTAAGTTTGGTGGCCGAGGCTACGGAGTTGTTAAGGTATCGAGTCCGGCCCACGGAGCGACGGAGGACTTCAAATTCTATAGGTTATTTTGAAAAATACGGACATCACGACCGGTAATTTTATTAATCACGTCACAAGTACGAAAGATCAAAGTCCTACATAACATGAAGTTACAAAGTTATCAACTTTATGTAGTAATCAACATTGTTATAAAATATTAACATTATAATAAAATACGAATTCATAATATCACCAAAATTATACGATTAACTAAAGTCTCATTCACGGATGGCCTAGAAACTACTTCAGTGGACACTGGTACTATATTTAATAATATTAATATTAATTTTATAAATTTTTGACCATTTCATAATTTTTTTTTTAATCATTCCCACCCATCGTGTAGTTGTCAAGTTCGTACTAACGCGCTACAAAGGCGTACCCTTTTACAAGTTTTTCTAATTCATATTAAGAGGCTTTGCCGGGACCAAGGGCTTAATTCCTTTCTGACGTACGAAGAGAGTGCTCGTGATTAGCACTCGTTAGGTAGTTCACCGTCGATCAGGATTCGAACCCGGTACCTACAGATTCGTGGACAAAGCTCTGACCGTTCGTTGATGTTTTTATTAGTGGTGTTATAAAATTACTACTTTTTGTTTTAATAACAAATTGTTTTTAGTGATTCTAAATAATATAAAACTTAACTGGCCACTTGGAGATATTGTAAAATAATAATTGTTTATTGCTCGTAATGAAATAAAAACTACACACATTATTGTAAAATATTATTAATGTGTTATAATAAAATAATGTGTTATGGCGTCTAGATTTTACATTCAAAATTGGTAGTTAACAATTTCAATTTCATATGTGAATTGTAGACACTATTATCTTGCTGAACGTAACATGTTCGGATCCTGATACAATAAGTAAACATGTAGTCAGGAACCGGTGAGTTGGCCAACATTGTCTCAGGTTTTAAATCATCTATTAAAGTATACATTCCAAAGACCTTCCATTCTGGCCTACTGTGGCTCGAATGTTGCTAATGTTCATTGCCATCAGTGTAATTTCAACGTCCGAGGCCAACGGCTTAACGTGTTTCTCAGAGGCACGGACCGATTGGTTTAATTTGAATTAAGTAAAACGTAATTAATTATTAATGAAATGAAATTAAAATCATTAATTGAAAGCTATCAATTTGTCCTTGATCAGGATGCTAACTGTAGCGTCTGATTTGAAGAGGACGCCCTTAACCACTGAGCTGTTACCAGTAGAATGCTGAAAGTTGATGATAACGAAGTAGACAGCAATATAACTACTTCGTCGATGGACTTACCCTGATGGAGCGATATCAAGTCACCTTGGAAATCCAAAAAAATCTAGTATGAACGCCGACCTCATGGAGTTTTTCATTCCGTTCACTGTAAAAATTTATAACAAAATCTAGCACTTAAGCGTTGAGAAGCTAAAACGTTTCGAAAAATTTAGGTAGGATTTCTGAAGTTCAACTTAAATTCCGCCGGAGCGTTCGCTAATAGATTTGATGACAAACGGGCCCCTATCTTGTTTACAGTTCACTTGACTCGGAGAGCGACCGCCTGACCCGTCCCCGCCTTCTATAAAATAGAGGCCCTCGGCTATTACTGAACCCGTTTGATGTGGAATTGCTATTTATTTGGAGATCGAATGAAATTTCGCCGCGAAGAATTGGACTGTTTTATGAGGAAATAAATGTTCGAGGTCAGGGACTAGCTGGATAAATAAGCACTTGGCAGTGTTCTGGACGTGTTTTAGAAACGATATTATAACGAATAACATATTTAACAAATGACGTATTTAACGAATAATATATTAAACAAATAATATATTTAACAAATATTACATTTAGCAAATAATAAGTTTTGTATCCTAATTAACAGGTGCACTTTTATTTTTATAATTCCTTTGTAGAAGTAGTTATATTTTATAATTATAAGAAAGTCAAATAATTATGCTTATATTTTTTTTAAATGAATTTGTTTTTTTCTACTATTATTTAACTATTTTTTTCTTTAGTTTGCAAAAATGAATATTCGAGTTGGAGTTACTCAGGGCACACTGTTATTAAAACCGAGGGCTATTAACAAAGTTTACAGCTTACACATATTTTATACCCCAAAGATTCCGCTATTATGATTTATATAAACATTTTCTAGGGCTTCGAATTCAAGAATCTAGTATCATATATGTATTTTAGAGCACTAATGTGCTGTTATAGGTTGATGTACATTTTAAGATAAGTATGTTGCTACGCTACAATGTATAAGATGCGATCTGCTGTGATAAAAATATGTAAAAAATATAAGAACAGCCCTCGTTTGAACAAATAGTAGAACAAAACATTTTTTTTTGTTTACACCGAGATATACGAATGTTTTGTGTAAATTTTTATTTACGTGTTCGCTCTCACAATTTATGTCTACGAATTTGTTCACGATAAGAGATAACACATTTATAACAGTGGGCTAAGCAATAAATCTAGTCGTACAATTAGCTCTTAGAAAGAAATTGTCGAGTTTTAAGCTATAAAGGGGTACTTCGCTGATGAAACATTTTCCGCTGTGAAGAGGATCTTTTGTTAGAATTTCCGATTGTCGGAGCAAAACTAGAGGAATATTCCCCATTCACCATTAACATTACCCAACTTTTAAGATGGACTTATCGCAGTCCTTGTAACATCAGCTGTAGATAATTCGACATTGGCATCTGCGAAAAACTTTTCAGGAATCTAAAGCAAGTGAAACTGTTTGAATGTAGTAAATTTGAGTCGAATCGATTGTTAAATAGTAAGTTATTTGACAAAAAAACTGTTTTTGTAACTTTTGACTTCCCGGTATGGAAATAGAAAAATTTTCAAAAATTGGGTGAATACTGTCTTCAGTCCGATTTTCGAAAATCGATTTCTCGTCAGATCTCGATGTTTTAGGGTTCTAGGAATCTATATTAACCATTTTCCAAGTGATGATGGATTGACAAACGCGTGCGTGTATTTGTAACTTTTGAACGGGTTAACCTATCGAAACGCAGTTTGCGGGATTGGGAAGGCATTTCTAAACTCAAATTGATAACTTGAACTGGTTTGGGCGGGTGCATTTTGAGAAATTTCAAAAAGAAAATTAAAAAAATAATTGAAATAGCTGTTAGATGCTAATCGATATCAAAGTCTATTCAGCTATATTTCCTAAATAGTCGAATCGATTGCCGTAAACCGCATAAAAATTTGAGTTGGTTTGTTCAAGAGACGACGTTGGAGAAAATTTTGCCAAAAAGTGTTTTCTCTAATTATTTTTTAAAATACAAATTTCAATGGCGTTGTCGGCATTTGACGTAGTTTTCACGAGAAACGAAATTACGATTTTTCTTAGACATGATCGAATAAATAAATTTAAAAGGTGTGTATTCAAAAATTTTGCATACCAGACTGTTTAAAGTTCACTTGTACGATCGAGGACGTATAAGTATTACGTAAAAAAAAATATCCAACGATATTAGATCCTTGTGATCATAAGAACATTTTGAATGTCTTTGGTTTCAAGTAATGATTTTCTAAAGTCTTTATTAATTGTTATTAATCGAAATCACGTTCCAGCTTCCAGGAATTGAACATATCACATATCAATTAGAATGATAAATACACTACCTTTTTTAATAATATCTAGCCTTCGCTCGCATCTGCGCCTGCTTGGACGTAGAATGTAGAACCTTAATCTTTTATACCGACCGATAATTCTGTGTCCACTGTGCTCTCGACCCGGGCCTGCTCACAGAGTGATTGTGTTTAAACACGAATTCCATGCAAATGAAGTCGCGTATGCAGCTAGCGCCATCTATGATCAGTTATTCAAAATTTGTATAATGCGAGAAAAAAAAAAAGCAAGAAACGGGATAAGAATTATTCCATATTTTATAATCCTGGGGTATAAAGTATAACTATGCCAAATTCTGAAGAGTAGCTTTTGCGGAGTTCACGAACAAATACGCAGACAGAACAATTTTAAAAACCGTTTAAATTTGTATTTGTAATATGATTTGTACGTTTTTATTTGTATTATTATTAATCCATACATTATATACCTTTAATGTATAATTTTTTTCTCACCACCGTTTTATTGTATGTATAGATAAGAAATATGAAAATAAATTTAGTATGTTTATAACAAAAATAGAAATTACGATAATATTATAAATATTGTTTGGAAAACATTTTCATTGTTTTTTTACTTATAGTCTTAAGTAACTTTTAACATATCTCCCTGCCTTTTAAGTGACCGGAGGAAATATGTGACTATTAGATAGGTGAGAAAAAATTTAACCCTCCTAGTCTGCTTATGTAATACTTGATCGTCCTTCGGAATCGAAGTTTAAGTAAATTTAAATGTCAGTTAAAAGCTATACATGACATACACACACACATATGCACCCTCTCATACACAAACACGTGTACGCGCGCGCGCGCTTACACACGTACATTCATACAACAGACCCACTCACACATGTAAACAAATGCAACATTGGTCCGAATTCAACACATTTTTGTTGAATCTGAGTTAAAATAATAACTATCCGATTTTTCTCGAGAAACTTCAATTTTCATAGTGAAAAGGTAAAAAATAAATTGTACTCTTACGCAACGCTCATCGCGAGGCCGGTGTTCCAATTTGTGACGTTCGACCTTTCTCCCGTTTTAATACTTTCTTTCATCAAAATCGAAACTCACGGCTGTACCATTCGATATACATTACTTTTATTAGCGATATTTATGTCTGACCTAACGTATACGGCGTACGACCGTATCGCTTCTTTTGTCGGAGAGGTTTGCGCGAAAAAAAATGCTCACGACTTCAGGTCCCATGTTCCGAGTGCAATTTGCGCTAAGACGCTGAACCCTCGTCACAAAAGTGGCGTTCGCACGCTTCCTACATACCGCTAAATACTCGCTTACATTCTTCCCAAAGGATGGTTCGAAACAGATTTCGTTGAAGCGACTCATTGTCAAATCGTCGCATAGTTCTTGTCTATACTAAATAAAACCGATTCCAACACTCACCAATTCTTTGGCTGGATTTTTTTAAAACTAAAAACAACTAGAATAATCATGTACACTCGACCATGACGATTGAATGGCCAAGAAGATTTAGTTTGGTCTCCAGGAAGTTGCGGGTGCTCTCGTCGAGCGGGTGATTTTACTACAAATTATTAGTTTTGCTGGCCGTCCAGACCAATTTAAAAGAAACGAGTCTTTGATATGTATTAACGTCGTATTCATTGATTTTGGTATTGTACTAGCTTTTGTTCGCGGTTCCATCCGCTTGGAAATAGAGCGTTCTCATTAGGTACAAATTATGACCTCAATGCTGGTCTTGTTCAGGAGTCCGGTAAAGGAAATAATTACTTTAGTGTTGATACGAATACGTAGTTGTGTATATAGGAACGTATTTGGTCTCGTAACTCCAAGAAGTAAATATTTACTACATGAGGCTAATATTATAAAATTAAAGTATATTAAAATGTGTGTTTATTATCAATGAACAATGAAACAAATGAACGGATTTGTGATGGAACTTCAATATTTATCGCGAACAGAGTAACTCTCTATAACTGAAAGAACTTTTAGAATCTGTTCAGTATTACCAGATATCATCATAAATTTTATTCTTTAAAATATCAGCGTACCCACATTTGGACAATCACATTCACAAATACCCACGGAACTGCGGTTAGAACATCTACGAATTCGGATAACCGTTTGTTCAACGGGACTCGAATCACAACTTTTTTTCCAAGCTTTTCCAAGGACGTTCCAAGCTTCAGCCACACCACGAAACTGGTCACGTAAACGCATGGCTTCGTTTCTTGAAGTGGGCACCCCCTTTTCGTGACACGTCGTTCGCTTCAACTTCACCTTAAAAAGTCGCGTTTCACGAGGCGTTAGCTTTGCACGAGCCTCTTGAGCCGGCTTCGCGTTCCTTTCATTCACGCCCCATACACCTTTACTGCTTTACAGCATCGCGTATGTTGGAGTGAGAAAAGTCGATTTATGGTGTGCATATTCTAAAATAATATACAAAAAGAATAGATTTTGTAATACAAAATTTTTACGTCACACCTAATACAATATTATGGAACCTGTAGTACGATATTAATTCATAATTTGCGACATAAAATTTATGATATCATTTCATGTTACTAGCAGAAGCGATATTGTTTTAAAATATTTTCTTTTATGCCAATATAATGATGAACTTTATATTTTTATTCACTAACTAATAAGACACTATATATAAATTACTTTAATGTATGCTTTACTATTAAATAACTGGGCGGCTGAGTTTGCCGTGGAAGTATGATCTCGTCGAACGGGACTACCGGTTCTAGTTTGTTTAAAAGAATAAATATCTAGATAAATGATTTAAATTCACTACATAGTATATAAAGCATCTGATGCTTGCTTTCACATTAATAATGCCACATATTGACATTCGTCTAGTTTATGTGGTATAGTGCCATCTGTTGTCGATAACGTTACATTAAGCCGAATAGTGCCCAAGGGTCGATCCTTCTTTCGAGTCAGAGGAATCACATAGTCGAATCGTGGTATGAGTATAGTAAAGTGAGGCAATAATGTCATTACAATAGTAAACCTTTCATGAGCCCTCTCTGGATTCGTAATTGCTGGTACCATCAAATAGTATTGTAACACTAGACTTACTTCCAAATTCTATCAAACGACGTTCGCTAAATAAATAAACATTAAAAAAAACATGCTTACAATCGGGTTCTTCCTGGAAAAACAAGGTTCTAATTTTAAAAATGAAATATGGGAAAAAGAAAGGTGAAAAAAGCCATCATTATCTGGAATAAATAAATTAAATACCACTGAACGTATAGCTATGAGATTTTGACTATTCTACGCGGAAACCTTTGTAGCTGGTTTCAGGTTATATTCGAGTTCCACATACCATTTTTTTTTCTACACTTTTATGACCCGGCGCAAGTGCACTAGATGTAATTAAAACATCTCCATCTTTTACATTTCCGTTATCTCACACAGGCTGCTTTTATAAAGTATAGGCAGGCTTGTCTCGTCTAATGAGGTCACGCAGTCGCGACCTGGATATCAGGAGTGGCTCGGCTCGCAGGCGGACTATAGTGCCATAAATTGTGCTGATATCAGTTCACGGTCGGCTGGCCCCCGTACACGACAGTCGACCATAACGCGACTATTGTGCGCACAGCGATACCGGTGCCGCTTTGAGCGCGTAACGTTGTTTGATGATTTTTAAAAGCGTTTTTGTTATAGTATCCGAATCAGCTAAGAGCCTTTGTTTGTTCGAACGCCGGTGGCGTAGGCTGCTATTTTTGGAATTTCTTTGGTCTCTGTTCGAAAGTAAAAAAGTGCGATTATATTATAGTCATAATAAGTAGCAGTAAATAGTACTTATTCTTTTTCAGTTAAATCTGTAAGCTATATATATATATATAATAAAATTATAACAGGCCAATGTCTGTATACTACAGATATTTAAAAAAACTGATATGGGGGTCTTTATTAGAGCAACAGAAGCCACAAGAACAGTTTTTAGAATTTTTGTCTGTCTGTCTGTATGTTTGTTACTGTGTCACGCAAAAACTGCTGAATAGATTTTGATAAAGTTTTCACAGTTTCGTACTTTGGGGTCCAACTCAACATCTAAGCTATGCTTCATCTAATTCGGTTGGGTAAAACCAGAGATACAGCTTCATCTCTTCGTAGTATTGTCTTTCATATGTAAGAGAGGTCATCTAAAATGGTCGTGTGGAATAAATATGAATAAATGTTACGAGCGCTTCTAGAATGGTCTAAATATTGTAGTCCACGCGGGCGGAGCTGCAGGAAAAGTTAGTGTTCAATAAAATGAAATATAACCTGTTTAGAATATTTATAAATTTACGATAATTAAATTTTATAGCAGCTCAAAATATATTCCGTTTCTAATATTTATCAGTTATCTGATCGATATTTTGGTAAATAACCGATCGAAGTGGGAGTGGGACTTTCGTTACCACGGTTTTGTATCAACGAACGAAATGGCATGAAATTTTCAATTGCACTAAGTTTTAAATAAATATAATTTTAAACTAATATGTATAACACATTTTTTTAAAATAATCATATAATTATATATATATATATATATATATATATATATATATATATATATATATATATATATATACAGTGGAATCTCAATAACTCGAACCTCGTTAAGTCAAAATCTTCAGTAAGTTGAAAAAAATTGGCATTCCCTTTCGATAAACCCCTAAATACGCGGTATCTCGAATTATTTAGACTTTGTAAATCGAACAAAATATTATTCCCTACGAAGTATTGATAATACATACTTTTACTCTATAACTCAAATTTCAAAAAGGAGACTCCGTAAGTCATAGTTGGTAAAATATAAAGACGTCTTACTTGGAATTCCCCGAAATGATAGCAATAAATTCCAAAATGGATGTTCGGGTTCGGGGCTTCTAATCTATTGTTTTTTGTCTTGTACACTTGCAATGAATGAACACATTCATGAAACTTTCTAAGTAACACAGCTGTGAACGTTATGTTTGTTCCTTGTCGACACAGTTATATGTATTTCGAAGTTCTTGTTAAGTCGAAAACTTGTTAACTCGAATTTTTTTTCATTCCCCTTGACATTCGAGTTATTGAGATTCCACTGTATATGGGATTAAACCGGTTATATTTTCAATAGCAATAACATACTGATCGTTCAACAAGTACCGTTTGTCACTACTAAGCAAACTGCTCTCAAAAAAGGCAATGTAGTTAATGGTAAATTGAGGAGCTGTGCAGGTTACTGCAGTACCATATTATTAAGTCATGTGAGCTTCTATCACTCCTCCGAGAACAATTTCAGATTGCGGGGTATGGCCTTCAAATAACGGCCGCTGTCACCAATGCGGTGACAACGTCTTCATCAGTTGATTCGCCAGTGGACAAGATTCAAAGCTGGTACCTTAGAAATTCAGAAGAAACGCTTCGACCGCCCAGTCCCATCGCTCTTAGATTATCTAAAAGATAACATATTACTATACATTACTAATCGATAATTTCTAAGTCAATTACATAGACATTTTAAACGTAATACGTAGTTTTCTTTTCGATTATTAAAACATTCTTTCAGTAAGAATAGTTCGAATTATTTAACTGTTTATGAAAAAAAAAAATGTCCACAAGATATGAAAATAACTTTAGTTATTTGTATGTAACTTTCTCTTTCTTTTTCTTTTTGTATGTACGCCGTTAATATTATTACTCTGAGATAATATTTGTAAACAGTTGTTACAGCAGTAATGGTTGACAGTCGTGTCTTCTGACTGCGTGTAAGCAATAATCACGGTTTATTTTTTACGAGAACAAAAGTCTACTTTTTCGTTTCATAGTGTTCATCGGTCAATGATAAATCTCTTACGTAATAAAAACACGTGTATGCTACATTTAAATTGTAGTCAAAATAATGTAAAAAAGTTGTTTACATATTGTTATATAGTAAACAATTAAAGAATGAAATAACTCTACTGTTTAGTAATGAACTGGAAATTAGCAAGCAAGATGATCGTAAAAAATGATCCAATCAAATATGTAGCAAGTAAAGAAACATGCATCATATTTGATTGGATATTTTTTAAAAATCATCTTGTTTTCGACTTTTCAGTTTCCATCTATGCACTAAGGTTTTTAAGTTTTTATTTTTTTATTACATTTTAGTTCCTAATATTATATTAGGATATTGTTCCTAATTACAATATCCTAATATTGATCTCTCGTCATTGGCGCTGTCAACCACGTGTCTCGTTTTAATAATCGTGATAAATTTCTTTTATCTGTATACTCTTATTAATTAACTATTAATATTTGACCTGTGTTTTATTATTTAGTTATCCTAAATTAGGTTATTTTTCTCTCACTGTATTAAGTAAAGCTTAAGGTAACGGTTCTTAAAAATATTTTGGAAGTAATAAAATTCTAGGTTTGCTATTAGACTTTTTTGAGTTATATTCAATCACACTATTATAATTTTTTTTTTATTAAGAAGACGTTATTATATAAGAAATTTATGTTGCTTTATTATAAGTCTTAACAATTAATGTGAGAATGGTTATTAACCAATTTTAAATCGTTATAAATCCAAAATGGTCATTCAAAACGAAGAATGGTCAAGGAAACTTAAAAATGGTTTTCAAAAATCTATTCAATGCTACCCTAGTCGTCGTAGTTCGTCGATTTTCCTTTTTCTCTTTTTCACTTTACGGCATCTTGTCGTCGCCATATTGAATTTTGATTACTGCTATAGCTTTTGACAGTCACATGATTATGACGAATCGATTCACGTAGGAATCATCAAAATGGACCCTCAAAATGTGTTTGATCTCTAGATCGCCACAAAGCAACAAACCAACAAACATATACAGGCTGATAAACACATTATCCTCCTTTGCGTCGCGCGGTCGGATAAAAAGATACTAAAGTAATTCAGCGGTGCTACTGTACAATAATAATTCTCACTGGTTGCATTTTTATGATTTTTTTTTCTCATGAACAGTGTGACCATAGTATGTTCCGTTGGTCTTACTAAAACAGACTATTCTTACCTGGTAACATAATAGTTATGCATTCTACTATTACTAAGCGAAAGTGTTTGTTTTGAAAATAGTGTTTACACAAAAGCTTTGTCTTCATACGTACGTGCCTGTATGAGTACATTCGTGTGTGTGTATTCTTGTGTGCACGTTTTTGTCAGGATGTACACATGTGCTTAGTAACATAGTACATTCTTTTATTGTTGGTGTGGTTCTAAATTTTTTTATTATATTATCTAAGGCTGTTAAGAACACAAAATAACAATGCAGCCCTAGTAACCATCTGAACGTTCGAATGTACCGTTTCGTGTTATTATTCGAGACGAGTCGGCTTGCTTACAGAATTTGTAACATTTAGGTAACGTAGGGAGTAGGTAAACTTCCGAGCGTAGGGGCGAAACCGAAGATGTGCCGGGCGAACGCGACGGGGCGCCGGCGCTCATTAGGGCGGCGCGCGGGGCGACGGCCGCGCCCCCGCCGGCGCGTGACTTTCTGCGAGTGAACTAATTGCTTCTTGTAAAATTGTAATTTTAAATCGTACCGAAATTATATTTTCAGGCGGCAACAACTTTCGGGATAAAGTCGCTTTGATCGCATTAAATGTTCTCACGAATGGAAGGATTCATCCAGTTTCGAATGATGAGATATCGTCGAGTTTCAGAATGATTTTTATGTAAGCCATTGAGCACATTAATTTGTACGATTTAAAATGCTATTAGCTAGTATATTTTATTTGTAAATTATAAGAATATGAAAAACACTTTTTTTCGAATTCTTCATTAACCATATCTCTCGAATGAACCAACCAATTTCGGTGCAATCACTACGATCGGCGCTGATTTTTAAAGAGAACAACTGTTGAGACTTCGATGTTTATCTGTAGAGTAGTTTTAAGAAATATTCTAAAAAACACAAAAAAATCTGCAACATTATTTCGACAATATATCGACAATTCAACCAGTTTTAATGCATTTAGCAACGAACAACGTTGTATTCTCAGAAGAATAAAACGTTGTATACAACTACATAAATTTTAGAATGTGTCGTATACAAAGTATTGTAAAAGAATATTTTTTAAAACATTTTCTCCAACGATTTCTCTTGAATAAATCAACCGACTTTTATACCTTCGATATAACTGTACTGGGAAAATAGTTGATTAGATTTTGCTACCGATCGGTGGAGTAATCTAAAAGTTATATAAAAAATTCTAATAACTTACTTTTTGAGATCACTCCGAATCGAGCGAGTGAAAGTAATTTTGAACTTTCAGAAAGTTTAAGTTGAGCGGACTCCTTTCGAATGTCACACAAACACATACACACACAGACATCCCTCCGAAAATTGAAATATATTCCTAGTACCCTAAAACGTCAAGAAGGTGAGAACTCAGAAAAATGTACAATAATATCTGTCAGTGACTCACGCATAGACAATGTGCAATTGAGGATTTTCGACCATAGGCAAGTAAATTTAAACGTCATTATATTGGGTTTAAAAATGTGGGAGAGTCAAAATCAGTTTTTGTCGCATTAATACAAACTTGACAACATACGAATACGAAATTAATAATATTAATACGAACTTGACAATATACGAATACGAAATTAATAATATTAATACGAACTTGACAACATACGAAAACGAAATTAATAATATTAATACGAACTTGACAACATACGAATACGAAATTAATAATATTAATACGAACTTGACAAGATACGAATACGAAATTAATAATATTAATACGAACTTGACAACGACAAATTAATAAAATTAATACAATGATGAACTTGACAACATACGAATACGAAATTAATAATATTAATACGAACTCTGACAAGATACGAATACGAAATTAATAATATTAATACGAACTGACAAGATAATGAATACGAAAAATAATATTAATACGAACTTGACAACATACGAATACGAAATTAATAATATTAATACGAACTTGACAAGATACGAATACGAAATTAATAATAATAAACGAACCTGACAAGATAACGAATACGAAATTAATAATATTAATACGAACTTGACAACATACGAATACGAAATTAATAATATTAATATGAACTTGACAAGATACGAATACGAAATTAATAATATTAATAATGAACTTGACAAACATACCAATACGAAATTAATAATAATATTAATGAACTTGACAACATTAATGAATACGAAATTAATAATATTAATACGAACTGACAAGATACGAATGAAATTAATAATATTAATAATGAACTGACAACATAATATACGAAATTAATAATATTAATACGAACTCGACAAGATACGAATACGAAATTAATAATATTAATACGAACTTGACAAGATACGAATACGAAATTAATATTAATACGAACTTGACAACATACGAATACGAAATTAATAATATTAATACGAACTCTGACAAGATATGAATACGAAATTAATAATATTAATGAACTCGACAACATACCAATACGAAATTAATAATATTAATACGAACTTGACAACATACGAATACGAAATTAATAATATTAACACGACTGACAACATACGAATACGAAATTAATAATATTAATGAACTTGACAACATATGAATACGAAATTAATAATATTAATACGAACTTGACAAGATACGAATACGAAATTAATAATATTAATACGAACTTGACAAGATATGAATAACGAAATTAATAATATTAATACGAACTTGACGACATACGAATACGAAATTAATAATATTAATACGAACTTGACAAGATACGAATACGAAATTAATAATATTATCACGAACTTGACAAGATACGAATACGAAACAATATAATACGAACTTGACAACATACGAATACGAAATTAATAATATTAATACGATCTTGACAAGATACGAATACGAAATTAATAATAATACGAACTGACAAAGATACGAAATTAATAATAATAATAACAATGAACATACGAATACGAAATTAATAATAATAATAATGAACTTGACAAGATACGAATACGAAATTAATAATATTAATACGAACTTGACAAGATACGAATACGAAATTAATAATATTAATACGAACTTGACGACATACGAATACGAAATTAATAATATTAATACGAACTTGACAAGATACGAATACGAAATTAATAATATTAATACGAACTTGACAAGATACGAATACGAAATTAATAATATTAATACGAACTTGACAACATACGAATACGAAATTAATAATATTAATACGAACTTGACAAGATACGAATACGAAATTAATAATATTAATACGAACTTGACAAGATACGAATACGAAATTAATAATATTAATACGAACTTGACAACATACGAATACGAAATTAATAATATTAATACGAACTTGACAACATACGAATACGAAATTAATAATATTAATACGAACGGATTCATGTGAATTAAATATCTGTCTGTTTCTTCGAACTAATAACTGAAACAACAATGTATTGTGATCAAATAACAATTTTTCAACATTTCAACAATGACGTAAAATTGTTTCCTAGATTTCCCGATAACGATTGTATACCGTAATATTCAGTTAGAGTAACGGATACTTCTGATAATTTATTTATTATCAAAAAACTACAAGGCTTTTTAGGTTAAAATGGAGATTAAATCTGTTCTGAAATTTTATCAATATAAATATCTGTACCTAATTAAATTATGATATTAATAACACATAACATTCGCTTATTTAAGCTATTAATATTAATTCACTTATTATAAAACATGAGTATCATGTTTTATAGTATTATTCTCATTCTTTATAATCATTTATATACTTAAACATTGCCGTCATATTCCACAGCATTTGATGTCTGTATTTATCAATTGTGAAAATGTGTGAAGATGCAGTGCGATTTAATAAATGACGGGGTTTAGCTATGCTGTGGTAACACTTGGCTATCACATTCCCACAGAATATTGAGGTGAACAGCTTCCGCTGTTGCGTTTCATCCGGTAAGTGAGAGTATCGTTGGCCCATTCCCCTTCATAGCTCTACTCCCTTCTCTCACGCTAGTCCTTCCATAATCACACTCCCCGTCTATTAGCCCACTCCTCCTCTATCAAATATCCTATTCCTATCCAAAAGGTAAGCAACAAAATGGTGTCTCTTCTGGAGTTGCAAGTGTTCACCTGCACACTTGCAATGGGTGGCGGTGACCACCTGCTCTCCGGCGCGCATGTTCGTTTGTCCCTCTAAAATGACAAGAAAAAAAAATAGAGAATGCTGTGTTTAGTTAAGGGAAAGATATCTCGATAACGTTTTCCATTTTTAATTTCATATATTTTGTATAGTAACACATGTTTAAATTTCTGGAGGTTAATAAAATAACGCTGTGACAATATATATTACATAATTAAATTAATTTACAGAAATTAGTTGTACAAAAAATTTTTGGACATCTCCATCGTCAATTTTAAATTACTAAATTCTTATACATTGACAAAAAAAAATACGGCTGAGGACACTGCAAAGAAATGAAATAGTACAACATTTATCAGCTCCATAAGTGTGAAGTATTTAATATTATTATGTGGTTCTATATACTTTTAGTCTAGAAGTTTTTTTTTTAGATAGTTTAGATAGTTTTTAGTCGGAAATATTGCAATTTGTCAGGTTTTTGATTCGTTTCATACAAAATTGGTCACTGAGACAATGAAAAAGTGATAGAAAATTAGCGATGTATCTTTAAATAGTACAACTATCGATATTTGTTTTTTGTTTGAATTTTATTAACACAACCATTTTAATTTTACACGTTGTAACAAATACCAACTTTACAGCTTTAGCTTTTATAGCATTAGATTTCATCTGTGTTTAATTAAACAGCAGTAGTTAATTAAACAGAACGGTCCTTTAGATTTTAAAAACACAAAACAATTTTATCTATAAATAATGTGCACTGCTTCGTTGTCAAAATTTAACAGTGTCCATCGCAGAGAAGTAGATTATCTGCTGGGATAGGAAACATAGGACTATTTACACAAAAAAAGGATAAAATCAGAAAAATCGCAGAGGTGGCCAAAGAAGGATTTAAATAGGCGTAGGCGCAGAAAGTAAGGCTACAATCGGAATAAATGGCGGGGTTGGGATCAAAATCAAACATTGCTAAATAATTTATGAAAGCTTATCGGATGGATAAAACGGCTAACACGAGTCTGTTTGTATGCTGTAAAAATTATCGATACAAATACCAATTAAACACCATAAGCGTCTTTCTCTATAATTTAAAAGTAAATTATAATTGTGTAAGAAATATCGGAATTCACTGGTTTTCTGTGATGAAAGAACAATTGTCCACTGATAATTGTAGTATTAACATGTAAACATAATTATTGCCAAATTGTTGTTGACACAAAAAGTGACTCTTGAATTTTAAAAAATATCTTTACATTTGTGAACATTTTCGCCCGTCTTAAATGAAAATTGCACCATCACCAATATTGGTCCTTAAAAATATCAAGATATTATTAGGGGACTGATAGTTTATTGTATATCGTAATAATACAATGAAAAATATGAGAAGTTGGCATAGACTAAAACCGTCATAGCGAAGAAAATATTCGTGATCGCACATATTTAGACATACGACTAAATCAAATATAACTACAGAGTAAACTACGAATACCACAGCATAAACTTTTTAATTTAACTGCATACTGAACGAGTCCAAGAGGTACAATTGACTTTTCAAAGTGTGTACGCTGATTTTCAACCTACATTTGCCTCTTTTTGTCAAATTCAATGGTAGCGGGTGCTAACAAAACACATTTGTGGATGACATTATCAAAAATTTAAGGCGGACTCTATGGTACTAGCTACACTGTAAATAATATTAGCACCTGTTTATATTTGGATAGACGAGTACTCTATGGTGCACATTTTTGTGATGCGGTCACATAAACCAATAATTATTTTAATTACCACTGCAAAAGTATAAAACATTAATGGTTCACGAAAAATTAATTCGAAATTGTTACAGAGACAATGTTTTTTAACACCAAATAACGAAATATCAAAAAAATTAAAACACATGTAAATGAATTACAATTATATGAAATTTGTTTCTTTAGGAGCGTTATTTAAAAATGACTAGGTTGAATTTTTACGAGGAATGCTGATTGTCATAAAAATTCTATAGTATGAAGTTGGCTACGAAACCTCTTGTTTGAGATTTGAGAAGTCACGTTGCATTTAATAGCTTTACTCAGGTGTATTTATACTTTTGTATATTTGTTTCTAAATGCACACGTGTTTTATTTTAATACTAATAAAATTTATATGTTTATCTATTGATTACATTAATATTTATGATATATTTTAAATATTGAACAATATTTATCTTGAATATTTCTATTATATTTTTTTTGCAATAATATTTAATGCTGTATATTTATATTAACATTTAAAAATTTTGTTTATATAATAATATATATGTATTTAGCTGTCTTACTTAAATTCATTATTCAGATAAGAACGAATTAATCATTTATTATTGTTACTTAATATATTAAGTAATAATAATAAACGATTAAACTTAGTTAAGTACAGCTTTATGATATTAAACAATTTAATATATTTTATTAATTAAATATTTAAATAGTGAATAATTAATAATATTTCATTAATTATTACATGTATTTAATTGACATTATCACCATTAATAAAATTTGATTTGGTATTTATTTTAATAATTACATAAATAAAACTATATTTCAATAAATTGGATTTAATTTAAAACCGTTATTTACGTCAAAGAAGTATAATTTTATCAGTAAAATTTTCAGATTGTGTTTTAACTTCCCGAAAAGCCCTTAAATAGCTATTTTAAAAACCTGGCATCCCTTTTTTCAGAGTCAACATCATTAATTCCAGCTTCGTGAGAGATTTTTAGAAACGAAAGCCGGTTTATTTTGGTGGTAATTTAATGAGAAATTTATATTATTCAGTAATTCTTTTAAGTTGATGGACAATTCAATTGGGACTGCTTTTATACTTTTTCGTAGCATTGGTTAAATGACAGACAAGACAAACATATAGACAGGCAGAGTTTATGAACCTACAGACAGCTCGGATTCGTGCAGTAACTATTCCGTGCTACGTTTTTGGGATCCTTAGGCATGGGCGAAAAAAAATTGAATGACCGTTGACCCTGCAAGCCATCCCTGAAACTTTACACTATGATAAAACTCGAAAATTCTGAAAGGTCGTGCTAGTCATTTACAGTAACAAGGTCAAAATATTCATTAATAGCGGAGTCGATCTCTTCTTCCGATGTAAAACGGCGACCATGCATTTTTTTTTTAATTTTAAAAGGCAACCAAAACTTCCACATCGCGCGTTCCCCTGAGTAAAGCGGACGTTCTAGGGCTATACTGTCAATTATCTTCAAGAAATCGACAGCGAGGGCAACGGTGTGAGAGGGTACGTTGTCGTGGTGCAGCGTTAAGCCTCTAAGTCTAAGAGCCTGGCGAGCTTCCGGCAAGCAGTGTTGTATGTCCCGGGGCGTCGTGACGGTATCCTGTTTTTTTAACTTATGGCTTTTACCAAACCTGTACTTCTGAAAAACACTCCACACATACTTTTTTTTTCATTGTATTTACTTTTTTCACGATGGCTGGCGTAGAATCGTCTTTATGAACCCATACCCTACTCTCCTGGGGTGTGACAAGTAGCAAAAGGGAATAAACGTTTCATTACCTATTCTAATTTTAGATGTTATGCCGATTTTGTTTAATAACTTTAGTGTCTGTATTGTCTTTAGTGGCATATTTTTTTTGTATGTTCAGCGATAATTGCGTCAATTGTGGACCGAATTCGAATTGTTTTTCGTTTGGAAGAGTATATTCTCCAGGTGGTCCCATAGTCACCAAGTCAGGATCTCATGATGGGATCTCAGGGAGATCGAGTGAAATCCTCAAATACTATAGGCACGTATAGTGTGTTTGAGCTCTTGCTTTAAGTCGTTAAAGTTTTTGCGTATGGTAGTTATAATATCATGCTACTGAGCTGATGACGGAAGGTCAGCACTCCTTAACGGTCAGGAGTAAAGTGATAATACTGCGATTTGTCGCCAGAAAATCTACTCTTTAATGACTCTTAATAAAACCTAATATACAGCCAATTTAAATCAATTACTTGTTAATTTATCCACATATTTTCATTCATTTATATAATTTCAACGCGACACCATCATGGCGGGAATACATCAGAACTCTTGGCGCTAACAATAAAAACCGAGTGCGTTAATTTAATGTGGAAGTGAATGAAAATGTAATCTGTATGAATTGTAGAACCTTCATATTATAAAGAATGAGTATAATTTATGTAATTTTTATAAGAATAATTTGGTAGTTTCACTCCGACTAAGAATGTTAAGACCTTGGAATGATTATCACTGAAGAATAAATTCGGGATCGAAACTGCTTTTCCACTCGTTCTGTCCAGGAGATGCCTGTACAGAAGATGCCTGGCCGATTTTATTAACCATGGTAATGACATGTAAAGTAACTAAATTTGCATATAAAAATGAGTATGTATGTTTGTATGTTCCCTATGGATTCGCAAATGGCTGGACCGATTTTCATGAATTTTTTAGGTAGTTTTCAGATTGGCTTAGCGAGTGATCTTGTGAAGTTTCGTAGCGATTGGATGGTCAGATTTTTTGTATTTTATTTTTTGCACTATCAATGACAGTTCTGCTGTCGATCTGCTATTGTTTACATAAACCCATTATGTCCACACGTGCGTTATATATTTTCTTTCGCTTAATTTTTATACATAAAAATCCAGTGTCTCGATATTTGTCTCTCTGACTCTAATTCTATTCAACCGATCTTCATGAAACTTGGCATTTATGTGTAATTTGGTCCAACTTGAGAGAAAGGATAGTTTATGTTTTGATAGGTGGCGTAAATGTCAAGTACTTTTTTTTTTAATTTTTTTGAACAATGATTTAGTTATTTTTTGTTTTCAGATTTTTCAGATGGTCAGTTCCGGCTGTACCGACCCCATTTCCTTGTGTCTCAAAATCGACTGACTTTCTGCGCGCACGGCTCTGTGTTAAGTCGTTAACGCACAATACATCGCCCGTCTGTATTGTTTTTCTTTTAATAGTTTTTATAAGGACAAATGCCACTTTTTCCTTCTTTTTGCCTAGAGACGCTGACGCAAAGCCATTGTTGACGCAAAGTAAATTGCTGTTTGTTATTACATTCGTGTAAAAACACATATGCATGCAACATAATTAAAACTTACAAAATAAATATATAAATAATAGTAACCCAATTTTATGTTATGAATTGAAATAATCAAATTTAATAAAATAATCAAATTTGTCAAATAAATGTATTACTATAACTAAACAGTCAAATAAAGCAATAATTGTCATCTCACCTAATTAATTACAAATAAACCTATCATTAACGTCATACCTAATGAATCAAATCATTTATACTTAATAGACTGTGCCAAATAAAACGAATATATTTTTTCTCGGTCCCATACCCAAATTTCGTTGATAGAAACAAAAAAAAATTATGTTGGAACTACAGCCCTCTATCTAAATTTTTGAGTTAGCTCTCGCAAAAATAAGAATTTCAAAAAAACAAAATTTTTTTTTTTCGCTTATTTTTTGTTTATAGTCAATCAAGGATACTGAATAAAAAACCCTTGGTATGGTTTTGTAGGGATTCTCTACAAAGATCATCTTTGGTCGAATTTAGAAAATCAACGCCGTTTCTTTCACAGCAAATCAAAGTTAAATTTGCTTTTAGGTTTTTGTTTTTATTTATCGATAAACACTTACTAAACTACTTTTTAAAGAGAAAAACTGACTGATCTAATTTTTTTTTTTGGATATTTAAGATCTAAAAAATAGTTTTCACGCATTAATGAATATAAATAGAATATAATAAATATAACATAACTCATGCTATTCATATTAAATTCTCTTTATCAAGATGTGAACAAAACATGATAACACTATACGTGTAGAAACATATATAAATTTAGAACAAAATCTCAATTTTAATATTTTTGAACAGCTAAATCAGGGCCAATTTCATAAAATATAAGACGTACTATGTGTTCCTTTTCCTTATTAATGCTCTAGGGTTGCTTTTAAACAACGACACATGTCCATGACAATTTATGTGATCCGAAGCTCGTTTTCCTCACAATAATTTTGTATTTTTTTTTGTAGAGTTTGGAATCCGTATCAATACAGACATACGAGAAATGGTCAAAATATTTTTGGATCCCTAAAACATCAAGATCTGGTGAAAACTCGATTATCGAAAATCGGACTGAAAACTGCAAATTTCAATTTTTGAAAAATTTTAGCGCGAAGTGGGAAAATAGTGGATAGGTAAAAATATTATTTTAAACTTTATAGACCGATTTTAATGAAACACTCTAAGCTAATAACCTCAAATGGATGGTTGTATTTGTCGTTGTATTGTAGAGTTGTGTTCATAGTTGTCAGACTGTTTTATAGAAGTGGCGGTCAGAACAAAAATACTATAATACAAATTTTAGTAAAACTATGCGCTCGTACACTGAACTAAAAGAATATTAAATAATTAGATGAGGCGTAATTTATATTCAAATACGGCTGCGGCTCTTTATGTAATACAATTCTGTTTCGTTATGAATTATTTTTTGTAGACGTAGCATTATTTTCGTCAAGTTTTAAAATATGGTTGAAGTGAGTCATTAAATATTCAAATATTACCAACTGAAAAACCGGACAAGTGCGAGTAGAGTTTTTGTCTTAAGGGATCGGTACAAACTTAGTTCGAATGTAAATATTATATCGATCTAGTGTCAATGATTTTTGTGTTTTTGATACCAATATTGGTACGATATTAATATCGGGAGCTTCTTGACTAAATTTTTCTTTCAATACGAATTATGAGAAAATTTAATATTCGAATTTATGAAAATTTTCAAATTTCCCAGCAGCAAATTAAAAATTTTCGCTCGTACGTCATGGTTCTTATTCTTACTGAAAATCTCAGTTTGTGATAGCAGATATAATAATAATTTATCAATTTTTGGATTTTTCCCTTTACTTCTGCTTTTGATTTCCATCAAATTTCATGATTACATTTTAACTCGTATAGGTATACGAGTATATCCTATAGGTATAGATTTTGCACCTTCAAGCGCCCGTAAATTTTAGTATATCACTTTAATTTCAACTTGATATCTCTGTCCGTTTCCGAGAAGATTTAAAACAAACGGATAACGGGCGAACACACAGATGGACACAAAGTGATCCTGTAAAAGTTTTGTTTAATCTTTTGAGACACAGAACCACAAAAATGACATATTCACTTAATTGGAATTTTTTCTCCATAAAACGACACACTGTCACAGAACTTGATGGAACTTATTTAAAAAAATGTTTTTTTTTTTAAATGATTTACTATCATTATTTTATATAGTTTACGATCGTATTCGAGATTGTAGTGAACAAAGTTTTCAAGATAATCGTCTTAAGCAGTATGTATTATTTCTTAAGTTCTTGCTTACAATAAAAAAATATGACAAAATAAACACGAATATCGAAGAAAATGTAAGCTTCTATTATAATACAACGAAGTCAAGAGGCTGTTCGTTGACACAAAAAAAGTTGGAGATTTTGTAACCTCATGTTTCGGAACAACCTATTTTTGCCATTTTTTTCCCCCCTAACGAAACCAGACCGTTTCCACATTAAAAACCCCCGAAACAGAACCGAAAAAGATTTTCCCTCGAAAATTTTCATAATTGAATAAGTTTCGGACGCACTCAAAACGTCGTAGTGCGGGCCCGCGGCGCCGCTATCTCTCGCTATATTTACATTTCATCCGGTGATTATGCTAATACGACTTACAGAGTTAGAGGGAATCTTATTTGCATTCGCCTGAGAGGTCCGCCCTTCAGCGATATCCCTTTTATTATTTCAAAATTATTATGGGTCGCCCCGTTATTACAACTTTCTGGGTGAGTGTACGCAAACGGCCAGTCGGAATAGTTGATACGGGGGCAAGTTATGGATCCGTTGTGTACTTTGGAGATTTTTTTATAAAGGTCCCTTCGTAACTTCGACGGGCCGTTCGCGGGGCTGTTTATCTTTGCGCGTCCCTTTGATTTGAAATGCTTTCCCCCGTTGGGTCGAAGATCGATATTTATATGCGGCGGAGCTGATGCAGTCTGGCATCTAGTTCTCTAGTTGGGAGTCCTTGAAGTTTGGTGTTAGTCTGAAAATTTTAGGTTTGTTTTGTTTTCATTCATAGAAACCACTGGAATGGAGTGAATGTGATGACGCACTCGATAGCCATGGCAGTGATTTCCTCGATGTCAATTGTAAGACTCGATGTTATAGCAGATTTAATTCAATAGAGGTGTCGAACGATCTTAGAAGTTCTTTAGTGTATAACAAACGTCCTAATGATTGAAGGAGTAAGTATGTATTGATGCTTATTTATCCAAGATAAATTTAGGTTTTTATTAGGTTTATTTAGAAAACTAAACATTTTTAATATTTATTTAATATAATTATAATTTAAAAATGTTTGGTTTTTAACATAACTGACTACCTTACATTATAAAATTTAATGTTTCTTTATTGTTTCATTGGATTCAAGTGCCAAAAGCTGCAGTAATATGAATTATTATAGCGAGTTGATTAATTTTTCCGTTATTAATTTATTTCTGTCTTTCCGTTAATATTACTCTTTTTGTTTATTTATATTGTTATTAATATATATAATTATTTATGTATTTTTGTTTAAGATACAAAATTTGAGTACTCAATAATATGTCTTGTGTCTCTATGTTTTTATGTCATCGAATACATAATTTTTTCCCTAGATATTCTATTTTATAAAAAGAAGGAATATTAATTCGACTTCTATTTTATTATATTTTCCTATATCACCACAAAGCGAGTGATACCCGAGCGTCATCTTGGAAGATCTGATTGATATGTACGGAGATTTTTTTTACATGCGAAAACTTGATGGATACTGGGGACCTGGGGATGGCCAACCGAGTTATGTCTCATCCGAGTTATGATCCCTACCGACTAAAACCTCACGGTGTCCTTCTCGTAGCCTTGTGCTGGGACTTTGGGTACGCTTGCAGATTCATCAGCTACGTCAGCGGCGTTAAATCTTTCTGTTTAACTTTGATGACTAAAGAAGGGCGTGTGGCAATACGCGCCGACCATCTCTTGTCCGCGAATGGACAGCCGCCCAAGGTCATGGGTCAAGGGGGTGAGGGGGCTGGAGGAGCGTATACGCATTTATCCTTCACTCAGTATGTCGGCGGCGGATTCCAAGCAGAGAACTATCTTCGAGATTTCGTTCCGTCACTTTCTTCTGCGACATATTTTTATCACAGAAGATTCGCACCGCCTTCCAGAACTCCTCGTTACAGATCATCTTTCCCATAAGGGTCGGCAGCGAGAGGTCATCCCCTACCATTCATTCATTCTTCACTAGTCTGTCAGTTGTCACTACAGTTGGGTCATTTAACGAATATGATAACGATTCGTCAATCGGCCATAACCACCACTAGTCATAGTAATAAAAAGAATCATCGTTATTTCTGCCGCAAAGCGGAGAAGATGCTATAGATCTGTGAAAATTAGCATATGTTAAAACACTATTAAACATTGATTAAAGTAACTTAATAATAGTTAATTTTATTTATTTCTGATAACTTCTGATATTAAATAGCGAGTACATGGAGATCTAATTTTTGTTTAGGCTTAAATTGAGATTGGCCGAGTCAAAGACAAAAGGTAAATAACGTTTGCAGATAAATAAATTTGTGAAATAAATCCGATTTAAAACGAAAAAGAAATATTAATAAATTTGACTCCGTTAGTTCAAATTTATTATCATTGCTTTTCTTTTGAGAGGCTTCCTCTTTAATTTTTAACCACTTTTCGTTCGGGGCTTTTATTTGCCTCTATGAAAGTACAATTTATGTACAACGTTATTCTTTTATGTTGATCGATCACGCTGTTAACTATGATCCTGATGTCGATTCCGTTCTCCATTTTCTTACCAATCTTACTGTTGACTTCGATCCCGGTTTCACCCTACATTCAAGTTCAACTAAATCGTCCCAGAGCATCGCACATTTTTACACTGGGATCATATTGTCGTTAATTTACTTCTTCCTCCAACATTTTCACTCCCACACGATGTACCGATTCTGGTTCTGCTCACGATTTCAATTCCTGTCTGGTGTTGGTTTCTATCCTATTTTGAACATTGACATTATTAATAACGAATTGCCAAAAAAAAGATTAGGACTAAATTCTAAGTACAAGCGAGTCACGGGCAAGGTTAGTATATACCAAAACGTAGCAGGACATTTTATTTTTATACTAAAAAAAAGAATCATATGTATGAGAACTGTGGTTCTTGATATAAATCGCATAGACGGACTGTCAGGTAAAGCTTTGTACTTTAATATACAGTATGTAAATTAACAACTTCTTATCATTTGGTTTCGAAATACAACAGTATATTGCTATTTGATCACTATCATTTATTTTTAAAAAGTTGGCTTTATTTATAAAATACAATACAAATAATTGAGTACAAAAAAGAAATCAAGTTTTTCAAGTGTCAAGTGTCAGCAATGGCATCTGATTTCACGTGCGCTTTAGTAACAATGCATAACTAGTTTGGTTGCGTGTTAACATCCTTGGCATTAAATGGCAACAAAAATGCAAGATTCATATGATTTACTATCGGTGTCATATCCACACAGAGCTTATACTAACACTATATCCAAATATTGGTACTAAATAAATTTATCATTCACGTTGCGTCGCGAGATTTTTCGTAAACGCAATACGTGTGCGCCTACACGTAGTGTTGCGTTTGTACTGAAGGCCCGGAAAATGTGGAATCGAAAAAAAATCAGCGGTTAAGAGAACAGCGACAATGTCCCAAAAACGTACCCATAAATTGTAGAGGTTGATTCATTAGTAATTAAGAAAAGTTATACTTTTCTGTTTATGTTTATTGTTACTTTTATTATAATAAGGGTATAACACTTTTTTAATGGGAAAAAGTGGCGTGGTGCTTTTAATTTCCATACTCTTTGTATGAACACGCCCCATGACATTGTCCTGCAATATCGCGCGTCTCACCTAGCGGGGCGTAGCGCTATAAGGTTTCAAATTAAACTTGAAAATTTGCATATCTTTTGACCAGTAGTAGGCTGATTTCGATGACTTACTCTTTAAATCTGGTTTTAACAGAAGTTTCATGGTACTCATTTATATGGATCTGAAATTCAATTAGTGGTTTCCGTGTGCTGCGGGAACAAAAAAAATCTAATTTGCCTTTTTTTTTGTGAATATGTTTAATGTATGGGCACTAAGAGTCTACAATTCTATTATTTGCCGAGATTTAGTTTTTCTTTATCGCATTCCTCTCGAACGTCGCCTAAGGAACCGACAGAAACTTATTCATTTAAGTAGATCCAATCATAACAAACTCTTAAGTGAGGTGGAAAAACACAAAAAAAACCGAGCATTAAGTCGGCGATACGTGTTCAATCGCGCACATCCCGTAGGAGGTTAACAACAAATTGAAACGTGCAGAGCGACAAAGAACCGCGCGCCGAGCCGGGCCCCTTGGGATATCGGCGCCGAACGGTATCCGGTATACATCTAGTTACGGCTCGGATATTACAAGGACTTCTGGAAAAACATGGAGATGACGAAAAAAAAAAGGAGACGGAAAATGTACAAGTGTTTCGAGTACATTCCCTTTGGTGGCCCTGAATCGATGATATTGCTAGTCGACTCTGTGATAAAGGAATAATTGATAATTTAGAAAAGTTTTGCGGTGCGGTCGAGGCGATCGTGTATCAGCTGGCCTAAACAAGTGGCTTTCTATAGTCACGAACGCTTGTAGAATAGAAACTTAAACGTACGGAGATTGGTGTTAACAAAAGAAATGTCAAATATCAGCTCACGTTTATCCCGTATATTTATGATTCCGTGCTGCGAGCGTTTACGACGGTAGAAGGCCACTAGTCTAGGCTTGCTGGTCGCAACCATTCCACTGCTGAGATACATCCCTCCCACAACCTTTACTTCTGCTGATACCCGTCGTCACCAATGCGATGACAACCGAGGACCGAAGGTTTAACGTGATTTCCGAGACAAGAAGCAAGTGGCTTATTTTAATTTAGATCATTGATCAATTTGTCCTTGCCAAAGATCGCATACTGAATTTCTTTATGAAAAAACTCGCTTTTAATTACTCAGCCACCGCGGTGCTAACTGATTAAGAATTCTAATTAGGACTTTTGCTATGATTGTAAAGTAAAATTCTGTTTTAGAAGAACCGAAAATTTAATTGATGACATATTAAAAGGGATGTACGTTGCCCTTAAGAGAAAATGGCCAATTGATTCATGTTAAAACATAAATAAACATATGACCTACCAATATGATAAAATGTATTTAACAAAACAGAATAAAATAACTTAGTCTTACTGGCAAGACTAAGGTCATGGTGTTTGAAAGAAGCCAAATCATGATTAAGTGCGAGGTAGAAGGTGAGAGAGTTGAAAAAGTGAAAGAATTTGGGTAGTCTCTTTGCAAATGACAGTATATAAGATAGAGGTATCGTAAGAAGTGTGAATACGGAAAAAAAATCAATGAGCCCTTGGTTGCTGTTATCAATAGTAAATCGACAAGCGCGTTTGACTATCTATAATGGAATCCTGATCCCCACGCTTATGTGCGGTAGCAAAAGGTCTGTCTTTGTAAGATAGATGTAGAAGAAGTGATGTCAGAGAGTGGTGTGGTTCAAAAGATGAGGTAATGACTGAATAAAAAAAGGCATGCTCCCGTGGTTTGGTCATTTGGAAAGGACAAATCAAAGTAATTGACAAAAAAAAAATATAAAGCGAATGTGTGTGATTAAATGGTCGGCAAAGGTTGCCCCAGAAAATTCGATGCAGCTCAAATTAGCAGATTATTAAAAAAAGGGTCAAATTTTAAGCACCCGAAACAGACGCGCTTGCATGAAAAAATTGATGGATGTCAGCGAAGCAAGAGAGATATAAAAAGATCGTACCATGTGGAAATCTGCAGCCTCTTTCTATTCTTTTGAGAAATAGGCTTCAGTTTATAATAATATTAAATAATTATTTAATTCATGTCATATTTTTATCCTACTTTGTCTTATGTTTTTTTTCCATAAGTCGTCCCTGACAGCCGCATACATTATATAAAGAAATTAAGAACGGTGTACGTACACACATTCACACGTACGAACGCAACAGTTACTCGTTACAGGATGTAAGGGCTCGTACACAAAACTGCAATGCGACGTCGCATCGTAAAAATCTGCGAGCTCCCTCGACGCATCGCAAGAACTTGCAAATTGATTCGCATCGCGCATTCCTGCGATGTTTCGTCACACTGGTTGACGCCATTTTAGTTCGTTCTGAGACAGCGTGTGGGCAAGACGTATACTTTAATGTAAAAAATGACAGAGTAATGCCAGCCTAATGCCCCAACTTCACTAGTAAAGTAATCCGAATATTCGTTTCTTATTATATTTGCACTTAGTACCTGATTACTTACATTCAACCGTTGTTGGAGTCGTAGTAGTGCGGAATCATCTATGATCATTTCAACAGGGGGTTTCTAATCCATCACGGTTAAGTACAAAGTTATGTAATACGCAACAAGCCTTGACAATGTCAATTGCAAAATCATATGAGATGTTAATGGGCCGGTGAAATATTCGCCACTTATTAGCCATTATGCCGAAAGCACACTCGACATATCTTCTTGCCCTGCTCAAACGGTAGTTGTGTACTCTTTGTTTAACAGACAAATGCTTGCCCGTATAAGGGCGCATGACATTATTCGAAATAGGAAAAGCTTCGAAGTGCACACTTCTTTTTACGATCCATGTCACAACATAGTTATCAAAATACGTTCAGTACGGTTGACGGTCGTCGTAGGAATGGTCACCCTGGAGATGCCTCGCCGCACGAAATCGCATCGCAGCAATTCGTGTCGCAATTTTCTGCGTTACGTATTCGCATCGCGTCGCATCGCAGTTTTGTGTACGAGCCCTAAACGCTCACTAAAAACGGATTTTAATCCAATTCTATCATAAAAAAAAAATATTCATCATTTTATGTCTATGCGGGAGAAGTCGCGAGCAAAAGTTAATATTCTAAATATATGTAAGAATCACTCGCCGCATAAGGTAATAAGATGAATGTCATTTCCCTTTAATAATTTTTATAGTATTCCTTCTTACGGTTCGTATTCCTTCGTACGGACAACCTTTCTATTTACAAAAAAAAAAAAAAAACTATTCATTATCTATATGCAATGTTGAAGAGAAGGTGTGTGTGTGTTCGTGTGCGTGTGAGCGCGTGCGTGTTTATTGTTTACGTTTACCTGACACAAATCACAACTATAGTGCTTATTTAATTTGACTGTACTAACTGACATTATACTTGAATCTAGAAGAGGTCCCTATTCAGTATGTTTTTAATTTTTTTTTTATTGTAGAAACGGCCATCAATAATCTAGAAAATAAAAGAACAAATAATAGAAACCGGCGAAGCATGTATAGTATATATAACGCTCGAAACTTTGCCGCTTTGAATTGGCAGCGAATGATATGCTATGCAGGCATTACATTCTCCGACCCTTCCTACTTCTTCACAAAACTAAAAACATGTATAGTTTTTAAAAATGACCCTAAAATGCGAGAAATAAAGGTTGATATAGTTACATAACAAAAGGAAATCGCTTAAGCTATTGACAATAAAACATACATTTTAAGCGCTTATTACAAATGAAAAATAACTACGAGATTGATTTTTGGAAAAGGTAGCTCTAAGGGGGTGAAATAAAAGAGAGAATGTTTTATAGAAAATTGAAACCTCTACGTGTATTTGGTCCGTTTCTTTTTCTGCATGTTTAAACCATTTATTCGGTTACTACGAAACAAACTACACGATATATGCGCGAACTAGAAGCTTTCGGAAAGAAAAAATTCCTTCGTCTTCATATTTTTGCCTCTAAAGATTCTAAAATTCTATCACCCATAAAAAGTTATGCTATCGTCGAGTCATATAGTTCAAGTTGTGTTTTGATACTATGAATTTGTTACGTCTTTGTCCAAATCAGTATTGCGACCGTTAGCAGAATCGAAATTGCTCACAGGACAAGAAATAAAATTAAAAGACAAGTCTGGGGTCAAATCAGCGTCTACGTGGCCACGCCTCTGTGAATTATGGAGGTAAGTAAGGTGAAGTATGATGAATAAACACTTCTAAGTAGAGTCTTAGACTCTACGTTGAAAATGGAAAAAATAACTATGTGATTCCAATTTTTTTTTAGAAACTAAGGGTGGCAATGGCTATTAAACAAAAAAAAAACATAAAAGAAAATCTGTTTACAGAAAGAGAAGAAAATCGCACTGAACTCTTTTTTGTATTTGCCTATTTATATGTAAGATATACCCGTATAATAGCAAGGTTTGGTATCATATTGCTTTAAATATATTTAAATTCATGTGTAAACAACCTCTATTAGAACATCGTACGTACTAAAACCAAAAAAGATTAATTAGCAAGCCATCATTTAATTTTATAGATATTTTACAAAAAATAATAAATCAGTATTATAATGATTACTCGTACGTCTATATGATTGACACAATTACGTCAATTTGTTTAAAAATATCGAGTTAACGAGAAACCAACGTTGGGCTGCCAGAAGCTCTTCGGTATGAAAGGTGACATGGACTTGGTGGCGCCGGCGCTGAAGTCCATAGACATCGAGGGGCTTTTGAACAAGTTCAGCTTTCCCATGGCCGACAAGTCTGTTTGTTTGAACAAGTCGGTGTGGGATGCACTCAGAGATGCACCGATTTTATTTCTGCAAAAAAATATAGATTGCATTTTAAGCGTTCGGTTCATTAAATTCTACGGGATCGTACATACTTTTCAAGTAAAACTTACTTGAAAATAGATGAATATTGTTTTTGGACGGAAGTGACTCTCAGTGAAATCTACATTTCGTTTAGGTAGTTTGCGCATTTTGATGAACCGATGGACATTGAATTAATTCTTTAATTTTTTTTATGTCGTGTGAATTCTAACTTCAATCAAGGTTGCAAACTCTGTACTGGGCAGTTTAGAACAAGTTATCGATTTTTAGTACAGTTATAATATCTGCCATAACCCTAAACAAAAAAGTTTTATTTCAATCGCATGCAAAGTTTAAAAGCACTCATTTTTAGTAAATAACTCATAATATTAGATGTATGCTCGATAGTATGCTTATATAAATTGTTATTGATTTTTACATAGATTTACTATTATTTCGAAATGCTTGAGAGCTGAGCTGAAAATATGTGTGGTGTGTGTGTGGGGGGGGGGGCGTCTATTCTTAATCTATATTATATATTAGAAAACGGAAGAAAATAGGGCAGGTGTCTCATACTTGTACATATAATCGAGACCGCCGCCTATCGTGTTGAAGTTGGGCAGTGTAGGGTTCTCCGGCATCGTTCTGGTGACGAAGGCGTTGGCGTTCAGGTTGTGTCTCTCGGAGTTAAGGAGGTTAAAGTGTCCCGCTGCCGTCAGCTGGTCTCCGAAGTCGTCAGTGTGCTTGTTGATGACGCTCAACCCGTGGCCCGATCTAATGCCAGTTAAATCATCAAATAAAAATACATATCTACATCTACTTTTAAAGCATAAAATATAGTAAACCAGTATAAATAGTGGGGTATAACTATTTTGTAAATAGTTACATTTATTTTCGGAAGATATATCTTAAGGAAATATAAGAGTTAAGTAATTATCAATTCAAAAAATTTACGAAACTCAGCACATGAAAAGAGTACATGATTTTGTAAATGAACATTTTTAAATGAAATTGATTTATTTTTGGTGACACATCCAAAAAAATAATTAATCTTGAAAGTGTTTATTACTGGTTCTTCGAGTTATATTTCCAAACTACAGGCATAATATTAACCTTTACATTGAATTAAACTTCATATCCGCTTTTCAGAAACATGTTCCGAAAATTCAAATTTTATTAAACAGCCAGTATCACACGGAAACTCATCCGGTAATACTTTTAATTTACTCTCTACACAAAAAATAATATACAAAATTGAACATGGACTCATCAAAGCGAAACATATGACACTATGAACGACCATGATAAACATCGCACTCACTCGTTGTCGAGGGCGAGCCCAGAGCTCACAGAGCTGTGCATGTCCTTGTCCTTCAGAAATGAGTCCACGCCGCTCACCGCGCTCAACACATTTGTTCCATCACTGGCCAAGGGCAGCTGTGCATGTATGTTGACACTACCATCGGTGTTGGTGCTTATTGCCCCATGCACTTGCCTTCTCGTCCTGTGAACGCTGTTACGTGCACGATATTCCGGCGCTATCAAGTCTATCAGACTTTCCTTGTCCGGTCTATTGACGAGTATGAAATTTTCGTTATAAATTGGATATGCTGTTCCACCAAGAATTTCTCGATATCCAGGGTGTTCCAGGGCTATCAGCTTGCTCACACTTTCCGCAACCGGTCTATTGACGAGTACAAAGTTTCTCTCGTAGGTTGGATTCGCTGTTCCATCAATCACCATTGATTGAACGCCGAAGAACAGAGCGGTAAAAAATAATATGTTATTAGAAATCATTTTTGGTGATTTTGGTACGCTGGTTCTAGGCAAATAATAATAACTCGTACACAATTGCGAGACTCGAATGATGCTGTGTTCGAATTTTGCTGCCTTTATATGCGGTTATCGCTGCAGTGATAAGAAGGAATCCCCTTCGGTGATCAAGTTGTTTTGGAATTCAGTAAGACCCAAGGACAGAAGAGATTGATGACTGAACACACTACAGAATCTTTCTGAGTTATTGTAATTATAATATTTTTAATTATTGTACTGCAAATTTCTGAACTGGCCATTTGTAATAAGCACATTAAAATAAAATCACTACAATTTTTGAAAATTAGCGTAGATTGTCATTTTAAAAATGGGATATAATTTTAAGAATTATCGGTATTACCATGAATTGAGATCAAGATAAAATACGCGCCTTGATTTTTTACGATTTTAACGGTGTCTTAAGTTATGAAGAAAGTTGCCAAAGACTTAAGTTAGCCCTTGGTGATGAAGCTTATTCTAGTTGCTCTGTATATTTTGTATGTACCACATATACATAATGCGTATACCTCTTGTATCACCTAGTTTGGTGAATGTAGACGTGGACGTGATCAACTCTTTGATAATGAAGCCGGCGACTACTGCAATGGATAACCAAAACCAATTTTAATTCTGTAGTACAGTTGAACCTCGATAAGTTAAAGTCCAAGGGAAACACAAAATATTTTAAGTTATAGAGGTTTTAAGTTATCAAGGGTCTATGTTAGGGATAGGTTAATATAGAGGTAGGTATGTACATGTGTATGTATGTACCCTTGTTCCACCCTTTATCAGCATACGTAAGTGTGTTAGTTTTCTTTTTGAACTCATTTTAAACCAGTTTTATCACACAGTAAGTAAAGCAATGTTTCCAGGACAATGATCAAAAACTTATGATCCAAGGCTTTACTTATGTCTTAAGGCTAACCGCCTCAAAGCTTTAAAGGATTTCGAAGAAGCAAACAATAGGTGACATGTATTGAACTAGTGAACACGTGCAAGTAATAAATACCGAAACCTTTTTTATTTTACACACATTAACAATTTAACTAGTAAACACGTGCAAGCAATAAATACCGAAACCTTTTGTTTTGCACACTCTTTCAAAATGACTCATTGACAAACAATTTTATGTTATAGAGGTTGTGGAAACATTTCTTTAAGTTACTGAGGGCCAATACAGAGATTACTAATTTAAGTTATAGAGATTGCGTATTTTAAGTTATAGAGGTTTTGGGCTCTGATGGGAAGGGAACATATTATTTTTTGAAGTTATAGAGGTTTTTAAGTTACCGAGGTTTAAGTTATCGAGGTTCTACTGTATAAATAATTGAAATTAACCAAATAGTGACTTCATTAGTAAATTCGTACTGTATTAGGTATTAGTATGAACTACTTGCAAAAGATTTTTCATGTACATTTGAATTGGTCTGAAGATTCGGAAGGTTTGCACTCGATGGATGATTTAACGGATGACCAGAAACGACTGCACGTAAAAGAGTGTCTTAAAATTATAAAATAGTATGATGGAGGACAATAGTTGGCTAGTATACACGGCCGATGGTTGCCCTATTATATTATTGTCATGGTCACAATTGATGAAAGCTCTGTCTACTTCGAAACCTAAAAGTGGGTTTCTCCAATCGAAGCATTGTGGCAATGGATGTACCTTTTCGACAAATAAAGACGTCATATTATTTCAGTATCGCTAAAGGGCAGTAAATACAAAGTTCGCGCTCGTCCGTGAAAGAGTTTGCGTCTTCCCAGGAAAGACGTCCACAACAAATGCGTCCACGCATTCCGTTAAGTTGACAAACGAGTTTTTGAAGGCCCCAAACGCAGAATTAATGACGCATCCGTCATGCAGTTCGGACCTTGTACTTCGAAATTTTCTTTTTATTTCCCAAAATAAAAGATTAGCACAGAGCGGTAGGATTTACAATCCCGAAGCGGCTACGAATGCGTTTCAAGAGGTCATTAAAAAACGTCTCCAAGGAGGACTGGACCAACTGTTTTTTGCAGTGGTTCCAAAGAATGAAAAAGTTTGTAAATAGACGAGTGACCAGTATGTAATGAACGATTCTGGTCTTAGTAATAAGAATGTAGAAATTTTCCGTATTTCTCATGTACCTATAATCCTTAGAGTTGTTCTGTACCTTAAGGTAAAAATAAAACAGTGCATACTGTTATGTATTACGTGTCCAACATAATGGTATGTACTGTTTTTTTCGTTTTCCGAGTTTTTTATATGTAGATAGTTGCTGCCCAATTAAATTGGAGTAAAATATTAAATTAAAAATATGTGCTTAATAATTTTCATTACTTCGGTATAAATGCTTTTAGGGTTAAATTCTCAACATATAATAAAAAACTACAGTACCAATAATCTAGAAGTTCCAATAGTATATTTAGTATGTGTATTAATTTAGTGCAGATGAATTACACAGTATGTACTGTAAAGAGATTCTTAGAATATCATTGGCTTCGACACATATAGGTACATGTGACTAATGAGTAATAAATTTGTCATTCCTTAGTCATATATATATGTTGCGAAAGGATGCATGATAAAATTCATTCTGTATGTTATATTAAATATAAGAAATTACATCGATTTTATCCTCATCTAAATCAAAACTTTTAAAATTTTGCGGATACATTTTATAAAATCTAATTAAGATTTCATATTAAAATTTTATCCAGACCTGATTTCGATTTCGATACTTTTATCAGTTTTGGTTTTGATGTCGATACCGATTCTAAATCGATTTCAGTTGTAATCCCGATAAGCATCACTCTGAGAACTTCCCCGGGTTTAACTTAGTTACGAAGTTTAACCTAATTTTAATTATTGATTCAGTTGATTTCCTCATAGAAAATTCTACTTCGATTTTATTTGCCCAAAAGGATATTTTTGAGGAGTTTTCGTTGCACTTTTCTAACCAAAAGCTACAACAACCATTTTTATGTTTCTATCTCCAAAAATGACAGGACTCCCTTGCAAAGAGTTATACACTATTTTAACTCCACGGGAGATGATTTGTGTTACTACGAAATAGGATTCAGTTGCTAGTTAGAATATTTACACTTACCTATTTGATAAAATTTTACGGGTCTAATTTGAGGCATTTCGAAAAGTACCTTATAATATATACCCGTAATGATCAATTTTCTGAAATTAAGTATCTAAATTAAAATCTCAATACAAAATTTAATTTCTCTAATTCTATATATCTATGAATTCACATTTAATTTGATTTTTAACTACCATCGCTCAAGGGATAATTTTTCAAATATGCAGAATACTGTGGTCTTAATTTTAAAGAATAAGGTTTTAAGTCAAACTTTGTTCTCATTTGTCTTACTTTCTATGTTTGGGACTTACAAATATTAATATAAACTTCGAACAACAATAGAGTGTCAAGTTATAGTCAAGTCAATACAAAGTTCATTAATGTTCCTCAATTTTTTGTTTTAAATTAAGAATTTTTACCTTATTGGGGACTAGGGCTCCATCTATAAGAACGAACAATGTAAAATACTTTCTTAGCAATCGATAAAAAAAACTATTGCAAAAAAACTTAATCCCTTTTTCACTGCGGGTCCTTTTGTCAGTTCCGTTTCTGTTTTCAATGTGGATCCTTTTCTTGCATTGCTTACCTAACAGACTAAATTCTTGGGATATTAAAGATCGGTTCAGGTCCAAATAGCCGGAATTATAAAAAACGGTTCGGGTGCTCGAAACCAACAAGCCTACATGGAACTATTAATAAATGTCACTTAAGCGAAAAATGTATATTAAGATCGTGACAAGTGGTGATCTTTGGTCTCGATCTAACCGACAGGACTATATCTAGGCCTGAGCTTATGTTAAGTCCTAGAAACGAGTTGGCAGTATTCACTCCACTTGTAAAAAAATCGGGGTCTGGCTGTGTCGTCGACACGGCCGAGTATTTCACGTGTACATAACCGTTAATATTTTCTTTGAGAGAATCGTATGTATAATAATTTTTGAACAAAAAGAAATCCGAAGGATTTCCTTCGGATTTCGTGTAGTTGTTATACACGTAATCACGAAATGTACACTGGTTGCTGTTTAATGTGGCTTTAATAATCGATTTTCGCACATAATCAATGTCTGTACAGTCTTCAGATCTAATCAGATGTCTGTACAGTCTAGCATTGATATAGAAGCGCTTATATCATCCATTCGCATAGCCTCGGTCTGCCCAGCCGCAAGTGTATTAGCGCCGTCGTTAATCTCCTCAGATGCTTTCATTCTTTCACGTCCCCGGCAGTAATGTAGTGTTTTATGTGTACCTCTGGATTGGTTTTCGGAAGACCTTTCAAAATATCGGCTCTTCTCCCTGCTCTGAGTGCGATAGTTCACAGTAAACGTGACAAATTCTTTGATCCTATAGCTATCTCTCTCTCTCACACACACACACACACACGCATGCATATACCCGTATCCACATATCATTTATGAAACAAAATTTTAGTAGTAATAATTAGAAAATGCTTTGTCGGTGCATTATTGGAAACGAACACTCCTGTAACCATTAATTGTATTTTATTTTGCACATAATATCGTACAAAAACAGCTGCGGTTTACCTTCAACACCGGCGTATGTCGTTTTTCTCACAGGCGTAGCGGTTCGTCGTTTAAATGTATCGTTTTATTCTATAATTTATGATTCATAATCGTGTTATAGTATTGTGTTTAGTGTATTTTTCAATGGTACTTTTCATTTCGACACTCTTTCTGGATTGTTTGTTATGTTATATTGCGTGCTCATATTACTAAAATTTTTAAGTGGTAAGGGTGTTTACCTGTTCTCCACTACCGATATAAAACTCTGGACTATATAAGGTAAGACATATCACTTATATCTACACAAATAACTCCCCAAAGTGGTATTGCTGGAAGTAAGAAAAATTTTTTTTCTAGATAGCATATTGTATTAATGTTTAGTGTGTTATATTTGTTGATGAATATGTAAGGTGACTTGATGTGAACATTAAGGGTGAAATGTAAATTAAGACAAACTAAGGAAACAAAGAACCATAAGTCAACAAAAATTCTAGGCCATCTCTTTCTCGCAAAAAACTACTTCAACGTTTCTATATGATATTCTATATGACACTAGTAGACAGTGACGTCACCAAATATTACTTCTGTCTCTGTCTAACTAGCAACTTAAAAAGAAGTATAATCTCTAAAAATCAATACTCAGGTATTTTTATAGTTATCAAAGAGACGCTTTCATTGCACTCTTATTCAGATAATAAAGATTTAAATACAATTACATAAAAAAAAAGTAAAATTTACAATTCCGCTACAACTTGACTTTCGGACGATGCAAATTTACAAGTACGGAACGGTGGATAAAAGTGGTTAACACAGTTTATGTATTAAGTCAGATTAGGTCATAAACTATTATATGTAAATATTAAAATTTATTCCACTTTAATGTTAGATTTATATTTAAACAGACAAAGTTACATTTTTCCACAACACGAAAGCTCGACCATGCACGTGCCGGAGAAACCGCACGAAAAAGTTAGTGAATATATTTTGCTTATCTACGAATGAACTACAACTACATCGAGTTTCATTTCATTTGAAAGGCGGGCTCGTGTCTCCTTCTTCGTTTAACCTCAGACGAATGCCGATACGGATAAACAAATGGTTGTTGTGTCAAGTTCCACTAACATTATCGACATCCGTGCAGCCATTTTATAAGTTATAAGGACACCATTCTGTGAGCGCTCTAAGTATACTTACAAAATATTCACATAGCGGTACCTATTCTGAAGTTAAACATACATTCACGAGAGTTCAACAATAGTCGCACAAGAGCCATAGAATTTCCACAAACTTAGGTTAACGTCCATTGTTTAACTTTAATTGCATTTAAACCTTATCACGGCAGTGAAATTATGTGTGGAGCGGTTATTTTCATATGCGAGCGCTGTTAAATGTTGTAGAACAGATAAAATTGTTTAATATTTCATTAGTCGAAAAAATTCACGTCATTGTTTACGGTAGAAGACTGATTGACTCTGAACGGTATAAATCGATTGATAAAATAAAGTTTTTCTTCGCCCATCCAAAGGGTATCTGCGCACAGAAATGCCGCTCTAAAGACAAGCCGATTGGCATGTTGAGCAATGAGATGCGGGTGACGTTTGAGCTATGATTTTTCACCTATATCTATGCCAATATGTATATGGATGTTTGTGTATATGAGATAGCTAAACTCGAAAAGTAGATAGTTGTTGATTTGAAGTTTGCCGCATAACGTTGCAACCGTCTACGAGTGTGTTTTTATTACACCTACTAGCGTACGTCCCCGAATTCGTCCGCGTACTTGTACCATTGAATAGAAATAAAACACGAATTCTAAAAATACTTTTAGTAACAAAAAGTTATACTACTATTGAGTAATGTAGCTTTTGTTTTAATTTGATAATAAGATTTGCTCCTGCTATAGATATAAAAATTAGAATCGTGACCGGCAACGAAAACGGGTCGGAGAGCAAAATCTAAAGGTGGAACCAAGGCCGAAGCTGAGAATGGCACTGGGGTCATAACCGACTGTAGTACCGGGATTAGAATTAAAAGCGTGACCAAGAACAAAATTAGAAACAGTATTAGAACTAGAATTGAAAGATGGTACAATTTTGGGATTGGCAGCAAAAACGGTCGATACAAAAGATGAAGAAGGACATATTTTACGTCAATGTGGGTGAAGCCACAAGTGGAAAGACAATCTACTACAGAAAGAGCATTCCGTATAACTAATGGTCCCGTGGTGACAGTATTCTATTCAGGATTCAATAGAAAATTATTTATTGGAATTAGAGAGGAATTTTTCAGCCAATCGGAAAAAAACTTTATGGTTGAATCACATCTTCTCTATGTATATCACTGGCATGCACTAAATGAAACATTTTTTGATAACGGTTTTATTTGGTATATTTTACAAACTTTCTTTTCACAGAATAAAATTCCAAATTTTTTGGCTGTATATTTGATCAAAACTTTATCAGTTATGTCGTAACGTCGTTACTTACAATCGAAGCCTTGGCTATGAAAAGCCGCCACTCTTTAAGCTTCTGTTCGCTAATAGCATAAAATTTTATAGGATCAAAAATAACGTCAACCGACTTTGAACATTCGCTTACAGCGTTTATTTTTACGTAACAATCGGAGGTTGTACACTAAGCGAGCTGATGATATTTGTTCTTTTATGATGTTGCGCTGTGTGCAAGTGGCAACAATGATGCTAAACAAGCTGCTAGATACACTCACGTTCTGTAATACTATTTTTCGTGCGGCATGACCGTCTCCGGTAGCTGTAGCATTTTCTCGTATGCACGTTCTCGACCTCCATAAAAGACTGCGTTGGACAATCCGACGCCGGTGTAAGTCGCTTGCAGTTGATTTTACCGTTATTCGCAGTGGTGTTTCGTGGCCTTAAAAATGTTGTGTGTCCAACGATTGTTTTGTACGATTAACGCTGAGGTTTGTAACTCATATAGGGAATTTCATCGTAACACTGCGGTCGTCGGAACTGTATTGTTCGGAAGTCGTGTGATATATGAATTTAATTTGTTTTTCGTATACGTTCCGCGTTTCATTCTTGAAGTAAGGTTTGTTGTTCGCGTTAGGGTTGGCGCCGGTCACCCCATCAGAATAGCCATATTATCTAATTACAAATTCGCTTATCGTCAAATACAACAAGAAAAAGAAGTTGCCTTAATGCTTTAGAATTTATTATCAGATAAAAATCCCATTCTCTTTCCTGCGATAAAAAGCCATTAGTTAGTTTGTTATTTAAAATAAATCTCTAATCTGTCACCCTGTTACTACGTCTACATCATTAGTCCGTCCGCCTGTCCTATGTTCGAAGAGTTGTATCGCTTGAAATTTAATAGTTAACCGGTTGAAATTTTAAAACGGTGGACCTCTTAGACCAGCCTCAGAACTTTCACATTGATTCAGCAAAGTTTTGAGATTATGATGAAATTTATGTGATGTTTTTAATTGCCTAAAGACACTACCACTTAACATGGATTTATATAACCGGTATTTTTACAGTGTTATTTGTTTCTAATTTTTAATTTATTTTTTTAGTTACTTAAACATTTTATAAATGTTTATTTTGTTATTGCGCAAAATTTAACTTTATGACATTTTATTGGTGAAGTGCATCGGTAATTAGGAGAAACAAAGAGCGATAAAATTTTGATTAAACAAATGAAAAGATTATTTTTGATTTTTTTTAAATGTACACGACGGAATTAGTTCGTTTTTGGAAATTTAAGGTGACTGGACTGTTCTCTAATGCCGTAACCTGTGTTTCAATTTGTTAATCCGTTCAAAAGTTATGAGAGGTTTACAAACAAACGCGCACGCGTGCACGCACACGCGCATCACGCACGTACGCACTCACGTACGCCAACACGCACGCACGCACAAACACAAACGCGCGCGGGCGCGCACACACACGCACAAACGTAAACAAACAGACATAGAGAGACCATTCGGAAAATTGTACAAATAGATTTCTAGAATCTGGAAGATCTGGTGAAAATTCGATTTTAGAAAATTTGATTGAAAACACTAACATTCCGATTTTCCCATCAGAGTGGAAAGTTAAAAATAGCCCATCATATAGAGAAATGGAAAGAAACACTATAAATAATACACACAATGAATAGATAAGAAAAAAAAATGTCGTCAGACTAATTAGTGGTTGAGATGATCCACATAAACAAAAAAAAATTGGTTCACCCTTCAGGTCATCCCTATGACTTCCCGCCATTACACTTATTGATGTGTTTTCGAGCTGCTCGAGTTCAAAAACATCTATAAGTTTTTGAGCTTTTCGAGCTCGAAGACTTGAAAGACGTTTGATCTTGCGGGCCTGAAACCTTCTACTGCTTTCGAGCTTAACCAGTTCAAAAATATACTTACACATAGCAGTAAATAATGAAGTCTTCGAGTTCATTAGATCAATTGTATCCCTTTTACAAGCCCTTCGAGCTTAAAGATGTAGTTTTAATACCTCTTAATCTCATTGAGTTGAAAAACTAGATTTGTTTATAAAACTTTTGTTTTTAAATTTTCGATTACAGTTTATTTCGAATACGTAGTTCGATTTTAATTCATTTCACGACGTTTGACGCAGTTTTTTGAGTAGAAAAAGTTGTACAAATAGAAATCTAACAAAATTTGCAGGAAAATTCAAAAAAATACTGTTTAAGAATTTTCGTTATTAATATCCCTTTTGAGGAACCAATCGATTTTGGTGAGATTTCAATTGACTAGTGTTGTTTTTTGAAGAAAAAGCTAATTATTTTAAATTTCAAAAAGAGGTTTTGCAAAAAATTTCTTCATCTATATCTTGAAGATATCAACCAATTTTTATGTGTTTTGTGGCAACCAATGCAACTTTATGGGACAAAAGCTGATTAGATTATGGTATCGATCGGTATAGTAGTTTAAAAATTATTTTAAAGAAACGTTTTTGTGAAAATTATATTTTTGAGATTTATCGAAATGTATCAGACGGAACTGATACAACTTTTTCAAAGGTTATGAAAGGTTTACACGCACGTACGCATGCATGAACGTACGCACGCGTCTAATACATAATAAATGTCGAAATACAATGAAAACTAGGTTTTTGAAAATCAGACTGAACATAGTAACATCTTAACTTTTGCTAATTTTTAAATTTTCATAGCGGAAAGTTCAAAAGGTCTTAATGTGCATGTCTATATGCTTATATAATTTGTGCATCTACACGTTTTATTTTATGTTAAATAAGTTATGATGATTTTTCTCAAGGCAATCGACTAAAGACGTTCATATTAAAAATCTATCGAGTAGATAGATTTACGTTAAAGCAACGCAGAAAATATATTTTACTAAAAAGGCTTTATATAATATTTGGATGTGCTTCTATTAAATCTGTAGGTTAAAATAAAACAATATCATTTTACAATATCATTTTTTTTTAAAAAGCTCCACAAAAATATACGATATCCTGTGCGTGTATACAAAGGGAAACACAAAATAAATGTTGTTTTGCGTAAAAAAAACCCGCCCAAGCGCCAGTCAAATTCTCATGTAGTCCCCTGTATTTTTTCTTACACTTAAAAAAATCAAAGTTTCTGCGACGATGAACACTTTTAATTTTTGAATATACTTTCTTTTTAATTTCTGAAATTCTATATACATCGTCAAGGTAATTCAGGGTGGAATTACGTTAAATACACAAAAATAAAATAAAATTATGATCTGTTGACACACCTGCGCTGTACTGGGTTACACGCAGAATATTTATTCGAAAAAAAAAACATTGTATTTTAAAAACATTGGAGTTTGAAACATGCATTTTTTTTCATAAAACTAAAAATTTTCATAAAAATGGATAAACCTTTTTTTCTATATTTTTTTTTGTAAAAACTACGTTCAAACACCAAAATTTGACTTAAAATTATTTTTTTTGTTATATATTTTAAAATTGTAACATATTTTGAACGCCCTGTTTGATTTTCATTAATTTGATGGCCTTCGATGCAATTTATTGAAAATAAACATTTTTCTAATGGGGTAAAAAGTGATTAAATGGAAATTTTTGCATGTTATCTTGAAAAAAAGTTGTATCAAAATTTTAAAACTGCAATGTCTTACTAACGCGTAGTTAGATTTTTATTCACTTGGAAGCACTTGGCGATTTTTCGTAATCTATCGAAAATTGATTGGATATTTTTTTTTACAAATTATCTTTAAAAAATTTCTTATTTTAATTTTCTGAATATATTTGAATCGGCTCGACTTATTGACTTCAAAATCTAATCAGATCTAAGTTTCAATGAATCATTTCACACACACACACACACACAAACCTCCTTCCCCCATTGAAAATTTCAGATTTTTAATGTGGGAAGTTAAAAAAAGAAAAAAATGGTGAATCTTAAGAAAAAAATAGAAAGGAACGGCAGAGGTCCTCGCCCCTCCGCCCCATAAAGTTAATAAACAAATACTAATAGCGATTAGTTTCAAGCGAATAATATGTAATAAAGAAAAACAGTATTAACAACTAGCTTTAAACAAATTCTGCATGTTTTATATTATCAATAATAATAGTAATCAGAATTATGAAACACATTGAATATTGATAAGTTGGGAGTTCATGTTACATAATTTTTAATACGGGAGCTTTACAATAATAAATTTCAATTATGTTTTAAATGAAATCGTGTTTTGCGAAGAGCGAAGTGGATATTCATTATTGTTTATGTTAATGTGATATTTATGTTAATAAAATGTGATAATCTATTTTCGTGACATGGATAAAAAGTAAAATAAACAATTATAATTTTCGCCATATAGTAAAAAAAGTCTCCAAATACATAACGCTTTTGAATTAATGCTTGTATTAATTTCGCTCCTCATAAAATTTCCACGCCTGGGGCTTTATAATTATGAAAATCGATTTTTAAGAAGTAAAACCAAATAAAAAACTAATATTCTTAGTTTTCTAAATCAGATGAAAAAACGGAATCCCTTCTAGTATCACTCTGACGTCTGTTTGTCTGACTGTCCGTCACAAACTATTTTCTCTGTGTCCACTGGAAGTGAAAAGTTGCAATTTAGTAGAAATATAGATTTTGGTGAACCAATTACTTACATGTAGTATATATGAACGAATTCTGACTTTAAAAGTTTATTTTGGAGGTTACAAATAAATAAAGATTTTAGAGAATTGTATTATTTCAAAGAAGATAGTGACTAGAGTCGAAAAAGATGTGTTGTAGTGGTTGGTTATCTAGAAAGGATGAATGAAAACAGACAGACAAAACAAATCTATGGAGCAAATGTGTGCGATGGAAGTGTCGCCAGGAATATCCACCCTAGAAAACCCTGTGCGGTCCAAACCGGTGGCATATTAAAAAGGGCCGAACTTTAATCACTCGAAACCGACGGCCTTGGATGTCAGTGAAGCAAAAATTATGAGTAATTATCATAATACGTGGAAATCTGTGGTTTCTACCTAATCTTCTTGGAACAGGCTTGATGCATATGTAAGAGAATTAAAATATATAATTAGAAATACAATAGCAAACCTTTCGTCAAGTGTATCATGTGATATATTAAATGAAAGGTTTTGTTATGAAAATCCTCAATTTAAATTCTATTAATGCAAATAAATAATAATAATAATAAATAAATAAAATAATGCAACATTGTGAGAATCTACCAATACTCCCTTATTTTCGTAACTACAAAGAGTAGAAAAAAAAAATTGGAATATAAGGAATCATAATTTATAGTAGTAAAATTGAAACGAAATTCTTAAATATTGAAATTCATACGGGAAACGGAAAATGTTTTTCAAGGAAATATGTATTTAAAATGTGTTGTTAAATTTTACTGAGGATTAGTCATTGGTCTAGTTCTTACTATGGTAGTCCACTTATACGAAAGAGTTGGGTTTAAATTATGGTATACGATAATTTTTTTGGATTTCATTTTAGTTACCATGAAAGGATTTGAGTCAAATTGCAATAAACACAGTAGGTATTCTGATGATTTATTTTCAGTTACCACAGTTTAATAATTTATGTAAAATATAGTTATAGTGCTTTTATAAATTAAGTAAGTAATTTTATACCCATTCTACAAAAGGGGTTTCCTCTTGAAGTAAGAAAAGGATCCCAAGGTCCATAATTCACATGGACTAGGATCCATAATACACACTTATTTTATGGTAAAGGGCTAACGATATGAATTAGTAGTTGTTATGTGAAATGTGTAATAATTTTAATTAAATTTTTTATGTGCATGTACCTTACGATTTTAGAGTAACCTATCACCTAATGATTAATTAACTAATTAAAGATGTATTTGTTTTTTGGTCTAGGTTTTTGTCAGCTCAATAATAAGAAATATCATTCCCCAATCAGAGTGAAGGGCTTGGGTCTTCACCCTAATCCAATGCGAGTTGGGGGTGAGTTGTATGTAAACATCATTACTAGATGGCTTATCGTAGACATCCGGGGCATGTAGCGATTGCTTTAATGTGATTTAAAAATTCATTGGACAATTCGCCCGTAGTAAAGCATCGAACCCTCTATCTTTTGCTTCGAAGGCAGCGCCTTCGACCACTGTGCCGCTACTGCTCCAGTGTTACATTCACAATCATTTGTAATTAATTACAAAATGAAATTTCTATATATTCTCTCTCTACCAATACCTATAAGAGTATGAGATAGTAGAATACTGTTCGAGGTATTACAGAGAAAAAAGAAGTTCGGATTTAAGCTCTCGGCTTAACTCTTAGAGCACCGGTCAGCCGACTAAGCGTTTAATACGTCCTGAGACAGGGCAGGACAACATCGTGTCTCCTTAACTCGAAAAGGAGAATGTGTGCTCTGTTGAATGCCTCGAATAACACGTCAACATAATATAGTCGATTAATAATCCGTTAACAAAATACGGTAGTGTATTCACGTGCTTACGTAATCCTTAAATACAAGTTTCAGGAATAAGCTGAAGTCGAAACAAGGTCACTGGTACTGTTCTGATTTTTCTATATAAGATTAATAAAAAGCGAACACGTACGTAGATGATCTCCGACGCCCATGAACATCTGCGACTCCGGGAGAATCACTCGTGCGCAACTGGTCTTCTAATGAGAGTACACTCTGTTTTTGAAGACCTCCTTTATCGAAGTCCATTGGATGGACCACTGATAGTAAGTGATTCCAAAGTCCCACGTACATGACAGAAAGTTGCGCATATTAAAAATTAAATTGAAATAAAATAAGTTGGACACGTACTCCTTCATTAATTTGATTGTTTGGTATAATCTTAGAATGATTTTCAAAATAAATGAAATATGTAGACAACCAAATAAATGTGTAGCACCTGTCTGTAAATTCATTTTTTTTTTTGAAAAATTTCGTGATTGAAATTCGTTTTATGATTAACTGGCCCCGATTCTATTCGTATGTGACTTTGTGCACGTATTTTTTCTATTTAATCGAACTATTAAAGCGACGCTAAAAAATATTTCATTAGTAAGAAACTCCTTGTTTTGAATTAAATAGACTATTAACATTTATCTTTGGCTTCATCTGCATATTTCTGTTGTTAAAGATTCTGAATATTATTTCATTCGTATAAAGGAAAACTATCCTCAAGGTGATAGAGCATAAATTTTATTTTGATATTAGAATTTATCTCGACTTCGTCCGAATTGTAACTGTGACGGAATGGAATATGAACGTAACCGAAATTGCAAACGGTGTGAGGAGCAGAATCGAGGACCGAGACTAGGAGGGATCGAAACCAAGAACAGGACCAAGAGCGTAGTCGGACTTGAGACCAAAATTAGAATCAAATTCGTGTCCGGAATCATAATACGAACAGATCGCAATTGAGGGCGGGACGGATATCCCAGAATTGGAACTCATTTAAATAGAGGCCCGGTTCAGAATCGAGAATGATGCAAATCGGCATCGAGAACGGGGTAGCGATCAGAATCGCTATATAATTATTAAATCGTCGACATAAAAAATGAAAGAATTCATTGTGTTTACGCGGGCGGAAGTGCCAATAAGATGCTGTTAAACGGCACGTTTTATATTCATCGTAATTTCATTGAAACTTATTCATGATTTATAAAGATTAATAGTCCTCGTTCGCCCACTTCGTTGGCCGTTGTGAGTTATGAAAGTTAATAAAAATATGATGAAGGGTGTATGCAATTTAAAAAAAAAATAACTTATAACCATCTATAAGCGATTCCGCGTCCAGTAGTTAAACTGTCATCAGCACATACGTATAATAGTCAAGTTGCGTATGTGTTAAATGTACAAGAATTTGAATTTTGTAAAAATAGTAAAAAAGTGTCTAAAATTATACCAAATGATACTAGATGCAAATATTGTTAGGAAAGAGCTTGAAATATGAATAGCACATTACAAAAATACTTTCAAGCTTCGGTTATTCTATATCCTAAAAATAAAGCAAGACATTTCCAAAAATAATATACAAATAGAATTATGAAATTATACATATCGAGGAAATACGAATTAAAACGTTCATTAAAATATTGAAAGTCTTTTGAATAAAACCTTCATTCAAAACGCTTCCAGATGTCGGTCCACGCCAGCGCTAAGTTCTGAATCGTTAGGACTGGCATTTCACCGCTAGGACTTTAAGCTCTTAGCATTAATTGTATGCTACTAGTTTTGCTGTTTACACTTTATAAACATCCTTTGAGATTAAAATCCGACCAATAAATATAGGTTGTATTTTCTTTAAATCAATGTAAATCACAATTACCAGGTGGTTTTATTTTGCGTTCTTCTTTTATGGGTACGATTGAGGAGAGGAAACATCTGTAAGGTGGTCCATTTAAATAATAGATGCAGAACCGAGAGTGAGTGTTTTCTGCCGCGAACTGTTAGGGAAAATGTAGGGTTACCATTACATGAATACGTTCTCGGTGAATTATGGCCTCTTAGCATTTTCTTTATTGTGCATTTTCGAAAACTAATTCGGCACCAAATCTGTAGGATTTATGGTTTTACGTCACAAAATATATGTTTAGTCATACATTTACAGCCTCCGATGACGATAATCATGTTTTTCATGATGAAAATTTTCAAGAACAAATTTTTATCAAGATACTGATCACAGACTTGAACATATAGGTCAAGCACCAAACGTGCTATTATTTATTACTTAGAAGTTAACTCACCACAAAATTCTATTTAGTTTGAAGATATTGTAGGTAAGCTGTGAAAAATTTGTTCATTAATATTATTACTATTTTCGTGGAGTTGAGTATAAAACAAACATATAGATATATAGGCACATTGATTATCAAATTCGTCAGCAATGAAGGCAATAGGAGTTCGGGCTACGATCTGAACTAAAAGCTCGGATCTGAACCGGATTTCTAATCCTATGTGTTATCAATTATCAATTGCTTTTAAGTTGAAGAAAGCGTGACGAAGAATACGAGTTAAAATATTCAAAAGCAATGATAAACTACCTATTTGGATAAATGTGGGGATTGTTAATTTAATACCTTTTTATTAAATGAAACCTTGTTTTCAGGCATGGTTGTTTAATGGATGTACAAGTATAATTCTAAAACATTTTATTAAAAATGTAAATATCTTTCTGAACGACAGTGACTGCGCCCGTTAGAATTTATTTTGTATAAAAAAAATAAATTACGTAGTTTTTGCAGATAAAAGTCTTGTATCTTAACTTCACCACGCTGAAATGTGCGTGTTGCGTGTGGTTTAAATGGATTTCAGTTAAGGACCCATTCGTATCGTCTATGGTCAGAAGCTCAAATCCAAAAAAAACTTGACCAATAGGCAGCCTTCGCTCAAACCAGCCTGAAATGAAAAGAAATATGGGAACGTATGTCTCAGAGATGATAACAACCCTGACACATAAATTTATCGGCTTACGTCCTCGCTTAGAAACGAGGCATCACGCCAATATCGCGTCATTGTGGTTCATATCGAGAAGGTCACATAGAGACGGCCGCATTTCAGGCGACTTTCAGACGTATTCACGGGTGTCGGAAGACAATCCCACAACGTGGTCGCCCTTTTAAGCTATAGGGCGCGGCCGTACCGCGGCCCACCTCGGCTCGGGGCGCGCTGTCGTCGTGGCCGTGACAAATGATGCTACGCCTAGGAAATTGTCGGGCCGCTTTTAGCCGGAGACGGTCTGCATTCAGCTATGGCCCCGCGGAGGAGCGCTGCGCTGTAATCACCGAATCCTTTCTGTTAGTTACGCTTGGGGTTCCGTGGGTAGATGAAGAAGTGTCGTGATCTCAACCCGAACTGCTGAAGTACAACCCAGGTGTATCAGCTTTACATAGTGTTTTATACACTTGTAAATTACATGTCGATTTAAAAATGTATTAATCAAGTACGTTTTATCAAACAAACAATTACGGCAATATATTAGGGTTCCGTAGGTAGACGAATTGTGGTGATCTCAACCCGAACTGCTGAAGTATAACCCAGTTGTATCAGCTTTACATAGTGTTTTATACACTTGTAAATTACATGTCGATTTAAAAATGTATTAATCAAGTACGTTTTATCAAACAAACAATTACGGCAATATATTAGGGTTCCGTAGGTAGACGAATTGTGGTGATCTCAACCCGAACTGCTGAAGTATAACCCAGTTGTATCAGCTTTACATAGTGTTTTATACCCTTGTAAATTACATGCTCGATTTAAAAATGAACTAATCAAGTACGTTATATCAAACAAACAAGTACGATTACATATTTGGTATGTATAATTGTATAATGCACTTTTGCGTGACTCATAATGCAATAGTGTTTGAGAGTAATTTACGATAGAAAAAAAATATTTGACATTTTGCCAGTAATTATTTCTATCACTATGATCTCCTTATTAAATAAAAATGGAAAATAATACATACCATTATATAGATAATTTAATGAAAATTGCTTTTGACAGTTTCAAAAATGACTTAATGTAATAGAAACGAAAAAAATAGTTTAGAATTCCGACTCTGTAAATCAGCCTTGCAAAACTTGAAAACACTATCACTTGTGAAAAAATCCACTATTTTAGCCTTGTTTTCTTTTATCGGCTTTGAAATTACAGCAAGTACTATCTTATTACAAGTGGCCGTCTAATTCGGTGTGGTTAACTTATAATTAATAAAAAATATAATTAAACGGACCAAAAGAGGACCCTTATAAATAGTGGCGATCTCTGGTAAGTAAATATATATCTTTGTTAACACCTGTTTCAAAGAGATTGGGCTATAATATTTTCAATTTTCAATAATATATTTTAAATGGCACGTTATTTCAAATTTTTTTCTTGTTTCTTAATTATTGTAAATTAAGTGGATACACTATGAGGCGTGCACTTTTGAAAATTTCTATTTTTTTACATCTTCTTAATTTCTTCTGTTATATAACGATTATCCCACTACTTGTTTTCTAGGCCGTCATTGATTATTTGCCGTTTTTGATGCGAGATGATGTTATTTCATGTGAATTAAATTAACTTAGGTTAATGACAAATATTAAGCTATAAAGATATCTATTTTTATTATGAGTGCAGGGTACCTTAAAAAAGAACGTATTCAGCTAATTACTACATAAATTTTAGACTTTAACGTATAAATAGCTACAAGACTAAAATATCTTTAGAAGCCCAATCTCTATGGTTTAGCGATAGATTTATAGGGTCTATGTATTGTGTAAATGCTATAGCTTAGGTTCATTCAACGAAATCAACATTCATACTATTTATATTGTTGTGAATAAAGTGATATTTATGCACACAATAACGTTAAAATATTTTCTAAGGTAGGTAGCAATCACAATTTAAACATCGCTTTTAGTTTGCCAAAAATTGATACTTATTTTATGGGTAGTTAAATATGTATTTCCACATAATTTAAAATATGGTGCTATGTAATAATTGATTCAAATAATGGTTTAAAGTGCAGTTTATTAAAAAGGTATTTCTATTAATATTAAACATATTTCTACTAATTATTATTGAAATGAAAGTAATTGATTTATTGTCACGTCTTTTTCATGAACTGTGTTTAAACAATTTTTTAATTTAGTATGTATTATCCGATTTAAAACAAAAAAAGGAGAAGAATTAAGTATGACATTATAACAAAATAAAGATGAAGGAGTTTCTTGTTGATATGTACTTAATTAAGTATAGTATTATGAGAAAATAGACATAGAGACTTCCTTGTCGATACTTAAGCAAGTATGGTATTATAAGGAAATAAGCATGAAGGAGTTTCTTGTTGAGTCTTTCTATTCGTTTTCGGTCCGATGCTAAATTCATTTACACTTTTAATGAAAATAAAACATTTTCTATTGATTAAAAGTCCAGTATTCTTTTTATTTCTTACTCCAAAATATTGTTTAGGTATTATTTGATATTTCCATAAATAAAACGTTAGATTTCAGCATAACAATATGCAATCACATGTGTATGTTATATGTTGTTCTAGCAAAATCAGTCAGTGTGTCGCCAAAACTAAAATTATTTCATGCCGCCAGAGTATTTCAAGCTATCCTATTTTTATTTACGTTAGAGCATGTAAAAATCATGGGAAAAAAATGAACACGCACGTCCGAGTCGTGTCCGGTCGATTTTTTTCTCGTCGTCCACACTAATAAACACGCGGGAGAAGTTCGTGAGAATGTGGGTTTACGAGTGTGTGTAGAATGAATTAGGGGAGGGCGAGGAGAAAAAATACTGTTCGAAGAAATGAATTGCTTACAAACGCTCCGAAACGTCGTAAAATGTAGCGTAGCGACGTACAGAAGGCATATTCGAGTACTTCGGCCCGCCATAAGCCCGTTACAGTTTAGTCTGACTTATGCCCGGCGACATAATAAGAGGTCACCGAAATAAATTGAAATTATGCCTCCGTTTCGACTGGCGGTCGCCCACGAGTTTGCCCGTTTCCATATTAAATAAGTTACAACTATATCTAGAATTATGTGTCTTAGTGTCAAGAGCTGACCATTCTACATTCCAAGTTACATTTAAAAAGAATACTGGCAAGGTTGGTGGAACGAAATAAGTGGCCATCTATAAATTACGTCACACGTTGGGGGAGAGGGGGCGATCAAGTAAATGTGACAATGCGCGACAAGGAGCAGGTCAAAAGCTTTGTGACGTCAAATCCGGAATACGAAAACGAAAAAAAGGTTTTTGTCTTTTGTTTTGTCCAATGTTTATAGTACTTTTAACAAAAAAATTAAAAAATAGCTGCTGTTTTTATTTACGTGTGATCACCTATGACAAGTCTGGGGTGTAGGGGCAAATACCTTATAATTTATGTGCTCCTAATCTGATGGTTCTGTATGTTAAATATATGTCGATATATTTTTCTAACAATCGTTCGGCTTAACACGTTAAAAACATTTTAGATTACATGTAAGTCTATGTCAATATATTCTGAAATCCGACTGCATGTTTTACACGTCCATCTGTTTTTTAGTCAAAGTGCAGTTTTCATAGATAATTAATTATTAGAGGAATACGTTTCTGCCGGGTGTTCAATCACAATATGGTCGCAAGTACTTTTAATTAAAATTCTATTAATTGTTTTTTTTATAAACGATTTCGTTTACTTGTTTTGGTATAATATAAATTGTTTTAAAGAGAAATACGTAAAGAAATTAAAAAAACTAAAGTTGCCATTTCTCGTTTGGCTGCAACCTCTTGACTTGTTGACACTTTGTTTTCAAGAGATTAATTATAATTTTCTCATTTAGCTAAAATCTCGAGATATCGGCTAAATGAGAAATTGCAATTCCAATTTTGTAGGTTGCTTACATATTTATCTTTGAAATATGTAATGCACCTTGATAACAAGAGAACGAAATTATTAAAAAAAACATGTGTGGCACTCGGGGACTGCCGCGGTAAAGCTATTGCATAGTATTTTTTATCAACTTATGCAATTATAATTATTTATTTATTTTATTTATGCAGTATTTTTTTTGAGGAGGTGCCTCTAAGCAGGCAAGAGTCACCAGATTGCGGGGCGAAGAGGGGGATTACGCATGCGCAGTAACGCCGATACAACCAATGCCACCTAGAGGCGAGTTGCTGAACTAAAGAGACAAGCGTAACATTTCAAAAAAGTCAAAAAAAGTTCTGCTATTCATCGATAGATGGCAAAAGTAAAAACTATCACTGCTGTGCCGGTCGGAGTGGGGGGTGTTAGGTTATTGTCGTTACGAAATTTCTGGATTCGGTCTCCACGCTCAAGGCCGGCGATAGAAGCTATGCAATAGCTTAAAAAATAATGGAAACGTAACTAAAAGAAGTTATGGCTATATTGTAATTTGCAATCCAGCAGAAATCTTTCTCTGTTAATACCTGTAAAAAGTGCATTTTGATTAAAAAATGGACGGACGTAGAAATCTTGAGGTCTGATATTAATACCTTAGATTAATATAGCGTTGATACTTGTTTAGGTAGGTCGTCGACTGGGTGCTCGGTACACGTTGCAGGCGTGCCCTGATCAATAGGGCAACACGCAACTTTGGCTGCCACAATTGAGGACGACATTTCACAACCAGTAGTAGTGGTAACGACGGTTGGAGGTTTAAAGGGGTGAAAAAGTTGAGAAACTTTGAGATGACGTTTCATAGAAGACGGGCGGCCTCAAAATAGGAGCTTCTCGCTTTAATAGAAGTGAGCCATTTAGGTAGGGGTCAAATATGTTTACGTTCTGAAAATCATAAAGGTAATGAGATGAACTAAGAACACCATAGGGTTTTGATCTGTGGAAGTCCGACATAATTCGCTCGGTTATTCCAAGTATTGGGTATCCATGGCGATTTTCCCATTTAAAATAAACGACGTTGTTTCGTGATATAATTAATGTTTGCTGGAATATATAAGTGAAAAGAAACATTAAACTGAAGATTGGCAAATAATTTACATTGTCGTCTAATGTAACTCGTGAATACGCTCGTAGATATATAAAACGGGAGTCAGAGTAAAGCTTGCATCAAAAGAAGAACTAAAAAAAGTCCAGTACAGAGCGAATGCACGACTCACGGTAGCGTCGAAAAAGAAACTAAAAAAAAAGATTTTGTAGCAACTTTCTCATGAAAAACTTTAACGAAACTGTACTTTCCTGTTTTGTATTTTAAAGAGAATTGGAAAAACCATGAGCATAGACCACGATACGTTAAAATTGTTCTTGTCTTGTAACATTTTCTCCGTGTAACGTAAAGGAAATAAAACAAAATTTGTGGTCAGAGCGCTTTAAGAATGAAGTTATTTTTCGAAGTAAAATAATGTAGAGGAATAAATAAAGTCAAAGAATTTTATTTAATATTCTAAGAAAGATATTCAATTATTAGAAATTAAGTACACAATGGTGAATTATAAATTACATAAAAAAATGCTATACAATAAAGTTCACGAAAGAGAAAGAGATAGTGAGAAATATAGTGGAATGGAGGCTTTTTTATTATAACACTTTTTTTTTATATTAACGCTTTTTTATTATATTATTATTTCCAACAGTTATACTCCTACCGCAAGCCGCCTGAAAGAACTTGAAGAAAGAACCCCTTTCTAAAAACGAAATAAGAAAGTGCACAAAACGCCATAGAATGCGACTTGAACGGTTAACAACCAGACAGACTATTATTGTGTTACACGATATATACGTGAATAGAACAATTGTTGATCAGTTGCACAGAGTACAATAGTGACCTGAGAGCTTTTTCTTACCATCATGATATAGTAACATGTACTGGCAGAGGCTTAATGTGAATGAATTATTGTTTTAGGTTTGTTGCAGAATAGTATACCGGGCCGCATTATTAAAGCAGTTTTTAATAAAAAGACACCTGCTGGTTTACTGAGTTAGAGAATTCGATTATGTAAGAGTGTTTATGATATAGGAATAAAGAAGTTAGGAAGCGTTGTGATTTGAAAGAAGATATAAAATTTGAGTAGAAAAAGTTATATTACGGAGTTTTGGTCATCTGGAAGGAATTAATGAAAGTAGACTGACAAAAGAAATAAAAAGAGCTAATATATGTAGTGAAAGGGTCGGCAAAAGTCATTCTAGAAAATCTATGCGAATTGATAGCAAAACAAAGACGGGGTAAATTTTATGCAACGGAAATTGACGGGTTTGCGTGAAACGACTCATAGATATCAATGAAAAAAGATAAGTAGGCAAAGAACGTACAGTTTCTACTTATCCTTGGAAAGACGCATGAGTTTATACATGAAAAGCGCTAAGTTATTCTGGTGCACACTTGTCTCTTTTTTCTACTTAATACGTTTGTCCTAATGACTATTCTTCTACTCCTATATATTTTGTGATTAATTTTTCTAATTATAACAATATCATTTTACTATCAGTCGTGTATCTATTGCATGCCTTAAGCGCGAGCGTAGGTGTGCTTAGAAGCACACCTACGTGTGCTTCTAAGCACACCACACGACAGTAGACTGTCTCCTGAAAATCCCATCTACACTGGGTGTGACCACGATAACTGAAAACAATTTAACTTTTAAACTTAATTTCTTTTTCAATGTCATCGCTGATCGATTGAGCATAACAGTATTGAAAATAACAGCTTGATATAGTACCGATTAACTGTAATTGATTTTTTTAACTGCCAGTTATTCATGTTTTGATTCGTCATTTCGCTAAATATCTAAAATAGAGGTTGAGATTGAGCGGGAAGTTGTTTATTTCGCATTATTATGTCTAATAAATATGAAAATTACCTATCCTTTTTTCGATTTAAGATTACAATAAGACTATTTGGAAACTAAAAATAAAATAGAGGATTTTTGGTAAAAAGCTTATATGTTATTATAAACCTCTAATTTAAAGAACATACGTATGGCACGAGCGCTTAAAGCATGCACATTTGGTTTTACCAAAGTTTTTAATATTTATCTATTTATTTCAGACAAAAATTATTTGTCTGAAATAAATAGATATTTATTGCGTTTATAGCAAGAAGTTATTAAATGAAGCTTAATTCATGACATCGCTTTTGAAGCGGAAGTAGAGTGCTTCTATAAATTGCAGGCTGTCGAAGGAGTTATTTTTCTATAAGTTTACACGTTTATAATATATGTATTTTTGTGAGTAACGTTTCGAACAAATTTGATATAGATTTTGACGTGATAACGTCTTATAAATCGATAAACGCCGGCTGCACGCACAAAAAGCATGATTCATTGTCGCGTTACGCTTGAGCCGAGCGTGCGAGCGAGAGCGCGTGACGAGCGATAGAGAGGCATCCTAATTTTGGCTTGTGACGCATTTATCGCGTAACGAGCTATAGAGAGGCATCCTAAGCGTTCGGCTTGTGACGCATCTATCTCTCTTCCACCCTATCGGTCAATGGAGTGGAAGAGAGATAAAAATAATGATAATTATTTTGTATCTCTTATGATGATACTATTGTCATTGGAAACTAGATGTTATAAAATAATGATAATTCAGTAATAATAATCCAATTCAAATCATGAAAGTATGCAATTTTTCATCAATGTTTTCGTATGACATTATCACGTAAAATAATCGTCCGTAAACCGACTTTACACACAACCAATTTTCCATTAAATATTTACAAAGGCAAGAAACCCTTTATTTACGTCTTAAGGAAAGTCGCTTTGAACCCAAAAATAGATGAATATTATCTATACAGAATGAAATGTGGAAACACATTTTATTTTCGTTTTTTTTTTTTTAACTGCCAAAAGTGAACATTTATTTTCGTATTTATGATTTATTCACGTACCCTCATTCAGCTCCTATCGTATCCACTCGCATACCAGCCAGCGGGGCACATTATTTCCTGAATCACGAGTGACATTTATAATCGAGTTCGCGGAGAAAAATTCGAGATGAAATCTTCGATAGCTCGAATGTCATCTGTCGTTTGGGACGCATAATGAAATTTCTCATGGTAGGTAGGCGGCGCGCGCGGCGGGGAAATTCACCAGACCGGCACGTCATTCGCTATAGTACAGCCCGGTGAATACCAATGCTTACCGAACTACTGGGACGTGTTTTGTGTTGTCAGTACAGTATAAAATAAAACTACGGTGTGGGACTATTTCTTTGGTTTCCTCAAATAAAGCTGACATTTCGGCTACAAAATCATACATGTACAATATATTAACAGTTATTTTGCATATTAACAATAATCGTATTTTATAAATTAATCAGGTATTGTATTTTAAATATATAAAAATATAAATAAATGTATATTTCATAGGAACACCTATAAACTTAAGGATTTCTTTAAGTATTGTTAAATTGAAAATGGTGTAAAATACAGTCGTTGTAATAAACTTTTAACTCTACACTTATTATTGTGTCCTGACGTTACATCCTATCTCTTCTCCATACTTGACATTAATAATCCGACCTCGATTTCTAGCTATCATTAAAATAAAATACAATGGGATTAGGTCGTATTTATACCTGTAGTTACCTGTAGTTATGAGAAATACGTCTAGTGATGATTAGAATTTATGACGTTCCAGCTGTTACTTCGTCCGTATCGCTCTGCGTAAATTAAGATTTGGCACATTAGCTCTATCACGCTAATGTTCTTAATTCTAATGTGGGTTTTGGTGCCGATCTTGATCCTTTCTTAGGCGTTGCTGCTGTATTTTTTGGTATGTATTAATTTCTTTTTAGTGTTCTATTTATTTCAGGATATACTCTACCTTTATGGCAAGTTTGATTACAAACCGTTCAACCTATCAGTCCGGATGAACACAGACTCGATTTTATTACGTGTGTAGATTGAGATGGAGACTTAAACTTACGTAGGTTACCAGATCGGTAGTGGTTCAATGGTTAAAAACATCGCTTCGGAACCAATTGGGTTCAATACCGAATGCGGCAAATTGGTCAATGAATTCTTATCTCAAGTCAAATCAAACCATTAGCCCCGTGCTTCAAAAAAGCAGTTTAAGCCGTAGGTCCTGAACGTTGTTATAACAACGGCGATAATGGTTATTAGTATCCGCTCTCTCATACGGTGCCAGTATGGGTTGGCGGGCTAAAAAAATGTGAAAGGGTATTATATACTTAGCAGTAGGCTTTAGCATATTTCCATTTCTAGAAATCATTCCAGTTGTGTGATTACTGTGTAAATAATGTAAGTCCGATACGATTTTTCTTAATAAACTGTAAACGCCTCCAAACAACCGAACCGATAATCCAATTAAACTAAGTCATGTACCTATTAAGTTAGTTATTAATGTTGGCGAGCTCTAACGGCGATTTGACGTCCAAACCCATATCGGGCAACAAATTATTTAATACATGGGTGAATAATTCGTTTACTAACTTGGGCAGAGGATGACTTCCTCGCGGCCTCTGGCCCTTCGTCAAATTATGCGGAGGGATTATGTGGTACGGGGAGGTGAATTGTTAACTGATTTTAATAGCCATATATCTGACAGTCGCCAGCCCCTTTAGAATTAGATTTTAAATACTGAAAATATTATATGCGAACTGGCAACACTTTGGCAGAGGGACGTCGCTTCTAAAACATTATGATAAAGAATTACCACTTAATAGGTCAACTTTCGCTGTTAGTTAGATCATCGTCAATTAGATCAAATCAGTGACATGATTTAGCAAGGTAGCCGATTGATAATTGGACGTGGAGAAGGATCACAGAGCTGCAGAAGACCTGACTCATCGTGGATTAACTAGTCAAGTCTTTATCGGCTTCGGTAAAGGCCTGATTTGAAATTAAATGTACGATTATAGTGAAAACAGATCTGTAAATTGTAAAACACTTTTCCAAGTAGGGATCTCTTTCTATGTCACTTACTATTTTTTATTTTTTTTTCCTCTTGCGGCGAGAAGGATGTAAAACTGCATAACGCATACCCACGCGTTTGTGCACGCGGGTAGTGTGGTGCCGAAACCCGCTAAAGACGTCTCTCTGAAGTTCGGAATAACTGGTCAGCATATGCTATATAGTTGAACTTCTATTATAGCTTTACCGAACGCGGCCGGACGACACGCGGGGGTACCGACGGCGCGTCTTTCTATATTACTTATTATGATTATTACTTTAGCAACCATAATGATGCTTACTACATGTGGAAAAGAAGCTGGACGTAAGTCTGTGACTTTTTTTTTGTGGACTAAGAAGAATGCGCTAGGGCTGTAGATTTCTTTCTCCAGGTTTAGCTACATAAGGTGCAACTGTGGATATCATGATGGTGAAGACATTGATAGTCGTCTCGAAGTGTGTTTTGGGCTGCTATTTTACAAAGAAGGGTTAATTTTCACATTCATATAATATCATAGTAATTAAATATTAACCACTTACTCTAACCGGGCCATTGTTGGGAAATTACTCATGAAGTGGTATTGAACACCATGTAAAGAGTAAATTATATATAACAATATGTTTGTGACAATTACTTTTATTTATATTCAGTTTTGAGGATTCGGTTATCCCAATGGTTTTTATTTCAGTGACTTTGACAATGGTTTTTATTTCGTCGACAAAACAATTTTTTGAACATTTTAGTCTATTTTTTTCCTAAATACCCTGTCTTTATTGCCATCGTAGCAACAAATTAAATTCATATCGCCCGTTTTAATATATAACGATTTATGTGAAGTTAGTAAAACTCATATATCATAATAAAGATGTTATCGAATAAGCGTAACAAACAAAAGTCTCTAACTTTTTGACGTGACAACGTCTTAAATTAGGTTGCGGCTGGGAGTCACTTTGAAAAGTGTAACGCTCGGTAACGTAACGATGAGTCACCGAACGAGAGAGGCCCGCCGAATGCCTTGCGTCTCTCTCCCACTCAACTATGATCGGTCTGCCGCGCGCAGCACTAGAGAATTAGTGCATAGCTTGCAAATGTATTGCAAGTTATTGTATGTATATTTGTATATAAATACGTATGTATGTGTAAAGGTAAAAATAAAATTTTGTTAATATGAAATTCAGTGCGAGATTCTTTGTATAAATTAATGTTTTAAATATAATTCTTTGTATAAATAAATGTTTTAAATTGTTACTATTATTTCATCCTTCTTCCTACTATACGAATGAATATTCACATTAAAATGATTTTACCATTCAAAGTCGTTGTCACGTAAAACTTTTGCCCGTATACCGACTTTACAGGCAACCAAATTTTTTAATATTCAGTTACGCGTGTGCGCCAGAAGGATTTCCAGATTGAAATTACGTACTCTGCAAATGGCTTTATCGAATTCCATGTTTGGAATAAACGAACTATGTATTTATTACTTAAGGCAAATATTTTATAGTTGTAATATAGTACTGTAGTATTAGTTAAACATTTAAGTTTTACGCGGTAACAAAAGGGAGAAGGAGAGAGAGGAAACATAAAAGAAAGACTCATTGGATCAGTTGCCAGAATCAGAAATTGGTACCCGTTACATTTTGTTTCAATTATTGTTTCCATGTTTATTCTTTTTGACATGACAAATTGACGTTACTATTTTTGTGAATAAAAAACATTTCCCCATGTAATCACAAAACTAATTCGGTTATTTTTATAAAAATGGCAGTAATCAGTCTAATTATAAATGGTTTAGTTCCAATTTTATTTGTTATATATTAATACGCGTAGGCAGTAATTTAAATTAAGTATCTAATGAATAAGTTTTTTTTTAATCGTATTTTTGAGGGGCAAACGAGCTTATAGCCCACCAGAGAGTAGTGACCCTTGATGAGTCACCAGTGCATGGACTACGAGAGTGGAACCATCCACCGGAACTCTCACTCACTGTACTGAATGCAATAGCAGAAGCTGCCTGTTCGCGCCTGCATGTAAATTGGCCTCTGTCTGTGGTTCACCGCGTGGAGATAAGAATGCATTATAGAGCTTTTGAAAGTTTCGCTTCTGCTTACATTACGTATCCGCTGGTTTGGATGGTGGTTCAGGTTCTATTTGGATGGTGGTTTTTGCGTGATAGATAAATAAACTAAAAGTGACGTGCCCGAAGTTCCTTTATCTTTCATTGAAAACTCATCGGTCAATTGGCCACTGGTCAAGATCGCATCCAGTACTTCCAGGTTCGAAAGTGTCACATTTAAACATTGAGTCATTACCACTTTTTAATATGCCAGTACTCGAAATACTTAAAATGGGTACTCATTTTAAATTGATTGTATATGTCTGTGAAATATATTGTGTTATTGTCATATCTCCGTCTATGTTTAGCACAGCGAGATAAAACTTATAGCAATTTGTAATGCTAACTATCAGTTGTAGCGTACAGACCTACATCTATTAACGTTTTAGGAAAGTGTGAGACTTAAACAAATTTGCACATTTTTTCGGTCACTCTGTACACGAGTGCAATTTAAAATTGAATGTTCACAAGTGCATTTTCATCTGATCCAAAGGTCAAGTAAAAATTATTCTTTACTTTTTTTTTTAATTATTGGTAGTAGAAAAGCCTACCTACTTTTCGTCTTTAAAATGTCGCGGGTGTAAAATTTTTTGGTGCGAAGTCCCTTATCGCACGTTAAAGTCAGGCGCTCGGCGAATGAAAGCAACACGAAAAAAAGTGTAACCGCAACGAAAAATGCTGACGTTGCATAGTTTATGTTAGGCTTAGTGTATACTTGACTATCTCTCTGTCTCTTTTTCTCGTAAACCCATTTCTCTTTAGTGCTTATTAAGCAGCAATGGGTATATAAAGGTGCTATTATTAAAAGTTGATTTGTATTTAAAGCAAATTAAGTCTGTTAGATTTATTGAATGAGTTTGATTTACCAATCAACAACTACCCAGCTACAACTACAACAAAATAAAATAAAAATCGATGTCAGTTTTCTAAAGATACACAAAAAACACCACAATCATAGTTATCACAAACCAATTGTTTCTACGATTAATGTAATGATTAAGTTTGCATTATTTTTTTATAATTTTAATAATTAATAATAAAAAAATTGTTTATTTACAACTTACAAATATTTCTTACCATTTATTCATTTATATTATTATTTATTAAATTACTTCAAACGTGTTAATTAATTTCATTATTATTATTAAATTCATAAAATGCGTTTATATATAGCGAAAGGAACCTCGTTCCAACCGAATATTCCAAAGACACTTCATGTTAATTTTCGTTATTAGAAATATTCAAGTTGCGTTAACTAATGCCGGAGGTTTTTGGCCGTAAGTTGATTTAACATGAAGAACGTAGACTGTTAAAATAAGGTAATAGTTATTAAGATGCTTAATAGAATTCAATGCATATTTTGATAAATTTTTATTTTTGAGAGTGTTATCTGACATCTTTTAGAACAGGACAAAAGTTTCTGCTTCTCATAATACATATTATGAGAAAGTACAAGTAGAGTACAAGAAAAATATACATTTCGTTTGAAGTCCCTTATTTTGTTGCCTTTATATTTCAGTTCCATAATAATCTAGCCATGTATAATAAATTATTTTATCACCCGCCTTCGCCCGCGTGAACATCGAATGAATTGTTTCATCTCTTATATCAAACGATCGCGCTGTTGATCATGATCCCGATATTGTTCCTTCTTTCTATTTCAGTCCTGACACCGCTTTCGGTGTACGTTTGTCTTGATCTTCTTGTCTCAATCTAGATTCTGATTCGGTTCAAAGTATACATAATTAACCCGCGGCTCCGCCCGCGTGGACAAAAAGGAAATTCATTCGTCTTTTACATCGACCGAGAACATTGTCAATCATGATGCGGATCTCGGTCCCTTTCTCGATTCCCTACCAGTAAAACGCGTATTTTTAAACCGAAAACACATGGAGTGCCGTTATTTTTTTTTATTAAAAAAATGGTCTCCTTAATGCTCTTGACGCTGATACCGGTCCTGCCCATGATTTCGATTCTTGACTGATGTTGAATTTGAACGTTTTTTTTTGAAAACTGTTGTAACCAATAGCCAAAAAATAAAATTAAAGAAATTCCACGATCACGCAAGCGAAGCTGCGATCAAAAGTTAGTACCTTTATAAATCATAATCTATATGTTATTCTGATGTATAAGTTACATTAATGCATTATAAAACCTACTGTAAAATTTGTATATAACAATAAGATAGAAAGACCAGAACAATATTGTAGAAAAAAAATTCCCATTTTCAAATTGACATTTTCAAATTGACGAAATTCCTACTAGTTTCGAATTGTCATGCTAACACAGAGAGTGGCACCCAAAAAGTTCTGGCGCAAACCTCGCTAATGTATTACAAACTTTGCTTCAGCATTTGGAGCACAACGCAGCGCATATTGTCAATCTGACGTTTCTAATTAACGGACAATCGAAGCCGGATGCGGTCCATCGGGACCGTTTAGTGGACGCTGGTAAACCCTCAGCGTGTTCGACATGCTGTCGCTAATATATCCTAGCGAACTACGCTCATAAACTAAATAACAAAATGCTGGAATAACCTTCTATTTAAATAAATAACTGAATAGAACTCCGCTCGTTTATCTCGATGTGAATGGACTCAGTGGTTACTTTATTTATTTCCTTATTTTACTTAGATATAACATGAAAGTAGACTTTTATGGCTCGGAATTGATGTTTGTTTTCTTTCTCCGTTACTACTGTTACTTGAAATTTGTAATATATACATAATTTTATTTGCTTACCTGAAATAATTTCAGGGTAAATAGTTGCAAATAAAAAACCACCCTTTTTTGTTTTACATTTATATTCTATATCGAGCAGACTAAAAAAAATATTTTTTTATAATGTGATCTATGCGAAACATTTGAAAGGATCGTCTTTAAGGATCTGGGACACAAATGTTTGGATAATTTACGTTCAACTTTTTTTTCCTAATCTGACCTAAGTACCTACAAAATACCATATACATAACTAACAACGACTTTTCGATTGTAAATGATACTTTTTCAATACTCAGAAGAGTGTATAGCAATACTACCTGGCGGCTAGTTTTCGGCATTAATAAACGTACGAACTTTTTCTTCTCCTTCAATAAAAATCGAACAAGTGAGAATAAGACTCGTACCCTGAGGGTTCCGTACAAACTTAATTATTTATGTAGCTATTCTATCCATCTAGAGTCTCGATGATTTGTGTCTGTTTTCATTACCGACACTGGCGAAATATTGATTCGAGGAATTCCAAAAGTAATACTTTTTTTTTTAATTTGCGATATTTTTAATTATTCTTATTAATGAAAATCTTAAGTTTTATTTGCAAAAAATTTAAAAAAAGTTTCATTTATTGATCTACATCATGGGCCATATTTCAATAGTACGTGTAATAGTAGTTTAATAATAGTAGTTTCCACCATCTCCTTCTAAACTGCCTTCCAAAAAGTCTCTTTTAAAATAAAGCTTTCGTTCCACGTCCCCTTTTTAACGGTTTTTAGAAATGAAAACCGTCAAAGGAAAGACATAGAACGGAAAATTAATTAAAACGATTGTTAAAACTGACTTTTTGTTAAAAATCAGTTTAGAACGAGATGCTGGACGAGACTCTAAATGTGTGATCGCAAATAAAAATATTTTATTATATATTGTAACTAGAAGTTAACAATTTTCGGATTTTAACCTTCATTTGTGTTGTGAAAACATTCTTATTGTCAAATTTCATGATTCTAGGCAATGACAATAGCCCTGTAAGTGTTGATTTACTTGTGAATTTCAAAATTTAATGCATAGAGGGACATATTTTTTAATTGCGTTGATTTAGAACTTTGATTTTTTATAAATCTACCCTTATCCCAGACTCCAGATTTAAGCACTTGGCATAAATTTCAAATCGATGCCTCCACACGTCCCTGAGAATTGCCGACTGGACAGACGGACAACAAGTTGATCTTATAAGGGTCATTTTTATTCTTTTGAGGCAAGGAACCTTAAACCTATAAATAAAACAAAAACTCGTAAGTAAATATATGGAAAAACAGTGCACTCGGCACATAAACAGTACCTACTATTAACACAAAAATGACAACATCGGTGTTAGTTCTCCAATTGCCTGAAATTATCCGCCGGGTAGCAGTATTGTATCAGCAAATATCAGCAATAATAGCGCTAAACCAAACAATGTACCACAACCGGAAACGCACGATAGGACCATCGACGCCAGGAGAATACGGATGAAAAATCGTCATCTCGCAGCCCTGAAAGGGACACCATGAAGATATTCTTCAAGATTTGATATCGCCTAAAAGACGCGATAAACCGCCGCGTTACGCCGCCTTTGTAGACGTCCTAAAGTTGTCTTTTATTTCGGGTATTGGCCAAACTGTATGGGTTGGACATTTCGGAGGACGAATTTAGGTGTAATTTATGTGTTAACGTTCTCCCCCCGGTAAACAGTTACCATCTAAATTGGCCGTGTTATAACCCCTTTATCGCGATACCTAAAACGACCTAAGTGAATAAACGGCCATATAATATTGGAATTTATTATATTGCAGAAGTATTAGCGTCGGGAAAGAGTTTGTCTGAAGATCGTGTTCTCTTTGGACGCATTTATGAAACATATAGAAAAAAAAGATTTGATTTCATGCGATAATTTCAGTGTTTGCCAGGTTATAGACGTGATTTTTCTCAGTGACAATGTAATACCAGGTGATTAACTCTGAGAAAAAGTGGGTTAGAATGGATTTGAAATGAATTAATTTATATAAGACACACTTGATCACCCTTATAAAAATTATCTGCTAATTTACGTAGCCCACTGTCGAATCACTTAAGGTATCTTTATCATATTGGTCTATAAATACGTGGCACAAGGACCCAAGGTGCTGAAATTATGAAGTCTGCGGTAAGTTAACATAAAATACGAAAACCACAATTTGTGCTGCGTAAGTAAATGAAAACAATCGGAAAATAAGAAATGAAATAAAATATGTTTTTGTCTTCTACAATATTCAAATGGAGAAGGATGTCTCGTAGCCTTCAAAAGTTTCATTTCTTCTCGCTTAGTAGGTATTAGGCAATTTGACATTATTACGTTTCACATTTATATATGTTCTACATACAATAATTAAAGTCCTTTAGATGCTTTTACGATAACTCATGATTACCACTATTCTTACGTCATGGAAGTCATGACATGCCACGGTATGAGTCAAAGTGTAGTCAAAGGCATTGCTTGTGAGCTATTACTTGTATGGTAATTTGTACTGCATAGCAAATGGCAAACAACCGATTATAACGTTAGTTTACCCAATAGCGTAAATATTTCTAAAAGGTTAAATTTGTTCGGATGATATTTAAAGGTTAGTTAGGTTGTTGTATTATTTTTAACATCGTTGAGTAGAATATTGAATAAAGAAATGAAATACAAACTACAGGCAACTCAGTCGTTTTCTATGATTGGTAATAATTTTAGAAATTTGATAAAAATTTGATCTTTCGGATACGTTTGAAATGTTGGAAATTATGAGTATTTTATCTATGAAGCATCATAAAAATACTTATTGAGACATTATAAGCTAAGGTCGTTTGTATATAATTACAATAAAATTATGTAAATAAGAACGTATGTCTTACATCAATAAAGTTATTAACAGTAAAATAAAGTTTTTATAATTTATTTAGATGATTAGTAACTTACGATCAAATGATAATGCATGCCGAAAACCTTTTACCTAGCTTATGTAATATATATCTATAAAATCAGAAAATAACTGAGTGACTGTCTAACGCACAACTGCTACACTCAAAAAATGAAAGCTAAATAAGAGACATTTTCTTTTAGTTGGCGTTAAATTAATTAAAAAACTGCGAAATTGTGTATATCAATGAAAGTTGATTCGTTATAACAACTAGTTCATTTGTGATTGAACTAATAATGTAGGTACTACATTCATTCTAACAAGTATATACATTGTTTATATCATTACTGGTTTTTTTTGGCATAATTTGATCAGTTTTATTTAGTTAACTTATACATATATATAGTCAATCAATTCAGAATAAAGTCATTGAAATAATTAAATAAATTAGTAGTTTTAATTATTTTCATTTTTAAATTAATAAAGTTGTATTTGATTTACCTAATACTTGTTAATTAGGTCAATTACTCTAATACTTATCATTTGTAAAACAACAAAGATAAAATGATCACCTTCAATACTTAATATTGTTGGATTAAATATAAATTAAACATTAAATTCTACTGAGAGTAATTGCTTAAAACGATTTTCATATTAGTTGAGATAAATAATCAATTTATCAATTGAAATAAGTGACTACCCTTCCCACCTCACCTCAAAGGGCGGCGCGGGCGGGGGCAGGAGGCGAAGCTAACTGAATAAATCTAGCGCATATCGTTGGTCAATAGCTGCATGAATAGCTTGAATAGCTGTTTGTGTGCCGCTCGAGTTGAAATCGGATTATTTCGTTCGTGACTTCTTTGTTTATTCATTTAGTACCTATTTGTATTACTTGCGAAGAGTCAGATGTAGTTGCATCAGTGAGGGGATAGTTGTGGTATTGTTGGTTAGTGTTGATGTTGAAGACCAAGTGTATACGTACGAAACGTGTAAGGAACCAAGAAACGAACCAAACACAGCACAGAAGGTTGTTAGTTTCTACAATTCATTAATATTTCCGATACCTTGTAACATAAATATTTTAACAATAGCAAAAATATGTAACGTTCCACTGTACTGTTTAAAAATAATAAACAAGTATTTTCTTACAAATTATTTTGTTTTATTTTATCTAAAATTTGTCACATATGTCAACAACAAACAATGAGATTTATTTTAGGATTTAATTTTTGACAAGAAATTAGATTTTTAAATGTGATATGTTCTATGAACTATTTTTAACTGTGATAATTTGAACATAAATAGGTTTTACTTCATGTTTCTTTTCATAACTTTAAAATCAACTTTGGTTTTCTATAATTATTGATAGATAAAATATAACACAACACACGGCCGTGCTAAGTACGTTCAAGGCTGGTTACGGGTGGAGCACAATGTCATGTAATTTTCGAAGTGATTATAATATCTTAGACCTGTATTTATAAATCGTACTCAGCTTTGAGACCGCGATTGAGTTAGCACTGAAGGTGCTGTCCTAATTAATATGTCGTACTTCAGTTCACTCTTAAACGTGGTAGATATCAACTATCCATTACGCATTACAGGCGATTAAAAGTGAACTTTAGGACAACCCGTCATATGCTAACTCATGAGCATTCTCAGAGGTAAGTGCGATTTATTAATGCAGAACTTAGTCAATTAAAAATGTTACTAAGGGCTTTCACTGTCTCCTTTTAACTATCTTAACAAAAGTCACTTTTAAAATAGATTTTGTCCACGTCCTTCTTTAACGGTTTTTCAGCCCTAACAACTGTTAAAAGAAGAACGGGAACGTAAAGCTAATTTTAAAAGTGACTTTTGTTAAAAGTCAGTATAAAAGGAGATGGTGGAAAGGCTCTTAGTGGATTTAAACGAGAGTAATTTAGTTGTTATTACAATGTTATCTATTAGTACTAAACAAGTATCATAGATGATTCAAGTAATTGAATTTGATCGTAATAAACATTTATGGTTCAAATGTAACAAGTTCTAAACTGAATTTATTAAGCTGAATCAATTACTATAATCATTTGTATGTTGGTAGTGATCATGATCTTAGTTGAATTTATTAAAGTGAGTTAGTTATTATAATAATTTTCTTTTTGATATTGACTAAGTATTAACTGAATTTATTAAGATAAGTAAGTCGGTATAGCTATTTTTCATATTCATACTGAATAAGATCTAAATTGCTTTAGTTAAGTAATAATAATAAGAGCAATACAGTTTACTAGTCAATTGAATAATGATAATCAATCAAAATCATCTTATTTGAAGTGTCTAAGGTCTTCTTAGGCTCGTATGGAATCAAGATACTTGATCATGCGAATCACAATTTTGATAGAAGCGACAAATTTTTTTTTCAGTGTACGGCTGTGTTTACCATATTAAATTCTGCATGAAACTTTTCTTAAATTCATATTGCCTTATTCAGAATCCTCATTTAAAACATAGTTCAAAGGTTGTTTAACTAAACACTGTTTACTTCTTAAACAGCTGTTTAGGCATTAAGCAATTCAGAATGTCAGACTGCAGTCTAACTTAAACAGTGTTTAAGCGTTATAATGGCAACATTCGGATCAAAAAATGTTTTAATAAACTTTAAAATATTTAGTATCTGGCATCCAAGTAATGAAATATATATATATATATATATATATATATATATATATATATATATATATATATATATACTTTTCATTTATATATATAATTTATATTTATTGAAACATTTGTGAAATTCTTTAACTTCAGATAATTCTTCCATTATGAATGCGCTTCGAATTAATAATTCGCAATTTATAGAAATCAATCTTTAACTTGATGAAAAAAACACGATTCAAATGTCATTTCTGACAAACTACGTTAAGTATTCAGTAAAACAATCCTTAGACCACTGTTAAACATCCTTTGCCCATTTTAACTATTGTATGACGGCTAAACGAGGTTTATACAATGTTTATAAATTAAACATGATTTCTGAATAGGTTTTTTTGTAAACTCGCGTTAAAACTGTTGTCTAAGCACGTTTTAAAGTTAGACTAGCGACTCTGAATAAGACAGATAATGTAAACAGATGCTAAGTTCATCGGCAAACATATTTCTAAAGAGCTGAAGGTGGGGGACGGAGGCGAAAGTTTTATGAAATACCGTTAGTTTTGTGTTGAGTCTCATACAAATTGATGTTTTGTAATATTGGTAATTGGTAATATTATTAGTAAAGTATTTCAATGCATTTGAAAATGCAATCCTGTAAAGGGTAAAATGGGAGTTGAAAGTTTTTATAAGAATAGCGTTAGTTTTCAAATGGGAGTAATAAAAAAATGTATTTGAATTCATCGTTACAAATGAAATAATGAGTATTTTTGTGTTTTTAGAAATTAATCATCTAAATAGCTGAAATCCGGAATCGGACCGAAAGTAGAACTGAAATCATTGAAGTATTAGTTTTTTGAATACGGGCAATTGGACTATTGATTCAATTTTTGGGTTTCCATATATACTATATATGGAAACCAAATATATATATATATATATAAGATGATTTCTTTTCTGTGAGTCCTGATATCTCGGAAACTACTCATCGAATCAGAAGGGAAACATGATCTATAGATGGTTATAGGCTATTTATAATGTTTAAAAATGTAAAAGTAAGTATATATATATATATGAATATTTGTTATACTTACTTTTACATTTTTAATTGTCAGATAGTAATTAAATTTTGCATAGAGGTAGATTATGTTCTCAAATAGAATATAAGATTAATGTAATAAGATTATATTATACATAATCGTGTAGATTGTATATATAATCTTATTACATGTTATAAAATGTAGTAAGATTGGCTTTTATTTAAAAAAAATATACGAATACCAGTAAAAATAGTAATTTGTTAATATTGACATTCGTGACCACGGAAGGACTAAAATTGGAATCAAGAATGTTATTAGAATAGCGGGACCAGAATTGGACCTGACAATGGAAACAGAATTGACATCGATAACAGGACCGTGATCGGGATCAGAATTGACCGCGAGAATAGCTAGTATTAAAATTTAATGAGTTCATTCGATGCGCTCCCAAGCGATTTAACGGGCATATTTGAATCATAAAAAAAAATATTGCTGAATTTTATTTTACATCCAGCAAAGCGTTAAGGTAACGGCTTGCATACACAAAATTTCACCGTTCATATAATATACGACGTTACTTCTGAGATAGAAATTCATGTTTGGATTTTTATCAATGGAAACCCAAAATCCATAATCCAACCACCGACGCGATAGCATTCACGTAGTTTGTAAGGGTGATGTCTTTCTTTTGAAATGTGTAAGATATTTGAATTAGTACTTCAACCACCCTCTATGTCGTTCGCGAGACGAAACATAAGTTCTATTTGTGTTTTAAAGTTGCGCGAACGGTCGTATGCCCGTTTCTCGTATCTGTTTCGCTGCAAAGAAGCGGTTGCGTGTTCGGGAATTAATTAAGTGGGGGTTGACTTTCTCAGAGGACTAATAAAACACTAAGAGGACAGCGCGACGTGAGACTAATTTAAATTATAAATTAAACTGCTTCATGTTCTGGTTTAATTTTATGATCAGGACAAGCATAGTGAAGACTTATATTTAAGATAACGTGAATATTGTTGCGAACTATGTTCACAGGCTAAATAATTAAAAGTACAGAACAAATTCCCTAAAAAACAATATTCGAGGACATGAACCTGTAAATTTTTATGTTTAATATGTGCATAACTCCACCGTCATTGTCGTCGTCCCCCGCCAAACACATATAGATTGTTTACATTCTAAAGGCATTTTAAATGGTTAAAAAGTTCCCGATTGCAATTAATTTTGTGTGATTATGTAGATGTTGAATGTTCATGATTTGTTTCATATATATAATTTATGACTTCGCTTACATTCGGAAAAGGTTCGAGGCGACCACCCGAGGCGTACATACAGCGAAAATCGAGTGCCGATGAGTCAGTTTTATTTTCGTGATCGGTGCATCCACAAGTTAAATGCGACTAACTAAAAGTGTTAATGCAGCGACTTCACAGTGAATTGTATTATTGTGTCTCAGTATTGTTGAATGCATATCTTCCCTTTTTTTACGTGTTTATTTTTCACTTGATGCCAATCTTAGAACTTCGTTAGAAACGATTCTGGCAAAATGAACTTATCGAAGTCATTTTGAGTTATAGGTTATGTATATACGTATTACGTATTATAGAAGAATCAAACATAGTTTCATTCTTCTATAATACATTTACAAAAATCTTTTATATATATATATATGTGTGTGTAATAATAATAAAGATTCTCATGTTGCCACAAGTATGGCGAAGTATTAAAATATAAAACAACAGACGCTTATAAAAGTTACAGTATGTTGGGCAACACTTCTATTATTAAAGGGTAACAAATAATATATTCAATTTGTTAGTAGATTAATCACCTCTTAAATGTTCAGCGTCTTTATACAATAACAAAAACAACAAATAACCATAAACATTATTTCATTAATTCCTTTTATTCAAGACGTCGATTATAGTTTTAAATTATGTGAATTCCTTCAATATGCAGATGAACTTAAAATTTTTACACGACTGAAGATAACACGCTGCTTTACAGATTCCAACAGGATTTAGGTCGATTTTCAGACTATTGCATTAAAAACAAATTTAGCCTCAACTTAAAAAAATATAAATGAATTACTTTCACAAATAATGGACCGTAAGTCATTATTCTTATAATTTCGATGGCGTTCGTCCTCGATTTCTGATGAATCTTTAGAGATCTTGAAGTCACACTCGATAAAAGCCACACCTCGATGTGTATATTTGCAATATAATCTACAGCGCCAGTAAAATATATGGATTTGTATTTCGTTCTTGTGCTAAATTTGCCCCATCTTCCTTGTATTTATAAATATTTGATTCGCTAGTCTCAGTTGGAATCTACAGGGCCCATAAGGAAATCATTTTTACAACGAATACATTGCACTTGAGTCTATAAAAAAATACTTTACAAGCATTACAAGTGTTTACTTCGGCGTCTGGCATACAACTGTCTATAATATCAACATAATCTATTCAAACTAAAATCCAGGCGGCTCGAAACAATAATTCCTAACGATTTGTGCCACAATAGGTACGATTGTATCTCACTCATCGGCCAACTGTGTTACGAAGTTCCTTTCCGAACACATCGTCGTAGAAAACACCGGCTATTCGCGACTACTTAATGTCCTATCAATGCGGGCTAACGATCACCATTTTATGGTTTGTTTGATTGATATAATAATTCGCTTATATCGATGCAGTGGCTATGCACATTGGGTGGTTTAAAATATACATATGTTTTAGAAACTTTTAAAAAATCTATGAAATGATTTTGTTTTGTATGTCTTTTCACTGTTTGTTTTTGTCTACAAATAATCGCTTATCAAGATCTGTGGTTAACAGTGTTGATGACATATTAAGCTCATATTATTAATTGTAAATTAGTTATAAGTATTTATTGTGTTCACTGTTTCATTGACCCAAATAAAAAAAAATAAAATATAAAACACGTGTCCTTTATGATGTTTCTATTATGCCAATGATTAACAATGCCCATTAAAATATGACCGCTAAATTTAGAGAAAGCCACCAGATAAGAGAGATAGGGCACTTGAACACAAAAAGTTTGGACAAAGCTTTGAAGGAAAAGCTATTTATAAAGGCTTTCGAGCTTCAGCACCGGGTGCTAGTGCGTCGGCGTTGTAACACTTAATTTGTGTAATAAATAGCCGCAACCTAGTTAAGCCAGTCACTCCGTTTCATTCGCAGCGTATTTATTTTGTCTCGCCGAAACGCAAATTGAGTTTGATTGTGTTGTTCCTTGAGTCAAATTACTTCCCATTCAAAACTTAAATAACGATTTCAAAGGGAGATATAAACTTTTCTGTTGATGTAGATTGAACAGGAAGTTGGAGCGCCTGCTAAGGATTTCGGACTGTATTAAACTTGACTATCTTCGGAGTAGTGCTTGGGTAATCAGCTCGGGAATACCGAAATGTACTGGAGAGTGCAGACGTTTTATGAAATTGTATTTGCAAATGAGTTACCCGTCGAAAAGAGCAATTAATATTCAAGTTAGGAACGGTTATTAATTAATGTTAATTTATGAGCATGTTGACTATCTGTTTGTGAATCGACCATAAATGTTGAAGTTTCCATTATTTTATATTATTAATTTAGAACGGAATTACTTGTTATATTCTGTATACAACAATATAATATAAAAGTAATTAATAATTGCTACTAGTGGGTAAAAAAAAAATAACTAACTCTTCATAAGTGTTTGTATTAAATTATGTAAAATAATCGATTTTACGCATAAAGCATTAGTTACTTTAATATTTATTTCTTCTCAGTAATCGATTTCGGAGCATTTATTAAAAAATGAAATCGCCGCTATTTCAAAATTTTCTTTATTTAAGGTAATTCTGTTTTTGCAGTTTCAAATGTTAGTGTTCTACTAATCTAGGATTTCAAATTTTTATTTTTATTATTAAATAACTTTGTCAAGATTGATTTCGCGTGAGAGTATGTTGTTGTATACATTTTTTTACCTGTCTTTGTCTACAGCTAGAACCGCTAGAACCTTTAGTGACATTGAAGGAAACATGTACAGAGAACTGGAAAAACGATCGTCACTTAAAATTAGGGTTAGTTGAAGTTCATTACCGAACGGGTGTAGGTGCATAAAGAACAGTATGCCCAAAATACAAAATGCTCGAGGCACAGAAGGTTTCAAAGCAAGTATGTTTAAGGCGCAGAATTTTTAAGATATAGAATTAGATAGACACAATACGTTTGACGTATATACTTCGGTGGTACATAAAAGCCAGTACATGTAACGTCTAAAACACAAAATATTTAAGGTATAAAGTGTGTGAGGTGCATGGTCTAAGGCACATAATATCCAAGGAACAAAATGTGCGAGATTTTCGAAGCACACAGAATGCCCAAAGCAGAACACGTACGAAGCACAGCATATCCGTACTTATAATATTAAGGGTACAAATCGTATAAGGAATAGAATGTATACGCACGAAATTCCCAAGGAATGGAATTTCTAAGTCACTTAATGTCTAAGACGTAGAATGTTTGGGACACACAATTTCTATTCATTTTAGTACTGACTATATTACGAAGAAACGTTTTTTAGGTCTTTTTATAAAAATTCCAATAAGCAGCTTGAGCAATCTCTTCGCAAACAGAAATAGATTCAGCGGATGCGCCTAAAATGTTTGCCGACGCTACTCCTAGATCGCGGCCGGCCTTTGAGCAATTTAGAGACTTCGGATCTCCGCTCGCCGGACAAAAGATGCACAGCGCTCTAAAAGGTTGAGCCGGCATTTAGTGACTGTAAAAGTAACGGCTGAATTGATACTCGACTGCAAGCGGACTGTATGTTTCAGAAGTCCTGAAATGCGATGCCGTCGATAGCAGAATAAATGTATTATTGTCTGCTTAAAGTGAAAGTTAACTTAAAGAGACAGAGTCTGTGTTTTTGCGAGGTCAAAATTACATCATCCGAGGGCGCGTGGCGTTGGCAAGGCCGTTGTAAATTAACATAGTCGATCCACTTCGAGTATGTGTAGCGGTGCAGTAAAAAGCAACGTCCGTGCGTATCATGGCGATGCGGGTGTAAGAATAAATAGAATTTAGGGCAATCTCGTGAGGCATAAAGATTTCATTATCCAGCTCAGTGTACCGCACGAAAACCAAAAATTACAATCGCAAATCGAGAGCGGCCGCTTCTAATGGAAAGTCGAGTAATTCTGAGCGAATAGGGGGATAGCCCTAAAGCGCGGAATCACGAAGGGCCGCCCTCGATTCCGATTCAAAAGCTAGTTGCAAAGTAAAATACAAGCTTAGTGGGTCTGAGGGCAGAGGGCGGAGGGCGGGCTATAAAGGCCAGCGCTCTCGGCGCGGCCGCTCTCACGCGTCGAGTGCTCTCGCCGCCAGCTCTATTGCGACAATAGAGTTTTATTGTTACCAGCTCGGAGTGCGTATCGGATTACGGAAGCTATTTTATCGAGTGCCATCTTAATTAGTGTCGTCGGGTGTGGTATGCGTCTGTGCGTATGACGGTATCACTCTCGCATGCAAGATGTTTGTTATGTCGTGTTTTTCTCTTTGCACTGTTGAGGTATACCTAAACCTTTCATTTATTGATTGATTGAATCATCGAGGGACTTGAAACTTTGCCAACAACTGTTGTCTTCAATCCAATGACGGTGTCCGTGCTTGACGTGGTCTATGTGGCATAATTATATAGTATGTTAAACGAAAAGTTTTTTTATATATACCACGACGATCTTGCAAACGGCCCCCAATTATTGCTGTGGAACTTTTTATTTCGATAAAGGTTCGCTTTTCGTGTTTGTCTAAACAAGTCTTTACTCTGGTAAAAATCTATCTGACAAATAAAAAATATCTTTCTAAGCGTTGCTTTTATCTCGTACGATTTCGAAGTAATTGCACTGTTGATATTCTTTTGGTTCTTAACAACAGATGGCACTGCATGAATGAAAATACATAAGTACGTTTTGAAATTTAATATTGTCGTAAATAAAGTAAGCATGTTTTCCCAGAGCAAAGTTATTTATATTTAAGCAGCAAACTCGAATGACACTCAGCAAGGTCGGTTACCCAGATATTTTTTATTGTATTATATACTAAAAGTTATTAATATTCAAAAGCGAGTTAGACAATTTGAACACTTATAACAGCCTATTTTCTTAGGATTAGTCCTTGTACACAACTGTATAAATACAAATAATTAATGGTTTAAAGATAGCAAATGATAATTTTGATGATAATGGGGCGTTTTTATACTGAATGGAAGTTGTTATACTTAATATTTATTGAAAAGAAAAAACTTTTAAATAAATTCCTTTAAATTTCCTCCTCATAGTTAAATCAATGTTTCGTATCAAAAAGACATAAATGTCAATTCTCGAAATAAAGCGCTCCATGATAACAAATTTGTTGACCAATCAAGTATTACTGGTCAACGTATATATTCAGTTCGTGTTTCATATCTAGACTAAACTCCAGCATATCTGCCTTAATGGTCTTCAGCAAATCATAGTTCAGTACGTTATTACATTATGACGTGTGAGAAAAGATTGCTGTGAATTACAGTAACTTCTAAGAAACTGAAAGCTTGTCATCAGGTGAAGAAAGATGTATGTGCACATCATATACAGAGTGTTCCATAATTCCGACGACTTTAAAAATACGTTCGTATCCCTCGTCAACTTCAATTTTTTTTGTTTAGGTGCTGTATCAGCTGGTTGCATCAAAAGCGAAGTGAAATTGTAAAACCCAAGCGAGTAAGTAACGGAAGTTACGGTTTTAACTAAACTAGTGCTTTTCCGTTTTATTTATTATTTTATGAAAAAAATAAAACAAATGTTTGAGGTACAAAAAATTTTTGAAACAATTTTTTACATTTTTTTTTTCATTTACTATTAATTATAGCCCTACGACTTTGTAAACAGTTTATCATGCCACCCATCGTCTGTAAGTATGTCTAGATATTTTTTTTTATAAATTCACGGCTATTTTCAAAAGAATAGACAGAGGTTCTAGATATCTCTATGGTATAAAATCTTTGCATTTATATCCTCTTCGCTTCTCTGACATCGATCAATATTTTTCATGCAAGCTCTTCGGTTTCGGGTGCTTAAAATATGGCCCTATTTAATATGCCACTAATCTGGTCTGCATAGCACTAAAAACTTAAGAATATAAAAATTGTATCAGAACTACGTACGTACTCTTTATGACTAATATAGTACTTGATTTACCTAAAAAACAGTGATTTCTTAAACCTGAATCGTAAAAACCTTTGATTATTTTAAAATAGTTGGGGCATCTACACTTATATGTAAATAATCAATTAAACATTTTAATATATTAAATGTTGTGCTACTGATCTTCGAAGGTCAGTAACACATCATCATTCGGCAATAGGTGTATCAAAAAAACATGCCCCACATAATAAATTAAATTACCATAAATTCAAAATGATATTCACGGAAATAAATAGGAGAATTTACGTTTATGACTTTGGATCTTGCCGTCCAAGATTATTCCACTTATATGTTATTGTTTTGTCGTGTGGCACGTAAACAAACAATTTATTAGGGGTTTTTAATGACGTGACTGAGGAACCGCACACCACTTATACATTTTCGAATTCATGTCTAAATAAAATATATCTGATTTGTTGTTTTGACTCCCTAGTATTTACAATCCAAATACATAGGCGTGACGTCACAAGCAGACGTCATAACACTGGGCACCGTTTTGGCACTAATTTATAAACATATAATTAAAAAAGCATTTACTTCTAAAAAGCTTTGTTTATTGCAAAAATAATATGTTTTTTTGGTATAATATGTTTCTAAGAATATTATAAAACTGTTTTTTTAAAATTAGTCATCACGCTACTGTACAAAGTATTGATAAAGCTCTTTTTAGTTTAGTAATTTATTTATTTTAAAATATACCGAATAATATTTACTATCGACAGGGTTTTTGGAAAAACGATTAATATTACCTAAGACTTCGATAGATAGTACTTCTATTTTTAACTGATCGTATGTAAAATTATCACATACCCTAAAATACATTCAGTTCGGTGGAAAAAAATGACCTCATGAATTTCGATTCGTAAATTTCGCGGAAAAGATCAAAGGCATCGATATGTATTTGTTTAATATCATAGAGGACTTTGCGGTAGATATTTTTGTGCACATTTTTATTTATTAGTTATTTGATATTCTCAAAAAGAATCTTCTCATCGTCTAGCAATGGAATAACTTGCATGTAACACTTTTATAGTAAGAAAGAATGGAGAACAAGTTGTTATAAAACAATATTTTTAGTACAAAATACAATTTGTAATTATAATTCGTTTGCTATAAAACACAATGTTGCAAGACGACACAATACGATGAACATAAAATATATACGACGGGTAGATGCAGAACTGAAAACCGGACAAGTGCGAGAAGAATTCGCGCCCTAAAGGTTCCATATAAAAATATTTTTATTGTTTTGTTTGTTTACAATTTCAATAAAAAAATTGTTGCAATTGTCCAGTGTTGAATGCCAAATTGTTATAACAAAAAAATCTGCGCCACGGTTGACCTTCCAAGCCAGCCTTAAACTACTCACATTGTTTTATGCAATAACGATTTCGAGATTGGAAAACAGAACAAGATTGAACACTTGCACACTCAAAATTGTCAGCGGTCTCTTTCAAAACTGTTAAAGACGTAAAAAACAATCCAATTGATACTTTTCAAACTTTTCATGGAAATTATTTTTTGAACGAAGCAACTGATTTCTACAGTGCTTTAAGCACTCGATGCACTTTTTAGGTTCAAAAAACAATTTAGATTATAAAAATTGAATTTGATATAAAAAAATTCATAGCAGTTTTCTAATAGTAGTTCTGGTAAAAATATACAACGTCGGGGAAAAAAGTTTTTTCTTGTATTTCATATCCAAATTCAAGATACTTTTTTGATATATTTTATTTACATTTAAGTATAACGTACTTATTTACGCCATTTTGTTTAACAGCTTGTTGCCATTTTGTAGGTAGACATAATCCCATTGCTCTGGAAATTTCGGGACATTTGATCAAAAAACTGTGACAAATGGTTTTGATAGTCTTTTCTTTATGTTAACCGAACACTTCATAATGAATTTTGAAGAAACCGAAACAGGTGAAAATCCGAGGGGTGCAAGATCAGGACTATGTGGCGAATGCATTAACTATTCTCAACCAAACTCTCTCAATATTTGCTGAGCGGCTAAGGATGTGTATGGTCTGGCGTCATCGTGGTGAAAAACCACACCCTTTCTGTTGATCAATTCCGGCAGTTTTTTCTCTACTTCTTACTTGAGTCTTATCAGCTGTTGGCAATGGAGGTTCGAATTAATTGTTTTGCCCGGGGAAGCTCATAATGAATAATGCCCTTCCAATCTCACCATACACATAGCATCAACTTATTGCGAGTTAATCCGGGTTACGCTATAGTCTATGGACCTTGCCTGCCTTTTGACCGTGTTCTTTTTCGGTCTGATTTCATTAGGTTTCAATAGAGAATCGCAAATGAGTACACGATTCATAAGATTTCTTTTAGTGAGCTCGTGTGAAGCCCAATTATCGATCTTTTTTGTATATCCGGCTTTTCTAATGGGTCAAGCCCTTCAGATATGTTGTAAGAAGGAATATACTGATTTTGTTCTATTTTTTACAAACGTGGCATCGACTTTGTCAGAGGTCGACCGGAATAAGGTTCATCTTTGACCCGACTGAAAACGATTGAACCACTTTTGTACTAGTCTTACCGATACTGCATTAGGGCTATAAACGTCACAAAATTTTTTCGCGACTTGTGCCACATTTTTTTTTTTTATAACAAAACTTCAAAATGTATTGAATTTCTACGTTAGATTTATTCATTTTGGTGGACAGAAAAACTAAAGAAAACTGGCGGGACACCGTTTTTACTTTTGGTTTTTTTAATGTTAACTATTTAATGGTATCAAAACTAGCCATATACAAAGAGCCCAACCAAAGAGATTTCACTGCAATGTTTTACTTATAAAATTCGAAAAAACCTTTTCTCCGAACTAGTTTATTAACATTTCGACAACGACGTTGTGTATGTACAATGGTTTTTTTGCACGCCTCACAAGCGGAGCGTTGAGGTGGTGCTCTACTCTCGACATGTCAAAAAACCCAGTCTTTCGAAACTTAAATGACTTTTTTTTGCTAATATAACACTTACAGGGTAATATGAGTGCACTAATATCAAGTTAAATAAACTGTCTAGCACATATGGTATATTTTATAAATAATTATTTTGTTTAATATAGTAAATAATAACATTAAAATCAATCATTGTTGGACGTCCGTCAGTCTGTTTTTATGGATCCATGTATGTGGCAGAGAAATTGGTCGAAAAATGTATCTTAAAGGAACAGTTTTTTTTATCATATAAAGTTATACCCTGTGCTGATCCCTAGTTAATATTAGCGTTCTAAGTACTGTCGTTTAATTATAATTTACAAAAAACTAAAAAACGACTGTGTATTGCACGCCTCACAAGCGGAGCGTTGAGGTGGTGTTTGTATATCTATATTTATATACAAATGAAGATTAGCCTTAAGCCATATGTGAAAAGTTGAGATCAGCGCATGCGCCATTATAAATATCTCACGAAATGGCGCGAAATTTGAATTTGATAAATCTTTTTTTTAAATTTCATTATCAATAACTCTATTGAATTTTTTTATTTTAGAAGTTAATGACCGCGGTGAGGCGAGCACTTTTGGATTTTCCAAATACATATATGAAATTTTTTCAATTGCTTTAGAGAGCTCACCTAAACAGAGACAAAAACACAAAGAGTATTGCAAACGATGAAGATGGTAACCGATTAAAAAAAATATATCTGGCGGGTTAAAACGAGATAAATATATTACTATTATTCAATATGAAAATAGGTAGGTATAAGTAGGCGTTTCAAAGGTGCCTTTACAAATGAACTAACTGAACGTTGCTATGTTTTATTTCAATTGCACATTCCAGTCGACGGCATGAAATTGCAGGCTTTTGTTGCGCCGAGACAGCGACATTGTTTTAAAATCTCTGCCATTTTTTTGCAGCTAACAAGAGTGGGTTCTTAATTGTTGCACTCGGTCGCTCAGTCGGAACGGGTTGATGATAGCGGTTATAAATCCCACGGAGAATGAAGTTTAAAGTAACCGTATATATTTCATATTATTTTAAATGAAAGGAAAATTTTTAATTTCTTGCTGAAAAGCTTGCGCTTTTTTTCAAGAATTCGAAATTACTATTGTTTTCAGTCCGATTTATGAAAATTGAGTTTTCATACGATGTCGATATTTTGAAATTTTAAGTCCGTATTAATGAATTTCACTCAAATCATGCACAATCCCAACAGGTAGGTTGGAGCGAGACGTGTGTTATTTTCTAAGGCGAAACCGTATAACTGTCTTGCCTTTTCTACTCTCAAGATGGATTGCGCACTTAAGTGTGCTTTATTAATACGGCCCCTAGGAAGTGCTTCTGTGCATTTTCGGTGTGATGCGCTATGTTTGTCCTGTCCTACACGTGTGTTTGCGTATATGCGTGCACGATCCACGTATGCCCATCGTATAACATCAATGTAGAATTGTAGAATAGTATAAATCGTTAATTATATCATGTAATCATAGCGATACAATTCTTCTTTATTGTTCATAGTTTTTACAATTTGTTTATGGTCATATTGCTATTACATTTTGTTAGTTACATTGCAACACCAAACAGTTTAATGCATTAGTGGATATTGTCAGTAAGATTGTTGTGTCGATGCGCTCTTGGGTTCTCGTATATTCAAACATTGAATTGTAATTCACTTCACTCGTCGGTCGCCATTTTATTAACTTATATTTCATAAGAAATCACACTACATTTTTTGCTATACACATATATATATATATATATATATATATATATATATATATATATATATTTTCCCATCCTACTGGTAACTAAACCGGATTGTCTTAAAGAGAGAGACAAATAGCGGGTGACACCCTCGATCCATTATTAAACTGCACTGGTGCTTTTTGAAAATGAAAATAAATTTACCACGGGTTCAGAAATATACGGAGATTATGAACCGCCAAGAAATTCCTTCGGTTATATTTAATTTACTTCACACTTAAATCGATGAAATCGTTACACAAGCGTTACTACCATTTAAATATTCATTAGAATAAAATTTAGACCTTTTCGTGAGCTGAGTTTCAATTTAGTGATTTAAATATTATTTCTTTAAAAATTTTCTACACAACACTCAATAAAAAAAATATTAGTCCTCGACAAGCTGAATGTGGGGCCGTCTGGAATAAGGTCTCCTCGAGCATTTATATTGTAGCATTCGCTTGCCTAAGAAAAAGTATGAATATTTTTGTGTATATACATAACATTTTATTAGTAAATATACTAACACTAGACAAAAAGAATATTGCTTTTTGTATGTGAGTTTTCTTACTCCTGCTCGAGAGTGGAGTGGGCTCATTTGTAGTTTATAAATAGCCCCAATTCCTCTTTTGTTCCTGTGAAAAAAATTCATTATTGTTCGTGTGTCGAAAGCTTTCTCCCAGAGCAGAATATTACCTAGAATTATGTTGAGGAAAAAGTAAAACGTCTCGCTGTTGTCATATAGCTATGATCCCATTTTTCATGTACGACTGTAATTCATGATGTATATATGCGGGATTGATGAAGATGTTGAAAGAAAATAGTAGATGTAAGTATGAAAAGTGACATGAAAAATTAATACGAGAGTCATTTATGATTTGAAGCGACAGACATAGAACGAACGAGAAAAAAGTTGAAGAGACTACGTACGAATAAGAAGATGTGTCTTCAACTAAAGAAGAAGATGTCTTCAACTGCGACAGTTTTTATAAGGACGCTAAAATGATGAACGGTTATACTCTAGTGTTTATTCTAAATGCTGATATATGAGGTGCATTGGGCTACAAGTGCAGTAGTCGGTTGCCCACGAGAGCACAGACGAGCGCATGTGCTAAGCGAGTTAAGTGCACTTAATCGCTCGAGTTGCGAGACAAAAGGAAAACAAATAAAAAGTTAAAACCTTGGTAACAACAAATATAACTTTATTTGAACGAGAAACTTGGAGGTACAACAAAAAATCATTTCTTCTTATTTTCATTAAATATATAGTCAAACTTGAGCAACGTAAAATTAATTTGAAATTTTTGGTTGAAAGCGGGTCCAAAATTTCGAAGTTAGTATTTTCTTTGTCTCATATATAAATAAGTCAGGTGGTGTAAATCCATCTTTATCATTATTATCCGTATATGGTGCCGTGAGAATCATTATTTATTTTTAATTTATTCAAAATTTTTATTTTAATCTTTAAACACCAATAAATTCTTCAGCTGCCACTTCAGGCTCACTCTTTCAATATTGACACTTTGTGTTTTTATTGTTATTTATTTATATGATTTGAACAGATTTTATCGATATTTCCGCGTTCCAAGTATATTTTTGTGCGGCAAGTCGTACTTGTCTTATCCAAAAAAAGGTTTTTTTGGGAAAAAAATCACATTGCGACTGTACAGTGAGAAGTCATCAACTTAGATAACTCAAAAATGTGTGCAAAGATTTTTACTGCCTGTTTATTGCGCATGAGTAATAAAAATTATGATTTATCTATTAATTAAATTGACATCAGATTTTCGATCGTCGACTAAACTCTTCCACCACAGCGATCAGAATGAAAACATTTCGTTAGTGGCCTAAGATGACGTTACTTTTGTTGGCTTAAAAATTAAGCCAGATCATTTAAAGGATTTATTAAGACCGTGTCGAGTCTATCAGTAACTAACAATAACTTTATCCTTCCTGAAAATATTTTTGCTTGGATCAGACGTTCAGATATTCCTCCACTTCTTCGTTAAAAATAGAATAGCCGGATTTCGGCTACCTGTATTACTAGAATAACATGTGTTCCTCCGGTTAACATAGAGCAATATCTGTAATTTTCCCAATAGGGAAGTCAGCTCTATCTTACATTTCTAGTAGGTGCGTTAATTTTTCAATATGACTATGGACGGGTAGAGAACAGAGTTGGTGATTTGGTAATGATCGATTTTAAATAAAATTTCATCACTTATGTTCACCAATGCTCAGTAAAGCGAGCGACGTCGATGTCAAAAATTCTTTGAACCCAATTTTGCTAAGAAATATGATCTGGTAAACTATACGTTCTCTTACTAATTAACGATGTCATAGGAGATACTGAACAGCGAGCTACCTATATTGTAAATAAAATTACATTTTTCAAGATTTTTCTCATTTTCTACAGCGCAATCTGTGTAAGTGCCCTTTCCTATCTGCAAAAAAAAGTAGCGGAGACATTTTCCAAAATAAACAGCAAGATTTACCGCATTCCTTGCGGTCAAGTGTTAGCGCGGCGAAATGTCCGATAGGGGGCAGAGCGGACCGCAACTGTCCGCAAACTGTCCGCCTAAACCTTATTTATAACTAGCTTTTGGTAGCCGTCGAAATTCAACGCAACGCCGTAATGTTTATTTAATAGGCATTAATGTGACTAGCGTTGTCATTGCGCCGGATGATGGCGCTGCGGGCGAACATTTTGTGTCTAATATCTGGTAGCGGTTAGGTAGGGCCCAACGTAAGATTTTTAAAATAAAGGCTATTTAAATAAACGTAATTCAGAAATTATATTCGTAAATTATTTCTAAATTTGGTTTCAGCAAAATGTTCTAAATCTAAAGGTGAGTTGAAGTTAAAATTCATTTCGAGTGGATTTTCGTCAGAGGTGAGTTTAAAAGGACGCCGTGAAAGATTTACTATTAAAAAAAAGGAGATTCATATGTATTATTTGCATTAGACCATATAGCCCTATGCGTTTTTATGTGTGTCCGTCCTAGGTTTTCTGTATATATTATAGTCACAAAAGAATGGACTAGTATTAAAGCGAATTTGCTTTGACGAAAAATTTAAGCAGTATTGTTTGTGCCGGGTCTATGATTAGTCGCTAGGTCTATTGCTGAAGTGGACCAGTTACCTATAAGTTACTAGTTGCAGTTACCTGCTTTTTTACAGATTTAGGGGTTTAGACTTTAAGCTGTCTACGCTGGTCCAGTGCTGTTTACGAAGTACGGGCTGAAGGCTGTTAACGAAGTGCAGGATTGAAGGCTGTTAATAAAGTGCGGGTTGAAGGCTGCTAACTAAGGGCCGTCGCCAATGCACTGGACCGACGGCTTAATGTGGGAACCACGCAACGAGAGCTTTAACTTGATGTAAGTTAAAAACTTACTGGTCGATTCACCTATTGTCACGATCGACCCCGGTACTTTCTGCTTCCAAATCGACGTTTCTAGTCACTGAGCCATTGTCGCTTCTTTGTGTTTTTAAACTCTTTCTGTAAGTAAAAATAAAGAAATTTTGTTTAACAAACATAATTATTTGTCGGCGCCGGGTAAGCCGTGGGAAGTGGCTATTTAAAAATGCAACTTGGTCGCCTTAGTTGGATTAAATTGCACTTGTTAGAGAAGCGAGGAGAATATCTTTAATTTGTAAATTATAAATGAAATGAATACTCCCCCTTTTTTTAGTCCTTTTTAGTTTATAATTATGTTAGGAGAGGGAACGAGCCTTTACAACGTGCTTAATTTTTTATATATTAGCCTGTTTTTCTAATTTGTCCTTAGGCTTCGCCCGCGTCGACATAGAATATTGAACCCGTTTTTCTAGTCCTTATTTGATCGCATTTCCCATCGCTATCGCGTATCTGAATCTAAGAGATGTCATCACACGAAAGGTATATAAAATTGGGCTTGCTATTCACAATTTTTTCTTAAGTTAATTAATGATATAAATACATTTTTAGATTTACATACACTTGATGAATAAACTGAACTTAAACTTAGGAATCAGTCTCATGCAGTGGCGGATCCAGGGGGTCATGCCATTCATGACCCCCGGGCTGGATCTTTAGGACTTAAATTCAAATTGAATTGGAGCAGGTCCTTATTGAACCTAGTATGTGTGACTCACGTTGGATTCGTCCTTGCTCTCATAACTATCTGTCTATTCGTTTGTCACAGCCCATTATCTCCGAATCTATTGGGCGAAACTACTAAACTGGAGTCAGTCAGAACTAGGTAATCAATACACGAATATATAGGGCAAGAATAATGTTTTATTATACTTTAAATCTATTGGAGAATTTGGGACATTAAAAAAAATCATAGTCAAGTGTGTTATTTCACATAAAGAAACCGTTCGAATCGAATAAAGGGTCTGTTATAAGAATCACAAAAAGGTAGATTAAAATGTATTAGCTGATGTATGTTAAATTAGACCATTTCTCTTTTATTTCTGAGACACCTGAGCTCACGTTAAAAATATAGAAAATGGAGCCTCACTCATAATTTGCAGCCACATTTGAATGACGATGTTAAATATTCAAATTGAGCAAAACGTGAAATGGAGAATATTCAAGAAGAGATGTTTATAATTTTTTGTTTAATTTTACTGAGAACTAATGCGTTAAATCGTATTGGTTATCGGTGTTGGTTAATAATTGTTCATATTAATACTACGAGGGGCGGCTGATAAGTCCGCGGCCCAAGGTACTTAGCGATGACTCATTATTTCACAACTATTACCACTAATTGCGACACTTCTTGTTAGTATAAATATAGCTTCCTTTTGTTATTAAAGTCATTAACAAATTATCTGTCGAAGCACAAACGTCATCATGTCAGCCGAATCGTCAAATCTCAGTAATATTGAACATCGCGCCGTAATTAAGTACTTCGTAAAGAAAGGAAAACGCCCAAAGAAATTTTTAAAGACATGGTATCAGTTCTTCAGGAATCTGCGCCTTCGTATACGATGGTCGAAAAATGGGCTCGCTTATTTCAACAAGGACGAGAGAGCTGTGAAGATGATCCCGCCCAGGGCGTCCTGTGACGGTAGTGACGGAGGAAAATGTTCGAAAAATTGAAAATTAGTACTGGCCGACCGAAGAATAAAATTATGGCAGATAGCTGAAGAGTTGCAGATTAGTAAAGAACGAGTTGGAGAAATTATACACGAGCTTATGAATATGAGAAAATCAGTGCGCATTGGTACCAAAATGCTAACGCTGTTTGACAAGCAGCGGCGACTTCAGACAAGTAAGGATTTTTGGAGTTAGTCAGGGATAATATAGACGAAATTTGCGACCGAATTGTAACCGTAGATGAAACCTGGATTCGTCAATATGATCCGGAATCTAAACAGGAGTCCATGCAATGGACGAAAAAAGGAGAAAGGCCGCCGAAGAAATTCAAGGTTCAAAAGTCGGCATCGAAGCTTATGGCGACAATTTTTTGGGATAGTGAAGATGTTTTACTAATTAATTACTTGCCAAAGGGGACTACTATGAATGGCCAATATTACACGAATTTATTGGCTCAGGCACGAGAAGCAGTCGTACAGAAGCGACGTGGGAAGTTATCGCGCGGAGTGCTGTTTTACAAGACAATGCATCTGTCCACACGGCGCGGTTTCGAGGCAGGCCCTGAAGGACACGGGCTTTTCGGAAATTGACCACCCACCCTACAGCTCAGATCTAGCTCCCAGCGACTATTTCCTTTTTCCAATTTAAAAGGAGTTACGTGGTCGTAGATTTGTTGATGACAATCAAATGAAGATGGCTGTAGAAAGCCATTTTGACTGCAAAGAAAAGGAATATTTTTGGGCGGTTTGAAGGCGTTATACACCAGATGAAAAAAATTTCGCTTGAGGGAGACTATATTGAAAAATAAAAAATAAAATACTCTTCTTTTCTTTCATTTAATGCCTTAGGCCGCGGACTTATCAGCCGCCCCTCGTACATACAGCTACACGAATGAGTTGGGTACAAATACCAGCTCAGATACTTTTTGTATGTCTACCTGTATTGCAAAACTTTGTTATTTTAGTCATAACAAATGAATTTGGCTCGGACAAAAAAAAATAGTATTATTTTAATCTGAATCAAGATTGATTCACGCAAAGTCCCACTGGCATTCGGCAGGTTATAGTTATTTATAACTTTATCGTGCTTTTGTTTTTTGTTTAAATTAAAATTTACGTTTAAAATAATGAATACATGTTAATATTATTGAAATAATTTGAATTATAAAACACAATACACACACACACACACACACACACACACACACACACACATATGGAATATATTGGTTTATATATATATCTATATATATATATATATATATATATATATATATATAAACCAATATATTCCATATTCTTTCACGCTTGCTTCTATTCTACACCATACAAAAGGGATGGATAATATATGTGGGCGTTTATGTCCGTTATACCAATAGACGTAAAAAATTTGGACATTTCACAGTTACATATTTTGCACGCTTTATATTAATTCACCTGTATGTTTGTATGTATGTATGTATGTATGTTTGTAACTCTCCTTTGGCGGCTGCTGACTCAAACTTGTCCTTCTATAAATCCTCCTAAATGTGGTAAAATAATAAATACTTAAGTATTTCCAACAATCAAAAGGCTATAATAAATAAGATGCTGGACATACATGATAATTAAGAAATAAATTTAGAATAAAATCATTCAATCAAAAACATTCTAATTGAATTAATATTAAATTCAATTTGAATGAATATTAAATTCAATTTCAAATAAAAACGTTAAAGTCTGAATTGTTTTAGAATTTATCACTGCAAATTTTCTTTAGTTCAAAACAAATCTGACTACTGTCCGCCCTCTGTTGGAGATTCTCTATACTACCTGCGGGTCTACCAAAAGACCCACATATAACGGCGAGTCGACCGATCGAGTCGCGGTCGAAACATTATGTAAATAAATGAAAAAGTCCTCGACATACATTCATATTTGGCTATGTTCTGTATCTCTACAACTTTGTCGCATAATATGCTCATCGTTTTCGATCCTTCATTGGCTACCACAAAACCCTAGTGACATTTGGGCGACTAAAATGATCGCCGTTGAACGAATGATTTGTCTCTAGATGACAGCTTGGCGATTGCGGGCGACCACAAAGCCCACTTTGACATAACCGTTAACGGCGATTTCGACCAGTTTGATCGAAAACCGATCGAAATCATATCACCTAGTGTAAGTTGTCGCCATCGACGATTTCGACCGGCGAGGTGACACAATATAGTTGTTTTGAGTGTGTTTGAAAATTACCTATAGAAAAAAAAATAACTAACGTGAAAATAATTTCATGTTTCTTTGCGTTTTACAACAAAATGCATGCATTGCACTATTTGTGGGCTCTTCAAAGCGAAGAAAATGTCCATAGAAGGCGACTAAGAAGACGAAATCGCGCTAGAGTGGATATCAATAATATGTTAGAGTTAGAGTTTTATCATACCTTTCGTTTGTCTAGGGATTCCTTTGAATCTCTATGTGCTCGATTGGTACAGCACGCTTTACTTACAAATTCTCAAGATGTAACAGTTCGACAGAAAGTAAGTGTTATTTAATTATGCCCTTACCACTTTTAAATCATAACAATAATATATTCACTCTATGAATGTGAATGTAATGATAACTTAAATTCATTACTTTATTAACTGTAAAAGTGGTATCTCTGTTTAATATGAACATAAAGATTTAACAGTACTAATAGTTATAATTATATTAGAAATTTTACATTTTAGGTTCTGTGTGCTTTACATTTTTTTGCATCGGGATCATACCAAAGAGCTCTGGCGACGGGGCATTGCGTGAGCCAGCAAGCCCTAAGTAAATATATTAAAGAAGTAACTGATGCACTGACCAACATTAGTGAACGATATATACAATTTCCTAATACAACACAGGAAAGGAATGCTGTTAAACACCAGTAAGAATGTGCAATTTAATAACCTTCATGAGAACTTCTAATGAATGAGTATATTATGATATATACCTTATTGAAAATTACAGATTTTTCCAAAATATGGGCTTCCAGTGTGATTGGGTGTATTGACTGTACACATATTGCAGTAATACGGCCAAAAGAAATGAAAATTTGTTACTTCAACAGGAAGGGATATCATTCATTAAATGTGCAAATTGTAAGTAGACTTAATACTTTTGTTGATGTTGTTAGTCAATTAAAAATATATGAATTTATACAAAATAAATTTGACAGAATTTCAAAATAGATAAGATAAATAAGGGTTGTTACATTGCCCTCACATTACAATGTATTATAGTTATACAGGTCTGTAAAGTTTCAATAAGTTTTTTGATGGTTGTTCTTAATTTGGTGATCTATTGTAATAAAATTAGAATATAGAAACAGACCTGTCATATCACAATTTTACACGGTTGTTGATATTATGGCACAATAATAAAATGTAGAGTTAAGTATAGTTTGTATTAGAACTGAAAATTTTATTATTTTAAAGCAATTAAGAGGATTACTTATTATAAAGATAAAATAAAATAATTATTCATATTTGTTAGTCAAAAATTGTACTCACATTAAAATACATTGCTTCCAAAGATATTTTAAAAATTTCAGAGATTCCTATACTTTAATAAATCCTAATGTAAGAAAAAAAAAAAAATTACAAATAACAATTTCAGATTTTTACGAAATTGTGATATAACAAAAAGAAGCTCATTTTCTTATTTACCTCACAATTTTATACAAAATTATCATAAAGCCATTAAAGAAAAATTAACTTGCAGACTTATTACGGATATTTTCAAAAATTAAATACATAAACATCTTTACATTTACTTCATATGTGCTTAGTTTTTATTATCTTCATTTTATTTTCTTCATTTTTAGATTTGTGACAACAACCTGAAAATATTATCAGTAAATCCTAAATATGGAGGAGCAAGTCATGATAATTTTATATTTACCTATAGTTTAGGGAATACTTATCTAAATCAAATTTATGAAAGTGGTGAAAGAGGATGGTTAATTGGTATGTAACATAAGCTTTTATATGTAAAATTTTAAATAGTAAACCTTCTGTGATATGTGAACCTAAAATTTCTAAAGCTAATAACATTATCCTAAAATATGTGTGTGTTTATAAATGTAATAAAATTATATTTATAGTTACTTAAAAACTTTCAGGTGATTCAGGATATGCCTTAAAACCTTGGCTGTTATTAACGCCTATAACAGGTGCACCGCCTGGTTCTAGAGAATATCGATATACGAAAGTACATGCAAAAACTAGAAATCGTATAGAAAGGTGTATAGGATTATTGAAATCAAGATGGAGGTGTCTTTAAAGCACAAAACTCTGCATTATAATCCCGATATAGCTCAGAAAATAATTATAGCATGTTGCATTTTACATAACATGGCTATAGAACACAATATACCACCGATAGAATTAAGTGAGTATTGTTTAATAACTGTTAAGTCAGTTACTAAAGCTGCTCATATACCCTATTACCTTAAAGAATATATTAATCTATTTTTTTATATGTACATTGAGATCCATTTCAGAATGAAACAAAATTAAGGGTTGTTTTGTATGAAGAACAGATTCTAAATTTAATTGCCAACAATTAATAGGTGAAATTTGGTCTAAAACTCTACTCTGTGTGGGTGTTATATAAGCTTTCTAATGGATACAATATAATCTATATTTTACAATGTGAAGATTATGTTTGTTTCTTTTCATTTGATTTATGGTCACTTAAGATTTCTTAACTAGACTTCCAAATAATTTTAATTGTGAAGAAAGTTAGTTGCTCAATAAATAACAATAAAGACCAATTAAACAGAAGTGATAGGTGACGTATGGGTGGTGGTAATATTACATGAGTTAATTGTTTCAGGTGAAGAAGACTTTAGAGATGAAGAAGTAGCTGTGCAAGATGTAAATGAAGAAATCGACTTAAGAGGATTAGCTGTCCTTAATAATCTAATAACTACACATTTTCAGTAGTTCATTTGCCTGTAATTAATATTTTCAGATTTTTACACTGATGCTGGTGATACAAGGAAAACAAGCTCATTTTTTGTTCATACATAATTTTACACAAAATTACTATAGAGCCATTTTTTTAAATGTTTGCGGACCTGTGTTATTACAGATTTCTAAAATTAAACACATAAACACTATTACATTTACTTTTATATGTGCTTAGTTTGTGTTAAATTAATTTTACTTTTACCGAGTTTTAGATTTATGAAAACAACTGAAAATATTGTTTGTGAATCCTAAATATGAAGGAACGAGTTGTGGTTATTCTGTATTTATCTAGAATTTAGTAAATAATTATCCAAGTCAAATTTTTAAAAGTGGTGACAGAGTGTGGAAATTCATATGTAAACAAGTTTTATATGTAAAGTTTATTTTCTTACATAATAAAATAAGTTACAGGTGCTGTTTCATAGTAAATTTATATTCTAAAGGTTTATGCAAAATAGATGAAGGAATGGTGAGAGACATGAACGTCCAAAATAGGCAACTCCAAGAAATAATTTTACAGGTGCTGTCCCCAAGACAGCACCTGTAAAATTAGCGAGTGGTGTGTTACGACCGCATCACATCCGTTGACTTGGCTTTCTAGTTGATTTCATTTATTTACAAGTGTCATATGTTCATTATTCACGTCAAAGCACACCTAGCCAAGCTGTCGGGATGTGCTCACCTGTCAAAACCACTTTAAAATACTGATGACCACTCGAAAAGACTAGACATGCTACTAAGAATTCTAAAAATTAGTGTCTTGAGTCGGTGGAGTGTTCAAAGGCTTGAAAGGCTGCAAGATGTTGGCCGCCACTGGACCGCTCGATCAGCACCGTTCCAACGACGTCCTACCCTCATGTCTTCACAGCATCTGAAACTGAGAGTCATATGAGGATCGAATTCTGATCAATTCGACTATAACATGCTGAGCGCCGCATCAGCCGCCCGGAGGTCCACCAGCTCTCGCTCGTAACATGCAACATAAAAACAAGACATATTAACTAACTGAGCTAACATACACAATATATAATTTTTTATTTATAGAATTGTAATGAAAATAATTATTATAATCCGTATCTGTCGCATCACTATGAGCTAATTTTAATAAAAATTCTTCATTTTAAAGCCACATTAATTATAAAATTATTCTTACCCCTACCGTACCTAAATTTGTTTCAATCAAACCGTTTGTTTGCAGGTGAAATGCAGTAGCATATCACAATATTTCCCCAAATGCTCCACAATTTCTTCATCTCCATGATTTCTGTCACAATTTCTTCATCTATTTTGTACGAATCCTTCTAGAAGATCAATGCCCCGAGACAGCACCTGTAAAATTATTTCTTGAGTTGCCTATTTATGTTCATGTCTCTCACCATTCCTTCATCTATTTTGCATAAGCCTTTATAGAACATGAATCATGAGACAGTACCTGTAAAATTTTTCTTGTAGTTGCCTATTTTGAGCGATATTCTCTTCTCTTAATCTATCAACTTCGAGACGTCGCTCTTCTAGATCTAGTCTTTCTGCTCTATTTCTGCAACTGTACGGACGCCATTTGAAATGGCGTAGGTCGTCGACGACGTCTCCTGTCTACTCGATGGGTACTTGCTGAAACGTAAAATATCAAATTAATTATTATTAAATGTTATGAAACAAATTTTGAAAGGTTACAAAAGAAGTCGAGTGAATTTAAAAATTAGCTACATTATTACAATACTAGGTTTCCATCTTCAAGCACATAAAATAATTCCCTTCATTTTTATGTCGAGCAATTTTACTGTCTCAACCAAATGTGTTTTTATTTCAGTTTTGGTTCCACTGTTGGTATTAAGTCCCAGCCCTTGTTTCCCGTTTTGCTCCTGGCTAGTTATTTTATTACCTCATTCATATATACTAAAATTTTTGTAAATTACATGTTTACTGGCATTTTGATGACATATTAGTGAAACCTGCATCAAAACTATTCAGCAGTCTATATATGATGAATGATAAAATTAACAAACAGGTAGCAGACATTCTTATTTATTTTAGTGTAGGTATAGATAAACTTACCACGTCCAGCTGTTCTTGGTGGCTCTGCATCTTCTTCATCTTCGGTATTTGTCGTGTAGACAAAATACGACTAGCAGCAGGAATTGCTGGAGCAGGGTTCGGGACAGTTGAGATTGATTCAAAGCTTCTTGTTCGACAGGTACTATAACCTGTTCGGCGGATATTTCTACATTTAAAGGTGTAGAAATTATTTCTGGATCTCTAGAAATTATTTCTGATTCTGTACAAACAATTTCTGCTTCTGAAGAAGTTATTGCATTATCAACTGCAATCCTCCACAGGTACTGCTAGTGTTACCTAAATACAAAGTAAAAATTAAAATTTTTCAAATTAATTGAAATTCAACTATTAAGCTAAATATATGCTTATATATTATTACTGTACTAAATGTATATATTAACAACATATATCTATAAAAAGATTGGGTTAATAAAAGGAGTGTATAATTAATAATAATCATACACATTTTTAAAAAATTCGAAAATCTTATTCAACTTTTTGGATAAATGCAGATGTCAAATTCAATAACATTTACAATTACTAAATGATTTTAAATACAAATTATTTTATACATACTGCAACTTTCATATATTCAATGTTCCAAACCTACATTTTGAAATCCTATTTCAGGACCACGACCCATAACTACCGACTTTCCAATTATGGACAAGAGCCTCTGCTCTTGCTCTGATAATATTAATTTTTTCGACGCTCCACCACCTGTAGATGATATCTCTGTCCTAATACTTGCTGCTTTTTTTTGTTTTGTTTTTCCAGTCAACCCATACCTAAGCAATATAAAATAAAGCACTTCAGTATGTACCATCACCAATATAAGCATGTTTGACAAAATATAATTTTCTACTGGAACTTACTTTTTTCCACTTTTCCATGGTTTTTATGCATCCACAACCACTTGCATTTAAAAGTGCAGTTAGTTCATCCCATTTTTTGAAATTTGTCAGTCGCCCAAATTGTGTGTTGCAGGGCCTTGTTAAATCACCATTTCTATAAAATAAAAGTGGGTTAGAAGAGAAAATCTTAAGAAAATAATATGGAATCTGAATTCTTGTGTCTCTGCACTTTCTAATATTACTGAATAAAAACATACCACAATACATTTTCAAAATTTAATTATCCTAATTATAACCCACTTACATCACAACTGAAATGTTTCATAAAAATACATATAAAATCAAAGTTAAAAATCAAAATTATTATTATTATTATTAAAAAGTATCATAAATAATGTTTTCAATGTTCACTTTGTTTATTAAATAATCACACGGAAACAAAACTGTAGTATTCAAAGTACATAGCTCATCATTTTTCTATTAAATAAATGAAATGTTCAGCAAACTCTCCGAGACTTTGGTAAAATCATTCTTTGGACTTAGATGTAAAGAATTTCTATAATGCATTTTGAACATCTTTGAAAACTCATTAAATAATTGTGAAATAGCTGTACTCTATATATAGTAGAGACTTATCGTAACAAGTTATGACATGAATTTCAGTTATGAAAACTGACATTACTTATAGATCACCCTCAGTATTTAAAGATTATTAATAAAATTATTGCTCAAATCTATCAATCCAAAACTACTAAGTGATGTAGATTTGTCACTTACTTTTCCATATACTCCAATAACAAAGTATATTGCAAGGTAGAAGTTCTATTAGCCATTCTGAAAAAGTTAAACATATAATAAAATAAATGTGAGTTATATAACTCAATTCAAATCTTAATTTTAAATTTTAATACCATTCCATCGTATTTCTTTACTTCAATATACTTAAACATAAAATTGTGTTTTTACTTCGCATATTTCCGACGTAAAATACCATTGGTGGGTACCATTAAAACTACCATTGGTGTGTTTGTAATTAATTTGATAAATATTTCAACAATTGTGCTTTCACGTCATATTTTTTTATGTACACGATGGGATAATATTAAAAAAATTGGTAAAACATTCACGATAAAATACAAATTTATAGAAATTTACACTATCTACTTACCTATTAATATCAATTAGATATTATTATAATATTAATATCAATTGCAAAGCACAAAACTTTACAAACATAACAAAAGTTAAAAAAATCCGTTAGCCACGTATCGTATCAACATATGACTATGAACATATAGCACAGAATGGATGTACTTGTCCATAGACTAATAATCGCCAAATGAACGAACGAATCAGCCTAGTCGCGATCTGTGTCGTCGACGCGGCGATGAATGTACTCCCAAGCAAAATGAGGGCGTTGTGGTCGCTCACGTTCAACTCGCGATTCGATTAGGTGACAACGCGATCAATCGAATCGCCAATTTCGTGTGGGTTTTGTGGTAGCCACCCTGCTTCAGTCTCATTTTGAAATTTGACACCTCAAATTTTATTATCGAACGCTAAAGGAAATAATATAGTTTAAAATTAAACACGTTATAGTGAAATAATACATGAACCACAAATATTATTGTGAAAAAGCATGGGGTGCTAACATGTTTGTCCGTTCTTGAAAAGCGCCGCACACTTTTCACACAATAATAATATTTATTAGCTGGTTCATTAATTGATTTCTTATATTCAAATTATTTTCTACTTTTTAAGTTTATTCCACTATAAAGCAGTTTTTAGTTTTTAAACTATATTTATTTTAAATGAATATAGGGATTCTTTAATAAAAATAAAAAAAAAACATTAAAATAAAACATTAAATCAATAGATATTTATGTTTTATTATGACCGTATAAATGGCCATTTGGTAAAAGTTTGATTTTTGGCCTTAACCGAAAGACAAAAAATCTATATCTGTATCGAAATGTGATTCAGCTGCACACAGAGGCATGTCGCTCGACGTACGTCCGTATCGCCATAACGGCGTATGTGTCGCACTTGCAATCTGGAATAAGATTTCGAAGAACCAATCGCACTCAAATACTAACATGAAATGCGGTGTTTGCTCCTTTGATGGCAGATCGCAGAGAGAGCTGATCAGCGAACTGCGATGTCTGCTAGATAGGCAAGTGCAAAAATGTTGGAAAGCCATTAAAATGTCCTTGGGTGAGAACGTTTTGTCTATAAAGGATTATTGGCATACAAAATTTGAATAGCTATATAGAAACTTTGTAGGATTCATGCATCTGTTATAGTTCTGATTAGAGTCCTTCGATATGTTCAGGAACAGAAAATGTGATATTCGTACCAAATGCCGATTCTATGTATAGCTTTGACTAATTTTGAGTGAAATGTCTGTCAACGTCAAATGGAATGTTATTAAACTGTATGAATACTTGTTAGCAAACAATGTTTTTATTTTAGTGGGAATGTACTTAGACACTTTAGCCATGTATTGATGTTCAACATATTATGTATTAATATCTGGGTAATCGAGCTTTACTCGACATACAGGTTGCCGTGGGAATACGATATTTTCCCATGGAAAATTTTCTATTAATTTTCCCTCAACTTAAGACATAAAACGTATTTACGTATTTTATTTATATAGTTCCATTTGTAGTCTACGACACGTAGTGTCATTTACTGCTATGAGACAATGGCACAGCGGCAATGTAATTACCTTAATGACGGTAAGTATACAACATTTACATTTTTTACCCCGTTTTCCAGGGAAACCGGCTATTATAGAGTAACTTAAAAAGCAAAATTTTATTAAACTAAATTTTTTGTAGTAATTTTTAGAGCTGTTTATCACATCGTTTTGACCACACACACACACACACACACACAAACAATATTGTAGTTCTGATAGTACCCCTCGTTAGCTTTGAGGATACACAGGACTTCGACTCTTCAATCGAAGATAGGAGAAATATGATCACTTTTATTTTATCAGTTCTTCAATACATCTGCTTACGAAGTTCGTGCGTACTCACTCTATAGCATTAGTATTTAATAATCCACCCTGTATCATTATCGAGGCTTTCGTAACTGGGCGCGAGCTCTCGTCAAATTTTTCCTTCCTAACCCTCTACTTCCTATTCTCCTGTTCCTCGTCAGCTTGACTTCTTGACTCAACTTTGAACTTCATTCAAACACAAATGGAACTCGAATCCAGGTTCGCGGGACTGAGCACGGAGGCCGGGTGCCTTACATACCACCTACATCTAGATCAGCTACTATAATATATATATATATAATTATTTTATTTTTATTACTTAAAATTTTTTTTATCGTAAGTACATAACAAACACGTATATACGTGCATACACAAGAATTGTTCGTTTAATACTATGGGATTTCTCTATAAGCTTTAATTATTATTTATCATAATACCGTTGTCGCTGAATCTTTCAATGTCATAATTTTTCAGTACAACATTCTGACTCGAATTTACGGTTAATTGTGCAACACAACACGAAATCTTAACATCGTGTTCTCTTATCATTAGAAAAAAAAAATAACAAAAATTAGTAAAACATAAATAATGATAATGACGCGCTGTAACAGTGAACGGAAAAGCGTCACAAAAAGCTCGGCTCTATCGTTCGACCGAAGCGGGGCCGTCACTCGGTCATCGCGCGCGCAGGTGTGTCAGTCTCGACGTGTCTCGTAAACGGGCGTTGACTGACGTTGAATAGACAAACAGCGGCGCGCACGCGGAATCCGGGAGGTGTCAACTTTATCATGGGAATAAATAACGGAGGGAGCCCCTTTTACGAACTCTTAAAATGGGTTCGCCGTTTCGGCTCGGTGAGTTCGGAACTTTTTTTTCATACAAAATGTGGATGTGGAAGGAAGTAAGTTTGAAGCGGAAGTACCTATATATATGTGTGTGTGTGTGTGTGTGTGTGTATGTATATAGGTGCTTCCGCTTCAAACTTTCTATATATATATTATTGAAGACCTGTTTCTCGTAGACTTAGAGTTTATAAAAATGCAGCTAACTTATTACTTGTTAGTTAGTTGCATTATAAAAATGCAACTAACAAGCCCGACTGATAGCTTTTTGCGCACAACAGCGCCAAATTAAATATGAACTAATGCACGCCATTTGAGGTGCGTTGACAGGTACCAATGGGATTTTAGCAAATGAATTTAAACTTTTTGTTAAAGAGAACTTGTGCGGCAAGAATTACTATCTGAATATTCTAATGAAAAAAACCAATGAGATTGACCTGCTTGGCTATCAGGTTGCTTCATGTTATTTCTAAGTGTTATACTGGGTTATTAATTACTCAATACTTTGTATTAACGGGGGAAAAAAAATAACCGTTGAGTTTCTTGCCCATTTTTCTCAAGGTAACTCAGCAATGGGAACGGGTGGTAATGTTAATGTTGAAAACAATTTGTTAATGATGTGTAATTGTATTTCTATCACCTACAAAATAAAGCTATTTTTTATTTGATTTTGTATTAAAAATTGGTAAGCAATTCTAGAGTTATATGAAGGAGTGGAAAGCGAAAAATGAAAATACCAATTAGAAACATACTGTAGTTTTTACTTCATATTTTTATTTAAAGGAAAAAAAAGCAAGTACATATTTAAAAATCAATTGCAACTAAAAAGTAATAAAACCAGGTTGTTAATTGTACGAAAAAGAGACTTATAAAATATTTGCATCATCTTATGTACTATAAATAACGCCCAACACAATTTAGACATGTAACAAATAGAACATTGAACAAAGAAAATTAATTAATTAAAATAAAATAAATAGAACATTTTTGCACTACATAAATCAGCGCATTCAAATGATTTTACATGCGCCGTAAAATTAAAATACAACGCTAATTGTTGTAATTAAATGCTTATGTGAAAGTAATCGATAGTATCTTGCATTCCAATTCATATTTGCTGTCCTGATTCATGTCCTGACTAGCGTGATTTGACCTGGTAGCTTCGTAGTTCAAATCATGATCGTTAAAAACCCTCCACATCGCACATAAATATGGATAACCCACATAAAACCTAGGCCTTTTAGGTCTTAAATATGACCTTTTATTTAATTTGTAACTAGCGACCTGGCTGCGGCTTTGCTCGTGAAGATTATAACATTTCAAAGAGTTTCTTTTTTAATTGAATTCAAATGTTGCTGACAAACTGTCCGTACAAACAGTGTAAAAAGTGTACTTTTAAATCTAGCTTATGCTAAGAATGCTACTAGGCCACATAGCCAATAGGCCTGACTTTCTATGTTTTTACAGTAATAAACTGCAATAAATGAAGTAATTGTAGAAAAGAAACGATGTTTTGTACTGATTGCTTCAAAGTTCAGAAACGTCATTTTTTATAAGGAAATATATTTACCTACAAATAAAATTGCATTTCAAGTACACCTTATAATTTTCTATTCATATTTAATATAAAAAACGATATTGTGGTTTAAATAGCAAAAGTACACATATAGCGTCAATGATTTTTTTTTAAAAGACCTAATGATGATTAATATTTTTGTAATACACAATTTTCATGAATATCCAATTGTTTGGTCAGAGCACGCCAATACAACAACCGAGAAGTATTTATCCTATCGACTAGAATCTCTAACCATTGCACTACTAAGTAAGCGATAGTGTAATTTTCAACACAAGAATTTTTTACGGAGAAATGCAGATTATAATAGTAAAAACCGTATGCGAATTTGTTCAGTAGAAGTCGACATGAGTGCATACACATGTAAAGACAAGACAGACGCTCGCCGGGGACTCCCTTTTATATGCGTATATATAAAATGCATATTTTTTTTAAATTTTCGGATACACACACAACACCATCTCATCCCAAACTAAGTATCAAGGTTTGTATTTATCATATAGTTGACATGTGCATTTTTGTGAGTATATACGCATAATACACAAAACATTCAGACTCAAGGCAGACATTAACTTTTAATCGAACGAATGTTTATTTCGTGTGGAAATCGAACCCATGCCCTCGATCAGCAGGTAATGGTCACCGCCGCCATTTCAATCAGCCAGTCAAATTTTGTGCAAATGTTTGTGCAAATTGAACAACATGTTTCAAACTTTCACTGATACTTCCCGTAGAAAGCCGACTAAGAAAACTGCTTAATTCATAACTATATTTTCACAGTTATTAATAACAATAGTCACGCTATCGATTAGAATTAAATATATTTAATTTGGCTGTCATTCCGATACCAATCGTTTTACATGTCCTCAATTACCGGAGCGCGTTCAAAGACAACGGCCTCAAAACAAACGCTTGGCTTCCGTTGGGCCAAGTCGCCGCCACGTCGCTAGTGCCGTACTCGATTTATCGAACAGATTGCCGGCAAATTGATTCTGTGCTCGGTAACGACACTATAGGGCCAAGGACAAGGGGAACGATTACCGTGCCGACTGTTTATCTTGTCGATGGTAGTTCTAAGGGAGTGCTGTTTAATTTTTGCCATTTAAAATAATCTCTTTTGATTCTTTGATATCCTCGTAAGTCGAAACGACGTTTTGTACTCATAAATTTACAGATTTGGGTTACGAGTTTCATTAATTGTTTGTTGCTTATTTTTCGTGTTGATAGTTTTCATTACGATCGTCATTGTATAGTCGATTTAGCAGGCATCAATTTCAAGAATAATCAATTATTTTTGAATTTTAAATAATGAAACTTTGTAATACTTGCTCAATAGTATAATTCATCTTATTTATGTATATCACTGAAAATGTTATCTACACCTTTTTAGTGTACAATGTAACGATAATAAATCTAAGTAATAATAAATGTGAGTAAATAAATCGTATAAGTAGTTACTTAATAAAAGTGTTTGAAGGTATTTTATTATAAAAAAGTCGTTCATTAGTATTTTTTTAATAAAAACGTTATTACGTTTTACGATTTGTCTAACTTTTGTTCGCGACTTCACCCATGCAGTCGTAAAATGAATGAGTATGAAAATATTAGTCTTGCTCTCGATTACAATTTTATTCCCACTATAAATTCACACTGAGTTCCCACGTGGATGTGGAACTTATTACTTCGTCTTTATGTCGTACCCATTTTAGTCCAGCTCCCGATTTCGCTATTAATATTAGCCCCGACTCGGGTCCGATTCTAGATTCCAATTTCGATTCAACTATCTGTTTCGATGATGATTCTGTATTTGACTGAGATCCTTGCCCCGTTCGCGATTTTGATGCTGATCTCGTTATAGATCTTTTAATGGATGTTGTTGTTGGCAGTAACCAATCCACATAAAAAAAAAGAATGTATTTAAATGCACCTGCGTGTTAATTAATAATTATTAAGTAACTAATATTTAAAATCAGACAGAAATTAGCAATGTGCTCACGAATTTACGTCAATTCACTAATATTCACCTAATATAATGCCCTTTCAATCCCATCATACATATCGCATCAATTTATTACGTGTTAATCCAAGTTTTTTTATTGCCTGTGGAGCTTGCTTGCCTTTTCACCAAAATCTTTTTCGCACGTACTTACTGTAGGTAATCCATTTTTCATCTTCAGTGATCAATCTTTTCAAAAATGGTTCGGTTTCATTACGTTTAAATAGAGAATCGCAAATGAGTACACGATTCATTAGATTTCCTTCAGTGAGCACGTGTGGGACCCGAGTTTTAAACTTTTCTGTATATTCAGCTATTTCCAATTGGGTCAAAATTGTTCTATGGTCAATATCCAGCTCTTGAGCTATACCGTAAGAACTAATATGCCGATCTTGTTCTGCTTTCTCTAAAATGGCATCGACTTTATCCGTAACAGGTCGACCAGAGCGAGGTTCATCTTTGCCATCAAAATTACCAGACTGAATACGTTTGAACCAGTTTTGTATTCTTACTAACACTGCATTAGATCCATAAAAATCAAGATTTCTAGTAGTCGCTTATTTCGCATTTTTCCCTTTTTTGCAATAAAATTTCAAAATATATGAAATTTCTAAGTTAGGTTCACTTATTTTGGTGGACAGAAAAACTAAAAAAATGGCGGGACACTGTTGTTGCTTTCATTTAACATTTTAAAAATGCCATTTATTTAATGGTATCGAAACCAGCTAGATGAAAACAGCATAACGAAAGCGATTTTGCTGTAACTTTTTACATATGAAATACGAAAAAAAATTTTCCCCCATCTAATATTTGTAGTTTACGAAAAAGAAATTGCATAAAGTTAGGTTATAAAAACGGGATTCGTATTAAGAAATAATTAATTTGCAACGATGTGTTAATTAGCAATCATAATAAATAATACAGTATTTTATTAGCATAAAAAATACAGGTTATGAATCAAATCGCTGGGATTTTCTATATTCAAGTATTAATTATATAATTTTCAAGTAGTTATGAAACTTACGCCTACAAGTATGATATGTTGATTTAAGTGGGCCAGTGGCACAACACACTTTTGGGATAAACGTATCAAGCAAACAGATTCTTAAATAAGCGTAATAAGGTTCTATTTCGAATAATAACTTTTAAATATACGACACTTCATAACTAAACCTTTAAGTCATTTCCTTTAATGAAGGGAAATATTTATAGCGTTGAAGTGAGTCATATGACGTCAAAGATAGGTTATCACAGCGTCAGATGCATTGTATAGGTATTTAAGATAAAGACCATTTTAAATTTTTAGCAATTTATTTATTATTTGTTTAGTTCAAACTTTTATTCCTTATGAATAGACCAAAAAAAAAGAATAACGGGAGGGCAAGTTTCATTAATGGAGCAATTAAAGCCTAACGTAAATAATAGGTGCAGCAAAATACATTAACAGTCAACAAAGTATGAATCTGCCCCCTGTAATCTAGCGTCCCCAGAAGCAATGAAACAAAAAAAAAAAAAAAAAAAAGAGTGTGTGTACCTCTATGTACACGCGTTAGAAGTTATGTTCTTGGCGTAATGAATAATATTTAAATAACTCAAATGCAGTAGTAATCGACAATAAATATTAAATCAATCAAACAGATTTTTGACCTGAAAATATTAACGTAACAATATACAATACAGTACAAAATATATAATCATTATTCATAGGTGAATGAGTCAAATACATTTAAAAAAAAAGAGTGTGTGTACTGATATTCAATTATTTGTTAAAAAAATAATAAGTTCGTTAGAAATATATCTATATATTATACTTACATGGTTAGTAACTCTAATATTTAAAAAACACTTCCAAATTTTCACAATTTTCACAACACAATGTTAAAAGTTTACTAAATAATGTTTATATATATAATAAATTGAACAAAAAATAATAATTAGGAAAATTAATACTCAAAAATTGATTATTCATAGAATACTATATTTTGCAAGAAATGGGTTATGAATATATACTCATGTAATATATAGCATGAACACTTGTAATTATGTAAACTATATAGTATGAACACTCAGTATTGTAACCATATTCAGTGCTGAAAATATATTTTTTATTATTTCTATTCTGTGGTTAACTTCATATGTCGTTTGTGCGCTCACAAATTCACTCTCATCCAACGTGCCAAAAGAAGTATAACTTCAATTACAATTACATAAATAAGTCAGCATGAATCAAACTTGTGTAATATTACTCCTTGAAAATTTGTAAATAACATCTCCACGAATATATGTTTTGACAACAAATTCAATCGTGCCTAGTAAAATTCTGATGTATCTCCATATGGGTCAGTGCTTGGATTGTTACTATTGTAAATCGAACATCGTGGAAAACGCGTAAACGAATTTTGCTCAAATAAAATGAAATAAAAGATATCTTTATTTCGTAGGTAATAGAAATTACATGTGTTATGCGTCATTAACAACTGTATTCGACATTAAAATTACCACCAATGCTGATTCACCATGAGAAGAATGGGCAAGATACTCAAGGTTTGCTCTTTTACTCATCAATACAAAATATTAATAATTAATAATACAACATCAGTATAACACTTAGTAATAACATGAAGCAACTTTATAGCCGGGCAGTTCAATCCCATGGGTTTTTTCATTAACATATTTAGACACGGTATAATAGCCCCTGCCATATCATTTTATTTTAACAAAACGTTTAAATTTATAAAATGGCAAATTTTGAATATCAGATGGGATCTTATTATAAAAGCGCACATATTGCCCCTTAAACGATTTATTAAATTTGCTTAGACGGGTCTTATGAGCAGCGGTTAATGTTATGGGTGTTGCCCCTTTTTTGGAACGATTTGGTATGTCTCTTGACATATACTAGATTTTCATATATGTATTGTGATGCTAAAGTTAAAATATTAATTTCCTTAATTTTTCTCTGAGAGACGCCATTGGTCTCAAATCATAAACAGCATGAATAGCTCGCTTCTGAAGCACGAAATTTGCGTTAACATCGGCTGCGTGACCCCATAACAAAATTCCATAGGTCATGAGACTATGTGAACAGAATTTGTTCATATGTTTTTGGGGTGAAAGTATTTATAAAACCTAACCTGTGATATTTTAACATTTCACTCATACGGTTGTGAAGTTGTAGCTAGAAGGACATAAAATTAATGACAATTGAAGCTAATATAAAATAATTATTTTCAGAAAAGAAAAAAAAAAATTAAGAATATTGGTTAAATCAAAGATCTATTCAGCCGCACACCACAATAACGAAAGAGCGGAAAAATGTTTTGCCATTCTTCAATTTTATGTGTGGTAAGCTACTACAAATTTTTATTCATTTTTGAAGTGAAAACTTTTAGCGGCGCTGAGCACTTTTGTATGGTAAAACTTCCAAACTCGCGTCAGGGTCACGTGGATGCTGATCGAAAAGCGTGTAAGATCGAGGGGAAGTGAGAGGAACTGGTATATCCCACCTTTTCTACCGTGCCTGAGGTGCTGTCTGTTTAGGCGTAGTACAGGGGCGCTTGCGCAGGTGCGAATGTCCGTGTAAAAGGATGTACAGCGTGCACACGTATCCAAGGGATGGTGACAGCTGATGACTTGACTGTTGGGTAGCAACCACACTGTTGTGGTATTCGTATATGTGAATTGTTTAAATTATGGAAATTGAACAAAAGTGCATCTATTAATGAAAAAGTGATGATGAAGTAGTGAAAGAAAATGAGGAGTACTTTTATAAATATACTAGATGAAAAATCCTACTTGGCTTTAGCCCGTAACTGCTGTCAAGAAACCAGCTATAAGCTGAGCACTATAAAACGTAAAAACTCGCGGTCTATTAATTCTGCTCGAATAATATTGACATATTCTTCATCTGAAGCAATGTTATTTTCATCGTAGAGATTGAAAACCACTGTATTTATATTTTTCCAAGTTTTTCGGATTGAACTATTTAGCCTTTGTACTGTTGGAAACCATTTCTGTGTCTGGTATAGGCGTCAGAATCATGGTTTCTTTAACCGGCATAAACGGAGCTTCAAATCTACATTTTGTTGTCGTCTCGATGCTATACCTTTATAGCAAGTAAAGGTATGCTTTAGTTTGTAATCGGATATCACCAGAAGCCTCGGCAGCAGATACTGATATCAAAAATCGATAAGATCGATAGCTTTATTATAATCTTTGTTAAGAGCGTCTTCTGGGGCATTATCAAGCCAAGCTAAAATATGCGCGTGCGGACTACCTCGATGTTGAAATTCAATTCTTTTAAAGTAATGCAAAATCCTGTATTGCCGTTTTTGTTGAAGTTTTCTGCCGGCACTCCCGGAGTGCTACCGGTGTTTTTTTTTTTTATAAATGTATAGTGGTTTATATAAAATAGCTGGCTGTAAATATTATCAGAATCTGAGGAAAAAATAGTGTAATTGTAAGACTATATCATTTGTTTACCAAAAATGAAGGCAATTCTATGCCTGTAAAAAGTGGGGCCATTTCTATGTTCATAAATTAAGAGTTAAATAAATCCAAATTTATCCATGGCTGTGAGCAACTTTGTTAAATTAGCATTGCACAAACTAACCGCCAACTGGCTGGCTAGTCACTTTTGCCGTCATGAGCTAAAATAAAAAAAATATACATATCTATACCTACATTTTTATTTATTTCTAGCTTTCAGGTTATTATCTATAATTTAATAAAACATGAAATTAATATATATAAGGATATACTAGTTTCAAAAAAATACCTTAAAAATCAGAATTAGGATGGTTACAAAATATCAACCAAAATTAAGAAATATTTATTTACATGTAGGTTGATCATCTGCAAAGGCTAAATGAAAACCGACGTAAGAATGTGGTAGAGCGAATGTTACTGATCATAGAAAACCTTATGTTGAACGAATTATATTCTATAATAAAGAAGGGTTGGATTTTAAGTACCCGAAATCGATGAACTAAGATGAAAGGATTGATGATGAAGGTGATAGTGAAGCGAGAGAGATATGTAAAGATTATACCGCGTGAAGGTGTGTGGTCCCTGTCTACTCTTCTGGGCAGTAACCGTAAACTTAGAGTTCGACAAAATATAATAATAATTATAACAAAGGTTATACAGCGAAATTTGAAATTATTCACAATCTTCGAATATTCGGCATACAGCGAAGCGTTAAAAAAATTCCTGTTTATGCATTAAATATATGTATAAATATATTTGTATTAAAAGGTGGCGTAGAATAAATAAAACCCAAAATATATTTTTAGATTTCATGCTTGTTTGCCGTCCACCACTTGAAAATGGGTGGAAAAATTTCAATTGATTTTTTTTTTCATTCTGTAGGAACGGCTTTTAGTTTTTTCTTGAACAGTGGGTGTATCAGTCAAAACATAAGAGATATGGTATAACGGAATCGAAACCGAGATGACAATCAGAATCAGGATAAGAAATGAAAAGCTAGAGGTCACGAGGGAGATTTTAGTCGCGTGTGAAGATAGAGTGAGATCGAATAAGAGACAAACGGCTCTTTGATAACCGCGTCGAAGGAAAAATTCAGTTGCTTCATTTTCGTGCTATCAATAGGAAAATCTTTTAAACGATCCACGGCACCAGCGGAAACCTATTACTGGCGAAATTGCTTTGTGGAATAAAATGGAAGCGGAATTTTTGGGTTACCTTCGGGTTCGAGAATTCGCTAAGAACAATCAAATCTCGAATTGCTGACAATTAAGGCTGATAGATTGGACGCATTAAGATTGCTAAATTGAAGGCGGAAGACGTTATCTCTTTGCGAACACGATTTAAGTCGGGGGCCTCGCTTATTTATGGCGACTTTGGTCGATGTACATAAATACATGTTTTAGTTTTATAATGGAGGTTGAGGATTGATTTATGAGCTATTAAACTCAACTGGCAAACGGATTTATTTTCAGTGAATTTAATGTTATTTTGACACGTGCATATATAGTAGCAATTAAAATAGTTGAGTAAATAAAATTCATGATCATGATCACAGAACTAAAAAGTACTCAATTTGTCTAATGATTACACAAGTCAACAAAAAAAATTATTTGGGTTTGTTATTAAATTAATATTTTCTGATTGTCTGCAGCTAAAAGTAACCGGAAGCTTCATAGCAAATAAATTTTGTTTTTGTACATTTTAAAATGAAAAATAAATATTTTAAGATTTTGGCAGACAGTTTGCAGAGCAACAACGGTTTTAAGATGTCTTAAGATGCGCGAAGTCTAAAATGGCTTCTAAAAAGTGTAAAAATGATGTTAATTCTTTTTGCTACATTTGCGAAGAATTCATTAAAGTGAGGACTAAAAACTTCAGTTTGTCGTCAAATATAAAACTCTGTGAAGGTTATGAAACTTATTTTAATCGTACCATTAGAAGCCCAGATAATATATGGGCACCTAAACTCTCATGTACTGACTGCAAAAATACATTAGAAGGTAAGAGAGTATATCATAACTTTCAAGGATACTAATTGCAAAAAATGTAAGATATGTAATGAATAACGTGCGTATCTTATCTGTATCTTATTTTTTTCCAGCCTAGTATCGAGGAGAAAAAAAAAAGTAGGAAATTTGCAGTGCCGAGAATATGGAAGGAGCCAACTAATCACATCAATGATTGCTACTTTCGTGTTGTTAATCCACGTAAGCGTCGGGCTGGAAAACATGCCAAATAAATTCAGACCCAGATCTACCATCAAAAACCGCTTCAATACCCCATAGTGAACATTTTCCTGTGCCTTCTCGTTCAATATGAAGGAACAGCTGCCGCCATCACAAGTGTCTGGTAGTAGCGGATGCAGCGAATTCTTACTCGATTCAGTGTCTGTTGAACCTCATCTTATTAATTCAGAAGAGCTTAATGACTTAGTTAGAGACTTAAACCTACTTGAAGCAGAAATATTAACTTCACGGCTGAAACAATGGAATTTTCTCAAGAAGAATGTTAATATAAATGATCAAAGGAAACGTCATGAAATATTTTCTGCATTTTTTACAAAGGAAGACGGACTTTGTTATCGCAATGATGTAAAAGGTTTATATGAAACAATCGGAATCCCTTGCGTTCCTTCTAAGTGGTGTCTTTTCATCGACAGCTCTACAAAAAGTTTAAAAGCAGGTCTTCTTCATAATGGCAATAAATTTCCATCTCTACCTCTGGCTCATTCTATAATGCTCAAAGAAAATTACAAAAGCTTTAAAATGGTGCTTCAAAATTTACAGTATGAATAGTATGCTTGACCAGTGATAGGGGATTTAAAGATGGTGGGTTTTCTGTTGGGAATTCAAGGCGGATACACTAAATATCCATGCTATCTTTGCTTATGTGACAGTAGAGCCGACAAACTTCACTACAAGCAGCAGTCATGGCATAAACGGATCGAGTTTTACATTAGGAAAACATAATGTCAGGAGTGAGCCGATTGTGAAGGCCGATCATATTTTGATGCCTCCGTTGCATATTAAATTAGGCCTCATGGAGCAATTTGTGAAGGCTCTTCATTAAGACTGTCCAGCTTTTGAATGCTTGAGCTTTTTCCCTAAATTGTCAGAGGCTAAAGTTAAATATGGTATTTTCGTCGGTCCATAAATTAAGAAATTAATGGTCAATGAAGAATTCCCCGAGTTAATGAACGCCCACGAAAAACAAGCGTGGCTCAGCTTTAAAGCAGTGATCCATGGCTTTCTTGGCAATAAAAAAGCTGCAAATTATAAAGAGCTCATTTCTAATATGCTTGACATTAGAATATTCGAATTCAAACTCATGGGTTGCAGAATGTCCCTTAAAGTACATATGCTACATGCTCACTTAGATCAGCTTAAAGATAACTTGGGGGCATGTTCAGAAGAGCAAAGAGAACGCTTTCATCAACATATGTTGAACTTTGAACAGCGTTATCAATATAATGAGAACATGATGAGTGACTACATTTGGAGTGTAATACGAGAAAGTTCCTACTCGCACAGAGGAAAAACAAAAAATATTCAGTTTTAAAGCTTTTTTCAGTTTCTTTTTATATATTTGGAGAGTTATCTTTATTGTTATTTGTAAATAAAAATGATTAACATATAAATTAAATTTCTTTTTCTTGCTTTTGTATTCTACTGAATTAAAAATTTAGGTTTTCTTAAAATTTTTAAATTTCGTTCTGGTTGCTACAAAAGCAAACTTTATTACATAAAAGTATTTTTTTTTTTGTTTAGTTAGACATAATTAATCAAAAACGGCAATAGAGAGCTCAGACTCAAAAATCGTGTTTACTTGTGATTATTAAATAATTAAAGTGTCTCTAAAGTTCTTTTTGTGAAAATCTTCATTATTAAACCTGCATTTTTTCTTGGAATCCCTTTATTGTAAAAGAATTGCGATGTAAATAGGTATTTATATTGAAATACAACATTATTTGGAAATTTTCAAAACAGCACATTTGTCAAAGAACCGTTTTGATAAATTTTCGTTTGACTGGTAACGTTATTAAGGCAATTAATGAGTCCTCAAACATTAACGAGGTACAGATCCCAAATAATTAAGTGGCGGTTGCTTTATAATCCTATAGCATTTAATTTGCTTTTTGCTCGGGTAATATTTTTAGGAGATCAAGGGAAAGTATTAAATGTTAGGCATAAAAAGAAGAAGTGTGGTGGAGTTGGAGTACTCAGTCAATTTATACGACCTTGTCTGTACTTCGGAGAGTGAGTGAAGCCTTCGATCTAGCAGACTAATTCTGATATCCTTATAAGGTTAAAGTCACGTCAGGGTGACAAGTCATGTCGACGCGTGCGCTCGGTCGACATGTGTTGACGTCAAAACCATGTCGACTGTGTCGTTTTTAGTTTGAAGGGTTTGTCTACTGAACGTTGTCATTAACAGCTCGCAACTTTCCCTGGTCCAGCGTGGGCGGCTTAAGGTGATAGAGTGATGAAAAGAGAGTTTTGATTTTCCCTCGTTCTCATTAAATGCATTAGTCGCGAGTTCTATATTTAGGTATATGTTTTTTGACTATTTAAATTAGTGTGCCGTAAAAGCAATACAAGATTGGACAAAATTTTCTCGTTGGAATTAAATTTCAAACAGACCCCGATAATTTGCCTCTTCAGCTGTCATTCGGAATCATTAACGGATTTCTCTGTATTTCTTTTTAATGATTCATTAGCGCCGTTTTGTTGTAAATGAATTTCATGTTGTTTGGCTCTTATATCTTTTAATATGCGACCGCGCACTTTACTGCCATTTTATCTTGCGTATGCGCTTTTTTCGTAGGTGTCCGTCATATACCTACACAAATAACTACAATTGCTTCTTAGAACGCATAATCAGTGTCAATCACTGAAGCTTGTGAGAGGTGTATATTGGTCTATGTTAAGGCGACGGTCGCAATACATTTTAGATAATAATATAAATGTATGGGCTATTATAATCCGAGTGGTGCAACCGGCTCAATGAACGAGATAGGTGTTAAGCGTTTTTGTTATCCGTTAATACATGATTTCCGTTCAAAAATAACGTATATGCAAAATAGACGAATGCCTGCAAGTCGAATAAATACATATCGATTAAGATTATATGCGTCTTAAGCCGAAACTTTTGCGATTGACGCATCCTTAGTGAAGCGAGAGAGATGATTAAAGATTGTATTGAATATTGTCTGTGGTTTCTGGCTAGTCTTTTTAGAAGTAGGTGTGAATTTAAAAAAAATGTATTTTATATCAAGAGAATTCGAAAAAGAAGAGAAAGTTATGAAGTTCTACATAATTATTATGATTTTTAGAGAAGTTTGTAAATAATGTATATATGTCGTAAATCCAGGATGGCGACGAAAAATTATTGTGACAGTTGCTTGACGGATTTTGATAAATATTCGTAATTAGTATTCGTAAAACACCAGCAATCTTTATAATGATTTCATGATGTAACGTGCAACTTATAAATAAGAAACATGCCTTTTATTAATTAACGCTGTAAGTCAGGTAACCCTAAGATACCATAAGAAAAGTAGTATAATATTTCCGGGCATAGATACATCACCGTGTGATCCCAAATTGAGCAACGTAGCTTGTAATGTGCGTACCAGATAGTTGACATAAAACATATAAATACTTTCTTACGCAAACATATAAATAAAATACATAGAAAAATTCAGATTTAGGATTTATTTTGACGTGACAACGTCTTAAATTAGGTTGCGGCTGAGTCACTTTGAAAAATGTAACGCTCGGTAACGTAACGATGAGTCACCGAACGAGAGAGCCCGCCGAATGCCTTGCGTCTCCACTCAACCTGATCGGTCTGCGCGCTGAGAATATGGCTTGCAAATGCAAGCTATTGTATGTATATTTGTATATAAACGTATGATGTGTAAAGGTAAAATAAAATTTGTTAATATGAAATTCAGTGAGATTCTTTGTATAAATTAATGTTTTAAATATAATTCTTTGTATAAATAAATGTTTTAAATTGTTACTATTATTTCATCCTTCTTCCTACAGAATGAATATTCACATTAAAATGATTTTACCATTCAAAGTCGTTGTCACGTAAACTTTCGCCTGTATACCGATTTATAGGCAACCAATTTGAATAGTAAATAAATGTTGTGGGATCTAACCCACGCCTCCAGCGCAGCGAGTAAAATTACTGCCAACTGCGCTAATCAGGCAATTAGAACTTTTAGCTACCGAGTCACTAAACTATCTTATTATCCTGTCTTTCTGTAATACAATCGTTTGTCAACATAAGAACATTTTTTTAATTATTTTTAATTGTATTACTTTTCCATTTAAATTTGGACAGCAATAAACGATAAAAGAAAAGACACATAATATCGGAATTATTCTTCATACATTTAATAAGCATACGCAATCAAACTGATAACGTATCCGAACATCCCGTATCGCAACCCCGCGGCGATCAATCATCACATACACAAATAAGTTGGGCGGTTAAACTTATGGTCGCCGTCGCCGAAACTTATGCCAGTGAGCGTCTAATTCGTGGGTCGCGCGCGTCGGCGACGTGTAATTCTGTTTCGGGTCCTCGCCAAGTTCCAGAAACGCCACAGTTCTCGGCCTTAGCGATGTTAAGCGAAGTTGCGCTCTGTTGTGTATTTTTGTCACCGGCGACACCGGCAACGCGGAAAATGGTATTTCGTTAGTGCGAGACGCTTTTAGGCATGTGTCGAGGAACTACTCAAGGTCTCAAAGCTAACATGGTTTTTGATGTGGATTATTTATTTTTTTAATTATTTAATAATTATGACGGATTATTTAGTTCTAATAGTTTCGTAATTAGGTTAATTTTAAGTATTACGGAATATTTGTTATTATGTAACACCAGCTTTCACCCACAGCTCCGCCCGTGTGGGTGTTGAATGAGTTCCTGACCTTGTCTCAATTTTTCTAGATGAAAAAACACGAAATTCTAAAAATGGCTTCCTATATTCAGTTACAGTTCTCAGTTAAATAGAGTGTTCCATATTACGGTTTCTGGCCGGCGAATAAAGTGTGCTTGTTTTTACCCGACTGCGCGACGCAGTGTAGGATAACGTGTTTGTCAGCCTACATATGTATGTATGTGTGCATATATTTTAATTTGTGGCGCTCCAAAACGTGTGGACCGATTTTAATGATTCTTAAGTCAATCGATTCGTCTTTTGAGTGTCACTAGAAACATGACAGTGATCAAAATTCAATATGGTTGAGAAAAATGAACATCCCGAGCTGACCGCTCGAGAGCTCGGCGGTCATCCATCAAGTATTTATACCGAGCCCAACGTCGCTTAACTTCAGCGTATGGGACAACCGGTATACAAGCCGTCCGTAACGGTATGGTCGATGAGTAAATAAAATACGTGTAGGTTGTTCATTTATGTTAAAAATGCATTAAAAGGTTAACGGGACAGAGTACATTAAATTATAATACGACTGCTTTATGTTTAAAATAATGCAATCAATTACTACGAGAGGGTATAGTCACAACTAATAATAATCTTTGTCAAAGCGAAATAGTGTTTATAATTAACGAGCAAGGTTCAAAATAAATTGGCAATTTCGATTCGTATTATGTTATGAAACTGAGGCTGAATTCGAGATGCGGCCAACTAGTGGTAGTAAACAAATTTCTCATTCCGTTTTTTTGCCTTCTGTTCAGGTACAACCGGCGGCCTCGCTTTTGCGGATGGCTTGTACTCGACGCGGTATGACGTAAGAGGCGCGGCTAGGAGGAGCTTCTGAAATGCTAACCACGACAAAGGTGTCGCGTCGGACGCATTGTCGGCCTTGCACTAGTTCGCCGAGCGTCTGGAGAGTGACGTGCTACAAAAGAGTCCATTACAATAAACTAGGACCGGATACAGACCTTGATTTGGGTACTAGATGATCATAAAGGCGATAATAATGTCAAGGACGCTATCGAAGTTCTAATATGTATACATGAGGTTCTATTTCTGTTTTTATCTTGATTCTTTGGAAACTTATTATTTCAAATTGGTAATTAAACGAGATTGGTTATATGACACATTTTTTTCTTGCAAAGTTTAACAAGAAATGGTATTCTGAATATCCATAATTTTCTAAATATACATAGCTCAAACATAATTTCGTTACTTTTGAACCGATTTGAATACTTGTTTCTTTAGTGTATAGCGAGATATAGCTTACACTTTTCGATATTGAGTGAATTTCTTCAATATTACAAGCAATGATGGATTAGTTGCTTAGTAATGTCTAGAAGTTTTTAGTCTATAGATGTCTTTAGTCTTCAAAGGCACCTACGGAACTCCTAAACAAAAAACTGCACACAGACACACAAACACACACACACACACACACACATACGTGCATGCACGCGCACGCACACACCAACGTCTATCTAATTTTATCTATGTGAAACATTAAGCCCTATTTCGAAACACAATAATGTATTCAAATAGTCTATAAAAGTTTGAAAATTCTTTTAAGTGGCGAAATTTATTTAAAATTTAGTAGATCCACGCTGATGGTCAACTTGGTTGCAGTTCGACAATATCATCGACGACACTCTCACAGAATACAGATGTGAAATAGCACCTTCCACTGTTGTGTTTCGTACAGTGAGCGAGAGCTCCGATAGCCCAATCCCCTTTCGACTAGACATCCTATTCTGTGTCAAAAGTGCCTGTGGTCCATTCCTCCTTCCACGAGATATTCCCTGTCCTCTTAAAAGAACCGCAACGCACTAGTGACTCCTCTAGAGTTGCGAGTATTCTTCTCCGGCATTGATCACCTACTCTCCTGTAGCTCGCATGCTTGTTTATCACTTATTATGCTATAAAAAAACACAAAAACTAAATATTTGCGATCACAATATTTAGTTCATTGTTTTGTTAAAAATGTAAGGCTTAAAAAAATTTTAAATACTGAAATAAAAGAAATTTTTTAGAACTACATACTTACCATTTCTTAATGAGTTTCGCTAAATCCGCGGGTACAAAAGATAAATATTTGGATAATTTTTTTGTTTGATATCGGTAAGAAGTTTTACTAAATTTATGATTTTATTCGTCCATAACCATCACGCTTTCAAATGCTAAAATGTTTCATTTATGCATTATGATCTGGTGTTTTGTGTTGCTTTCCTTTGATCTTGTTTAAAATAAATAAAAATAATATATATATTGATTTATACTTTATTTTATTTCATTGCTTCTTAACAAAAATCTGAAATGATGAATAGAATAAAATTGGTTTTGACCCTGAAAAAATTCCCATTTTATCCTGCAGAGAAAAATAAGTTCGTACATAGCCGGAGCTAAATAATGGATATGACGTATATCACATATCCGCCTGGTGTCGTTTTAAATTCCTTCTACAGTTTCATACGAGAATTTGAACTTTCGGACCGATATTCACTCCGACTTTTTGATATTCCAGCGTGTAGTTTCGCATCTACGTCCGTAATATGAATATGCAATATTTTAATGCAAGTGCACTTTTGCAGACTGTGCAGTTTCGGATAGCGCTGTGCATCGCTTTAATAACGTCAATGGACAGCGATATTTGAAAGATATTGAGATAGATTTTATTTTGAACGAAATGCGTGTCTGTGCGTCTGTCGATAGGTCAGGGCCGTGTTTACAGCAAAAACGATTCGCTTCTCTCTAGCCTCTTAATTTGCAAATCGTCAATTTTGCTAATCATCGATGTGCGAGTATGTTTTGCACGTAACCGATTATTTTTTTCAATTAAATCAAAGTCCGTAAAACAACTCCATCTGGGTATAAAATTTTCATGTCGTAATAATCACGCCACTATCTTTATATATAAAAATTCAACTTCCGTACGTTAGTCGCCACAAAAGCAAATCGACAAGCAGTCCTTCGATCGATTTCAAATTGTAACAAAACGTTGCATTTAAATACTTATATATGTTTATTAGTCTAAATTCAATGAAATGAGGGGAAATTCGACTAAGACTCATTAAATTTTTAAATTAGAACGTTACTGAGGTTTTTCCTTTCTGTTAAAAATTATATTTATATCATCACTGCATATATATTTCAGATTTTGTATTATTACGTTACCTGAGAGCGTGTACAAATATATCACGAGCCTACGTGTGCCCTAAAGCCCTGTAATACCTATAAATTTTAAAAATTAATGTTAGTAATAGTTGAAAAAACAGCACACGCTAATGAGATACTTGTAGGCGTTCTCAGCTACCCAAATATAATAATATATAAAAATGCATAGAGACTGATGTGCAACGGATTGGTATACTCTCTATTGAGGACTGTATGACATTATAAATTGGAGACGTAGAAGGAGCGTGAAGTACGACAAAAAGATAGTTCTAAATTAAAGCCCCGCTTCCATAAAAGTGGGAACAAAAAACTAATTGTGTCCAAATATTTTTTTTATTGATAGCACTAAAGCTCGTCAATAGCTACTAAACAAAAAAATATATATCGACTGACAAACAGACGAGAAAATTTTGCCTATTTATAAATAGGTCATATTATTAACAACCAGCTGTACTTGCGGCTCCATTCGTCAGGACTTGAATGACTTCCGTCACTATTTAGGTTCCAGCTCTGAAAATTGAAAAATTTTCAAAAATTGGGACGTTATTGTTTTCAGGCCAGATTTTCGAAAATCTGGTTTTTGTCAGATCTTAACATTTTAGGGTTCGTAAGAACTTAAAACGTATCACAACTATATTTTTGAGTTTGGAGAGCTCAAAAAAGGCACTAAAACCATTATTTTCATTTCGTCATGCTTAATAATTTGTTGCTTCATTATTTTTGAAGCGTTTTGAGGTAGAAATTACTACGAAATTTCTAAAATGATCTGCAGTCTTTCAGATTTCGAAAATCTCACAAACTCCTAGACAACTATATTTTTACCTTATGGAGCTCAAAGAAACATCGATAAATAACACATCGATCACAGCGAAAAGTTTTAGGGATGGCCCGTACGGTCAGCTGTTTTTCAAATTTTTTTATTGAGCGAATCTCTTTCAATCAAAGTTCCGAAGTCCGTCTATACTGTTAAGTCAAAAATGACTGATTGATTCTAAGTTTAGGTATAATAACGGCTACACCGACAAAAACAATTTTTTTTTCCATAGTAATGTAAAAACTACAAGCATTCATAATTTATTTTTAGGAATATTTATGACCGAAACAGCTGTCTATATCTAGTAAATAGACAACACCTTTATTTACTCTCTGGACGACCATTATCAGCTTCCACCCAGACCAATCCATGGTGAGCAAAGAACTTTAACTTCTCGGACGTACTGGAATGCATAAAAATGTAAAAGACTTTTAATGAAGAGTCTGTGTAATTTATTTCCCCAGTGTAGTCGTTCTGTGCTCCTACATTGCACAGGGAGCTGAGAGTTCTATTAAAATGCAAGTGGACAAGTTTGCATTTCCTAGTCGACATTTTTATGTCATAATAACATTTTCTCGTGAACCACGGATTTCCTCGTTCATTCTAACCCAGACCGTGGTTCGAATTATTTGCAACATAAAATTATTGTGGATAAAAGCAAACATTAATTATCAAAGTTAGTATATACGACATCGAAACTGATTATTCCTTACATTTGCTACTGTTACACAATACAATATGTATAGATTGGTTTTACATTAATGTACGTATATTGAATGTATATTCAACGTATGTACATTCACGCAAATTAATCACAACTAAGCGTACCTATGGTAAGTCTGTAACTAAGGGCAACACTCAGGCACCTAGACGGCATTCAAGGCTAGATCAAAGGGCAACTTGAGATTCCATTCGGGCGTTAACTGTCGAAGCAATTATTTTGAAATATGTATATTGTTTATTATTTTCTCTCTCGGGTCGGCCCCATTCGAGTTTTTGACTTGTGATGATACTCTGTTTGCTGCATTAATTTTTGTTTTCTTTTTCTGCTATTTGGAACCAAATACCGTAAATATAATAATATTTTGCGATGTGAATTCGACATGACTATAAACAATACGATATTTTTAGATTGGAAAATATTTCTCAAGTGCGTTAGATACGCACTTGAGAAAGCGCACACATTTTTTTTGTAAGGTTTATGTTAAATGGAAATAATGTGTATATCATGATATCATGTATAAAAATGTATCACATATATCTATGTACTATATAAATATCAATCTTTGTATTTTATGGGCTTCTATACCGTTAATCCAAATGCGGTAAACCCTTGTCAACTTGTTGCTTGCACTTACAAGAAGGTTACAGGTATATTATTGTTACGAAATGACTGTATCGGCGGTTTGAAAGTTGGGATCAGATGAAAAGAAATATGTAAAACAGCAGAAGGCGTATTGTTGCGAACAACGTACGTAAGCTAAAAATAGAGCGTTGAAAAGATTCCCCAATAAAAAAAATAATCGAGAATAGAATTCTCTAACATTAAGCAGTTCGCCGTTGGCGGCAGCGCTTTTGATGTTTATTCACAATTTATTTTTAAATGGATTTATTTTGTGGGATGGAATTTTTGAGAGGTAATAAATATTGTTTGTTTAAGTCAGATATGATGTGTTTACTTGTTGTGTCAGACGATTCAAGGCCTTTTTAGAAGGCCTTGAATCTGCCAGTCGACAGATATAAATAGTGAAGTGTGGCAAGTAGAAATAGAGTTTTATTTGTGCAATTAGAGCTTTTACAGGTCCAGTACGACCGACGATAAGGGATCAACTAGTTCCGTAGCAATTTACCGTGACACTGTATTACTTAATATACGTCTTCTGCTGTTATACGTGTTATTTTTCATCTTATTTCTATCTTCGAAACTCTCATAGCGTCATTTCGTAACATTTGGTATCTAATTTGGAATTGTGATGTAGAAAGTAGAACAAGACTGAAGATGAACGCGATGTTAAACTGCGGCCCAGCAATTCGACGATGGAGAGGTGTCGGGGGCCACTGTTCCTTCAATGATATCCGCTACTTCGGCTATCACTGATTTTTTTTGTTTTTGTTTTTGATAATCCTGTTCATGGAGATCAGGGATTAGACTCGCCACCAGGAAGAACAGGCCCGCCGTCAGGAAGAACATGTTTGCCGACTATGAAAACAGTCTAAAGAGTAGGCTCGCTGACATGATGAGCGGGTTCGACTACAGTAAGAGATGAAGATGTCCTTTATGAAGATACAAATTGAGTGAAAGCAAGAGATTAACGATGCTTATCATCGGCCGGTTGTACAAGGTATAAAAATAGTACATCAATTAGAATGCAAGGGTGAAGACTGGAATCTAAATAGCTACTGTTCCTGCCCAAGATGTTGCGGCTGGAAAATTTAAAGTGCTTCCATTAGATGGACCCTCATCATGGTCTGCATGTAAATTACAGTTTGAGGCTGTGATGAAGGCAAGAAAAACCAAAAATAGGCTTATACTGCACTGGCGCACTTATGGTCCTAGAAGTACTGCGAGAACAGGTAACATACGAGCTACTAATAGAAACACTAAAAACACACGGACGATCAAGGACAATTACTGAGAAATTTTAATTCAAGTCCTACAAGTGGGCGTGGTAACAGATTATAATTGTCTTCTTCTGTAGTTATATATACAATAGTTAGTCAATATGACATTGCTATTTTCCTTTGTAGAAAGCTTGAAATATAGATATGATACAAAAATTATAAGTTTTTGGGAACTATGAAGTATTGTAATTTTTTCATAATTTTTTTATAACAGTATTTATAAGAATACCTAATTTTTTTTTGAGATTATTAGTTTGTTTAAATTCACTAGATTTTCTGACATTGACTTTTGACCTCTTTAAATGTGTAAATTAATAATACATCATTATTGATTCAGAAATGAGCTTTTTCATTTCTTAAATGTTCTCTCACTTAGAAAGTTAGTAACTTTTAGATGAATTTGGTAATATAATTGGTTTCAGAGTTTCGAAATATGTGAAAAGAGACTACCTAATTTATTATGGGACTTAGGTCTACTCAAATTTCCTAGTACTAATATCGAAAATAATAAATCGTTTAAAAAATCAATAAAATACATAACTATGGTTTTTTTTACAACAATCGATCCCGTGATATGATTTCTGTGTTGCCTTTAATTCTCCCCAATCTGTGTGCTTTATAGTATTTGAAGTATGGGTATAATAATACAATTTAAATGAATTAAATTTTGTTCTGATTCAATACAAAGTATTACATAATTAACCTCAGAATGTCGAAAAGTTACTAAAAATAGCCAAGACTGACGGCTGCCGTAAATTGATTTCAACTCTAGTCGGATATTGTCGTTATTATAAAAGGTAGCGTCGTTCGATCATTAGGGCTTAAGACATCTCGACTTTCTATGATTAATTTCTACGAATGGCACGTCACTGACGCGTTTAAAATCGTCGACGCGTTCTCCATTGAGACGTTGCTCGATCCCGACATAAAGGAATGACAAAAACCAAAGTAATGATTTACGAGAGGAGTCTTCCACTTCACTCGAGGAAGAACACGGTCGAATCCCGCGAGAAGCGAAATTGGAGTCATTTTTCATTTCGCTGCACATACATAATATATCTCGTAATCGGCCGAAACATTGTAACTCATTAGCGCCAGGCGGGCGGTATCGCACACACGCCGCGAACTTCCTCCGCGTTGTAGGCAATAACTGAAAACAATTTTCAGCCTGAAGGGGAATTGTCGAGGCGCGTCCCGTTATCGCGCCAGAAAATAAACAGGGAACGCGCGGCGGCCGTTACCGTGCGGCGGGGGGAGGCACGGTGAGTCGACGCTCGGGGCTCTTCTTGCTGGCTGTACGTTTGTTTTTTTTCGCATATGTAATTGAGATTGTGTACCGCACGTCTTATGCGCATTTCATTCTTGCGCACCGTCGTCACTACAAGTGTCACACGACGCAGCACACGCGGGCGTAGGCAGCCACACGCGCGCACACAGATGGAAACACACATAAGCGTGCCCGCCCAATTATGTATTTTTTTTTAATTCAGATCGAGAACCAAAAGTCCTCCATCCTGGCCCCGAGGCGCCTAACGACTGCCTTCCCCGTCGTAATGACTACGTCCGGGACTGACGGCTTAACGTGCTCTCCGATGCACGGAGCGAACGGTTTTAATTATTTTTTAGTGATTCGCTTTAGTATTGTTGGTAATACTAAAACGAATTAGTTCTTTGACTTAAAAATTAATTGGTAAATTTTCCCGTGGTCAGGATCGAATGCGAAACGGTACCTTCTGATTCACGCTGTCGATCATGATTCCGATCCCGCTCTTGCTTCTTGTTCCGGCGGCGGTCTGATTCCCGGTTCTATCTTTGACTCAATTCCAATCAAACTATTCTCATAAAGGCATCCATTCCCTTATACCAAAAACTCGTCTACTGCCGAGAATTTTTTCTTATCATGAAACCATCTCGATCCTGATGTCGAGTTCTCGCGATTCAAACATCAGACCGATGTGACTGACTGATTTGATGATGTTGAACTTGATCCTCCTTTGTACGATTGCTGTTGATGAGCAAACTGCATAAGCATATAATTCTTTCAATGTTTATACGACTAAACTCATGCGCACAAGTTAGTATCTTTACAAATTACAGCCCAATTTTTTTATAATATTTTATTCTGATATATAAGCTATATGACTAAAAGAAATCTGTTAAGTTGTTTTTGGCTGGAAAAGACACAAAAGTCCATTCGTTTTCACAAATTTTCACTTTTATAATATTGATGGAATCTATTTTTAAGAAAGCAATTCCTATGAGATCGTCACTGGAAATGTTGAAAGTTGCCCAAAATTGCCAAAATTAGGCAGATATATATTTTTCTTACATACTTGATATCCTTAAATAATATAGAATTAGGTAATAAGTTTATAATAATGGATGACATTAAATGAATACTAACGATGTTCTATTTATCAAAACCAGATAAGAGGTTATTTTTATTATTTTGTTTGTTGGTTGATTCGGACCTGTTTCACGTACTTGTCTCATCCGCTAACATGCTTGGAATTTTGATCTAAATTATATTTTTGTCTCAAAATTTATCAAGAATGTGCCGTCAGAGAATAATTACATTCCCTAAATTGATAGATCATTTTTATTATCACTATAAACTCACGCCTATTTCCCAGCAGGGTAGGCAGAGACCACAGATTTCCACACGGCATGATTTTTACATACCTCTCTTGCCTCACTGACATTCCTCATTTCTGTCAGCCTTCTTTTGGTCATTAATCCTTGAAATTGATAATTCCTTAACCTTAGATACTCAGCAGTCACCAGTTTTTCAGTGTCTCGCTTATTAAAAACTTTTTTTTTTAATATATTATACAATAAAGGTTTTAGTTAAAGGTTAAATTGTTCGTTTTTTTTTGTTCGTAAAAGTCAACGAGTTTTTTAATAGTGTTTGGTGTTCAAATGTTTGTTTTATGAAGCGTCTGTTATTTTTTATTTCAGCTGAAATTTGTTACGGCGTTGCTTACTCAATATTATTATTGGTTGAAATTTATGGGAAATTTGCATGAGCGCAATAAAAAACAGACGTACGTAAACAAAAGAGTGAAAACATTAATACTGCATGAATTTTGATGTGCTGAAAGAAAATATTTATAAAATAAAGTAATTTGACTATTTAGTTAATGATTGCTTAATTATGTAATGTGTCAAGTTTTCCGATCCATCTAACACGCAAGTAAAAATTCTGTTATTAAAAATAAAATCAAAATCAATGCGCACTCAAATACGTTGAAAGATTGCAACAACCGTTCATTTCTTTAGCCTTTTCAAATGTAAATTTAGCTTGACTTAATGAATTATCAATATTTAAATGTTCAAACAGGGTGTGTTCTGGCACATCTCTGGAGAGCGTAAAATGATATGTGGGACAGTTTTGTTAGATGGATATAGCCCAAATTAAACAACTGTTTGGCAGAAGCAAGATCGTAGCAATATGTAAAATGACAATGAACGGCAGATGTAAATTTATTCCCGCTATAAATAAATTTAAATCTGCTATGAATAAATTTAAATCCAATTAATCGCGTCAATTCAATTTATTTTCAGAAATTGCTATACAGGTACAATTGCTTTGTTACAGTACTATAGATTTTGAGGCATTCGCGAGATCGCTTAAGCCCACTCGAAGAGCAAGTTCCTTATCAGTCCACTCGCCCTAAGTTAGGACGTTTCATTTTAAAAATAAGCGCAATGTACCGAGTTTTTCAGCGATAGAGGAATAAGCGCGCAGCGTAATCCTGTGCCTCCTTCTTAGAGACAATTTCGGCAAAACCAACACCCATACAATTTGTTCTCGTACAATGTTTTCTTTGCCTTTATTTTTCTATCCGTTCCGTTGTACCTAATACACAGAATTTTCCGTGAGAAGAAGTTCGCGTCCTCGCATCGCCTTGTATATTTTATATCTTTATATTACGTTAAGGTTTTCTGAAGGGAAAAGCTAGATATATATTTTTGTTGTTCTGTTTACTATGTTGAGCATTCTAGCTACAAAATGAACCATAATTTGACTGATACATCTGCGGCTAGGAAAAAAAAAAATTAATTATTACGTAAAAAAATACCTGGAATATAATATTTGAAAAATATTATATTTTACATGATAAACATGTAGTATAATTTATATATTTATTTTAGTTTTGTTGTTCATGTTCGATTTTTTTAAGTACTGGATTTTTTATCTTACGTTCTTAAGTAATTTTGGGGTACTTTTTTTTTTAATAAATATTACGTCGAAATACGGGAAATCGGTGGTTTTTATCAACACTTTTTTCCTTTTACAAAAATAGATAGAAGTGGCATTGGATGTTTATTCCTTCAAAACTAATTTCACTTTACACTAGAAATTGTACGCACACTTCTAAAGTTAAAGATATAACTACATTTTCGTGCTTGAAACATGCGCATCTACATCAACTTCGTACTTTGACGTTAAGTGCTCTTATGCACGAATGCAGGCATAACTTCTGTATATCATACATTAACATCTGAGAAGTGCAGTGATTCTTGTCACTTGTCTGATGAAAGTGAACATACGTAAGAATCCGCCAACAGGCAGTAGTATATATTTTAAACCAGAATGATCACTGTCTGAGATATATCGAGCGACAGACATATTAGGTCGTAATCGCGAGGGACGCTCTACAGGGTGATGAACGAGTTAGAAAGAGAATTGAATAATTAACGTTATATGCTCATAACATTTAGCGTCACAGGTATTATATTGCGGCATATTATGTGGTACATAAAATGGTGTTTGCAAAATTTGTATTCTTAAGTAATATCGATTTTTCGAGGTATTTTTCTGCGATCTAAATGCATTTAGTAATTTTATTAATTAACATTAATATGATATAATGTGGTAGATTTAAACTAGAAAATTTTAAAAGGTAAAATACTACCTTACGTAAAAGCGCCAGTTTTTCCCGCTGCAGCATTTTATCATAATATGCCATTGCTAAACTATTGTAGTTATCGACTGTATAAAAATTGTATGCAGCATAACATCGCACTCACACAACAGTATCATATAACATACGAGTAAATAATATAAACGTGCGATGATATGCAATATTTATCAAGGGTAATCAGTAATCCATTCAATTCCCAATACTATACTAGTTTAATGATTTCACATAACGCAGTATAAGATTGGCTTATTAATCAGTCGCAATAAATTTTCTTGCACGTAATGTTAATGTTTTTTTTTCCCCAACAGTCTAAGTGGAACATCGATTATTAACTTTAGCCGATGTTCGCCGTGCATTCCTTTCTATGCTGAACGCAATATAATCCTAAGGGATTTTTCTACAATTATGCCAATTACGCCAAACGCTAAAATATTTCCAGGTATAATAAACAAAAGCCGTCAACGCATGGTTGTTACAAAATAACAATAAAAAATGTACATTGCGCGGCAAAGTTATATAAATTCCGGTTCATTACAAAACTTTTGGTAAACGGATTAGAGGCGAGTGTGATACGCTGTTGCCTTGTTAGTAAAATGGCATTACGGCTGCGCGCCGACACGCTCCGTTTGTGAATTAAAATTAAAAGTTGGAAATGGAATTTTTCCACGTATACCTAACTATAAAAAAGGCGCACGCGCATGCCGTGGATATAGATTTAAAGTCTGGTTTTTATCCTGTTACAGATTTAGAATCGTTTAGGGCGACGTCATAGGTGTCGGATACTCCTTGGTAACATCAAAAGTGTTGGACATCCTTGTGTGCCTTTAGATATTTTATTGAAAAAATAAATAAAAGTCAAATAGAGGTTGGCCGCGTACGCTTATTTTTGTATTGTTAAACTAAAATTCGTATAAAATTAAATATTCTTTAACAGTGCCGAAGCCAAATGAGAAACCGACGTTTATTTTTTCTCACGCCATACATATATAGGGACTTTAAATAGGTTATCACTTTTTAATATACTATTATTTCGAAATATTCCAAAACACAAAAAAATATTTTGGTCCATAATGAAAAATTATATGACATCAGGCAACAAAAAGCTTTGGCCGTACACGCCATTCTTTTTTGCAATTTGTCTGTTGTATCGCAAATAAAAAACTTCAATTCAAAACTCTTTAAATTTTTATTTTTGCATACGATTCGCTAGCAACTCTGAGGTGGCTCACGGACTAATTGGTGATTCCATTCTGTGATTTTTATTGTTTGTTCTCCTTGGTAATTAATTAATAATCTATCAATGAAATTTTTGTGTTAATTGGATGATTATAAACATATTTCAACATTATTTTTATATAACATAACTTGCCACTCAGAGAAAACTTTTATTATGTCACTTAAATGTCAGTACCGTGAACATGACGCGGCGAAAGAATACTAAAGGTCCGTAGACGCACAGTTCTTTTATGGAAACTATTACAGAAAGGCAAACGTATATTTTACGTGCAAAGGTATGAAAAATTAAGTATCTATCACGTTATTATCACAATTACTCTCGAACGAGAATGAATGGATTTGTGTACTGCTAAAGTTACAAGTGCAAAGGCGGGCAACGCACTAGTGACTTCTCTGGAGTTGCAGGTCTCCGTGGGCGGCTGTGACCACCTACTTCGCGATGGATCGCATTTTCGTGTGCCTTTTATCAATTACTTAAAAAAAAAACTGTTACAACTATACCAACCCAAACAAAATATGTACAAAATTCTCGTTGGAGACGTGAAGTGTTGTATATTTGATAGTTATTTAGATATCAAACTTTTTAATCTGTCGCTACTTTGAAGCGTTACATTTGGAGATCAAGCTAATAGCTTTTAGCAACGTTTTGAAATAACTCAATGAGGCATGAATTTTGCTTTCAGTGCCCAGTTCTATTTTTTTAATTTTTGATAGACATGGCAAGTATTTTCCAAAATTACAATTTGAATTCGTTGAAATAATTGCTTCATTAATAAAAAATAAATTCTAATGACATCGGCAAAGGAAAGATAGCACATGAAAAACAATGTAATTTGTAATTTTCATGGAATAAAATAGCATATTTTTATTTTGATTAATTTGAATCCAACCAAACCGTTCTATACAAAACAGAATTCTCCATGGTGCAACGACAGAAAACGGTTCAGCGAACGCACAGAAATCGTAAGGCCCGAGTTTCGATAATTTTACATATAAAGATAACATGTGCCAAGTTCATCCCGGTTACAATATCTTCCCGGGTGGGGAATAAGCGATTCCGAAGTTATTCTCGGCACGTTCGTATCTACTCAAAGTTGCAACGCTCGGAGCGGATCCCAGTACGAGAGCTAGTAGCGCCGGAGTGTCCGCGCGCCCTGGATCCAGCGTATTTACAATTCCGCATGCGGATTTTAAAGTATCCGACCAAGTGCTGCTACGGACAAGCGTGAAGTTACGGAGATGCGGCGAGCGATGTAGCTCAACGCGTCTTCCTACGTCTTTGTACATCTTTGTACGTATTTGTACGTACATAATTGTTCGTGTATTACATGTCGAATCTTAAGGATTGATTTTACAATTACATTTTTACGTGTGCAATCCGCCGTAAGTTTATACATTCAATGTTGCAACCTGTGTAGGTAGGATTTCAATAATACGTTGACTGCATATTATTGGTTTGATGATGTTTTATATTCTATATGAATATTTAAGGCGATTGAATTGTCGCAAGTGCGACCATAAAGTGAAACCGGACTTATTTCGACATAGTTAAACTTTAAATCGGTTAGTAGCTTAGAAAGCCATAGATTCGGGTATGGAATTTTTTAAATTACGTGTGAACACCTCTTCAAATACGTTATCATAGCTAATAGGCAACCAGAAGATAGCGATGATAAAATCCGAGGACAAAGTTTGGCAATGACAAAAACTGACAGACAACAAATAAAATCTACATCTAAAAATTTAATTGGCAAAAAATCTAATATAATATTCAATTTCATATGCGAGCATGGAGCCTGTTGACCCACAACGCATCATTTCCGCTTAGTATCAAGTTTTGAAGCAGAGAAAGCACGCTGCACGTATTTATTTTGACTTGACAGTGCTTATCAATGTCTACCGGTTTTGGGCATCGAAAATGTAATTTAAATGTGAATTTGTTCAAAGTTTGATAAATTCGGTTTCAGGTCTTGTGACGCGACGATAAATTAACCATTGCGCAAACTCATTACCGCAGTATTGGTATTCGGGCGGCTGCCCCTCCGTACTTCGTCGGCGCGTCCGTAAAGTTTACTGTTTAGCATCAAACAGCTAAGTGGTTGTAACAGATGCTCGATCTAGTATTACATTAAAAAATACTATAATTTGTTATAAAGTGTGGTTGACAAGTATATTAAGGGGTTACGAAGTGATTTAGAATTGCAAATATCTCTTGAATTTAAAATAATAAATAAAATAGAATAGTAATACCGAATCGCCTATAGCGTTCTTTTTAGAAAATCAATAAATCTATATGGTTTTTATTAGCTTTTCGTATTAAAATAATCTCTTTTACAAGCATTCATAGCTTAATAATGACAGATATGAAATACATCAAGATATGTCCAGTGTCCGAGGTCATAAAACATAGCCTGTAAGCTATATGTTTGTGCGAGTATCTAATATGGACGTGTTTCAGGCTGAAAGTTGATTAGATTAAAAGCGTACACGTTAATCCGACGTAATTTACGAGTAGTCAGCGTTGTTGGTTAAGAGTATGTTTATGTTTCCCATCCCGATATCGCTCGCCCCACAGCTTCAATTTTATGGAGCATCCATTTCGCACTCGCTTTTAACTCTCCAATTTATCTAGAGGACCCGTCGGTAGGCGATGGGTGCAAACTGTATCGATGTCTCTGTCGTTTGAATAGCTGACGTCATCGTTAATGGAACTTTGCGACCTCTTTAGTAATGATATCCTTTTATTTTATTAAAAATAAAATAATCAGATAATGAAAACAAATACCAGAAAATAACAAATTTTTCACTTGACATGTGCTACTATTTTCTGCTCGACGGCCATATTGAACTCATTTATTAAGAATGCTCGTTCTCGAAGACGGCTGCGAAGTAATATGACGTAAACTGTTTAAATATCACGATGCGCCGGTGGCGATGGAGTTTACTCTCGTCACCGTTAATACCAATTTGTTTATGGCATACCGTTGGTCGTTGGTCGAAATTCATTTGTACCTTATAGGGATTTAAATTTCTGAGAAATAATTGACGGTGTCTACGTGAGGTGTGGTGGTGGAGCGGCCGCCGTGTAGCCTTCGAACCAGAAAAACAAAGCTGATCACTGATGAATTCACAAATCAATTTCAAAATAACTTTTGCGTGTTTCGAAAAACACTTTGTGGCGGTCGGACCGGGGTGTTGTCGCCTTCTTGATGACGGCGGTTGTTAGGAACCTTCAAACCGCACTGGGTCCTCGTGGAAAGCTTGGAGTCCAAGTTTCTAGACTTGAAATTAAAGATTGTGATAGCGGATTAACGCGTTCTCCGAGGCACGGAACGAGAGGCTTAGTTTGACTAAGTTAAAACCTCTTCGGACAATTTGTTCTAAGTCAGTCTCGAACCCGGTGTATTTCGGTCCGAAATCAAAAATCTTAATCGCCGAGCGGCCACAGCCCTTTCCGTACACCGTACGTACTTCAATAAGCGCCCGTGTTTGAACTTATTCATTTTTTTTCAATATTTGCTCTTTATTGAAATTTCAACAGAGAGCTCATTGCGCAACGTAAATATAATTTTCTAAGGGCGATATAAAATAATAACTTTCTAGAGCTGAAATTAAAGACTGTGGTAACGTACGCGGGTGTGGTGAGGAGATAAGTACCCAACACGCTGTCGCATAAGCGATTGTCAGCTAAATAAATGCGTGACATGTCATATTGTAAGATGAAAGTACGGAATATTGCGCGGGACGCGTGGGCGACTTCGATGGCCTCGATGGGCCACGTTTGTTATTCTTACCGTCCCCGTTCCTCAGATCACTCAGAGGACTACTAACCAGAGCGAAGTTTTCAATTACGACTTTCCTCAACACCTCGACAGTCCCCTAAGTGTGCTTTGGCGGCAAACCGCATTGAAGAACGGACACGGAAGAATATTCATTTTGAACCGGCTAATATCAGATTTATAGGTTTACTAGCAGACCCGGCGAACTCCGTTTCGCCACCAGATTCGTTTTATGTAACATTTCGTTTGGTGATTAAAAGATAAAGAAAAAAATTTTTGTTATATATTTGAAAAGGAAAATATTTATTTCATTTCACACAGTAATAAATTCATTTCGATTACTAAAATGAAGTGTTATTTAGTTGAACTTCCCTAAGTAAATGAAAGTTACTCTTTGATGTCGCTACAAATCCAAAGTAAATACTGAATCGAAGCGTTATACGTGTCCGCAAATTATCCGTTTCATTGTAGTGCTCTTTGGTAAACCACATTTTTGTTTTTGGTCTGACGTTAACACAAACAAAGCGGATGGTTTCCCAACTCGTGAACACGCAACGTATAACTGCCCATGTGAAAACAATGATTTTCTAAATTTATCCCGCAAACACTAAGCGATTGGCCTTGCGACTTATTAATTGTCATTGCGAACGCAAGGCGAACTGGGAATTGCAATCGTTTGAAGTCAAACGGAAGATCAGTCGGAATCATTGGTATTCGAGGAATACATACATTTTCACCTGCGTACTTTCCGTTAATAATGGTTGCCTCAATCAAATTCGGCATAAGTCTCTTTACCGAAAGTCGAGTACCGTTGCAAAGTCGCGGTGGATTCAAATTACGCAGTATCATAATAACTGTACCAACTTTGAGTTGCAAGTTATGTGGTGGAAATCCTGGTATCTCCAGAGAGTTCAAAACTCCGTTGGATAATTTACTACATCATCGGGATTTGTTATTGAATCAACGGATTTGTATGTCACCAAATCGCCAGCAATTTTGATTGAATGGTGAAATTCAGTGCGTGGACATCATTATTCTTTGCGGCAAGAATTGCTCGTTGACTTAACCAAGCATAATTCTTATAATTCTCACTAATGTTTGGGAAAACATTTTCAATAAGAACTAATTGAGTGTCTACAAATCGGCAAAAGTCGTTGGTAAGAGTAATTAATCCAGATGTCGCATCAACTGGGACTTTTCCATTTCCAACATCTAATAATTGTTTGGAAAATTGTGCAGCACTTTGATCATTTTGAAGTTGAACTCTCATATTAGTGGTTAGCGATAATTTTTACGTTATTCCATAAAGGTGATGCCTTCAGGCAAGCATTCAATTCATCTGCAGGCGTTCCACGGGAACTACTGGCAACGTCTGCCTGAAATCGCCTGCCAACAATATCATCAAGCCGCCAAAGATGTTGTTATTTCGCCGAAGATCCTTCAGTGTGAAGTTAAGTGCTTCAAGTGATTTCTTATGTGCCATTGTGCACTCATCCCAAACAATGAGCTTGCATTGCATCAACAATTTTCCCATTGCACTGGATCGGGAAATATTGCATGTTGGAGTATCAATTGTGTTTAAATTGAGTGGCAACTTAAGCGCAGAATGTGCAGTACGACCGCCATCTAGAAGAGTCGCCGCAATTCCAGATGATGCTAACGCCAAAGCTATGTCACATCTTGATCGAATAGTGGCCAAAATCAATGAAATGACAAATGTTTTCCCTGTTCCTCCAGGTGCATCCAGGAAGAATAGACCACCAGTATTATTGTCCACCGCTTGCATTAATGTTTCGTATACTTGTTTTGCTGTTCATTCAGCAACGGAACATTATTTCTAACGAATTCCTGCAATGTATCAACATTGTATTGCAGCTCTCGATTTAATTCTTGGTTGAATGAATCGTGCATCGATCGATTTGGCGCAATCATTCCTACTTCAATCAGTAGCTTGTTTGCAATAGTCAAGCATTGATCCTCAATCAGAATCAATCCTTCATTGTAGATTTCATCGGTTATTTGGATGTCAGGATTATTCGTTTGAATGCGCAAGCGATGCAAGATATCTTCACATATGGCGTCTTTGTATTTGTTCCATAACTGAATTGGTTGTGAAGGAAAACATGTGGTGATGATAATTGCGAACAGCGTTCGTATTTGGTACGCATTTGATGAAACAACTGAATCTGCAAGTGTTAAATCCCAATGAGAATCGTTCTCCAGCAAACCCAATAGTTGACATGCTTCTCGATATGTTTGGCATTGGTGGCCATTCACAGTTTTCAAATGCGCAAATGATTTTGGTCCACGTACATTTACTAACAGCAGTCGCAAATAAAACATTCATCGTTTCTAGGATGAACAGTGTACATACGACCTAGTGCATCAGTTGAAAACACCTGTGGCCAGTCTGGAACTGGGGTTCCTTGTTTGCGACGTTGGAATTTCTTTGTTGATTGATTCCAAGTGTAATACTTGGGCATTTCAACGTACATCAGCGTCGCTGCGAATGGATCTGCTTCACACATTGCAAAGAAGCTAGTCAATGTTGTCGATGGTGGTCTCTCAGCTCGTTGTGCCGCATTAGCCTCAGTGAAGTAAACTCTTTGGCCATTTTCCAAATGCACTGCTAAATGTACAACTGTGGGATATCTTTCATGAATTTGAAATGACAATAATCGCCACAGTGCTTCATTAGTACTGACGTATCTGCCCATTTGGAAGTTGCTGATTTCGTCATTCGCATTTTCCGACGCAATACCAAACACAGCCATGTCGCTGCCTTTGTGACGTACTTGCACAAATATTTGATTGATTTGGCCGAATGACAACTCTCAACGTTTGCATGTGTTTCGAAAATTCGTGATAGCAGCGGGCAATATGGTACAATGAATTCATTTCCGATCTCAATCTCTTGATTTTGAACTTTAACTTTGATAGTTCGACCGTTATCTTCCTTTGAACGCCGACGATAAACTGGATATCCATCGTTCCCTGTGACTGTTTCAGCAACTAACGGTCGCGGATATCGTTTTGTGCACTTTCCATCAGCCATGCAAGGCGATAATGGATTTAATGCACCGCACGGTCCATGCACCATCTGTGTCGTCACAATGTCGTGTAGACGGGGATCAGTGACTGGATCAGGAATTTCAGCTGATATGATGTCATCCACTTCATTTGAATGTAATTTGTTCAGCAACCAAATTAGGATATGAGCATGCGGTAGTCCACGCTTCTGCCATTCCACCGAGTACATATAACAACGTGTGTCACCAAAACTCGATACTTAGTAAGCACATCCATCATAACCTTGAGTTTTGCTGAAATACTCTGGCGATTATGTCATGGCGATCTTGCGGTTTTTGACCCGGTTCCAACTCGCGTTCAATTTCCGTCCACTTTGGATTGCATGTGACCGTAATAAATAAATCCGGAGTTCCATAATTTCGCACGTACGTCATAGCGTCTTGAGCGTATTCGTGCATGTGGCGTGGGCTTCCGATATAAGTTGATGGGAGAATCGTCAGTCGTCCAATATTCTGAACATCACCATCTGAATGAATAGCATCACGCAAGTGTATATAGTCCTCAGATCGTAGCTTTGCCTGATTGAATCGGATGAACGCTAAACGTTCGGTCTCGACTTTGACATACATGTCGACAGCGAATTGCTGGAATAGCCGACGGCACTTCAGAATGACATTCTCCTCATGTGTACGAATCATCATACGATACGCATAGTAATTCATTGCGCTTAGATTTTTATTCGTTGATACTCCTGAAAATACAAAATTAAATGAATTGTTAATGGAAACCAATAATAGTAATAATTGAAATAATTAGTGTGTGAATATTGTACCTGTAATTGGATCGACCATCTTCAACGTGATGTCGTATCCGTCTTGCCCTGCCAATAAATGATTGGATATTGTAACGCATCGTACAAACGATGTGTCTCGTTTACACGATGCATGATATTGCTTCTTCGCTGAACGACAATGTCTCGTGATTTAGTTGGATCGCCAACAATAATTGCAGCAACATCATTAACGGTGGGTGCATTGAATCTTCGCACATGTTCACCTGTTGGGGTACAATCCGCTCTTATGACAAATTTGTGCGTATCCGATGGCATTCGTTCCAATGCTGTTTTGAACATATTAACCACAGCATTATTAGCGTGAAAAATGCTTGCAACTGTTCAATAATTCGTCTCTTTAACTGTTGTGCTCCTGTATATTGCACCGCACATTCAGCTGATCCACCATCGACGAAATGAAATATATTTGCAGAAATTGATGCGGTTCATCTGGTGTTGGCACCATTGAACCATGCAAATGATATATTTGTCCTTGTATCTGTAATTGCAAATAATCATTAAAATTTGTTGAAGAATACGTTGTAACTTCTGATCGTGTGATGGTGTAGTGTGTGGTGTATATGCAGTTGTTATGTGTTGCAATTCATTGTGTTGGTGTGAGTGATTGGTTATGTGTGTTGTATCTTTTACCTTGCAAGTCGGCATGAAGCCGCCTTCTCGAATGATATTAGCTCCAAAGGAAGTCATGCGAAAGCAGTTATTGTATTCAAGGATGTGTTGAAGAAAATGGCTGGAATCGGGATCACTTCCATCGAACAATGTTTTCAGTGGCTGTGGTGGTGTAAGTAATGGATCCAGTTTGACTTTTCCACTTGCGCAGCACAATCCAGCCGTTTCTCTTTGAACTTTAACGCATTGCAATATCGGCATATAGTCGTCATTCGTCCAATATCTAAATTTTCATCATCACTGTAGTTCGCAGTGGGATCATATTGGAATGCCAAGCGATTGTATGATGCCAATGATCTTCGTGTGCTCACGCGATGTCTCAATCGGTCATTTTCTCTTATTATATTTTGTCTTTCTTCGCTTAAGTTCCTTGAATACACTTGTTGCTAGCTTGCATGTCTTGTGCGGCGGCCGATGCTCGCACGTCGTCCTCTAGGCATTTTGGACTATGGACAGAGTGTTGAATTTAACCTCAAATGCACGATCCACATAATTTACACTCAGCTTGAATGAAATTAAATGAGCAGAGAACAATGAGTAGCTGTCAAACACTTTATCACGCACCGGCGCCATCTACTTGAAGTATTGAATATTAGTTTGTAGTACATGCTATGTATCAGAGATGGCGCTGTATATGAAAAACGATTTCCCCACTTTTCTGTTGAATTTTTCCTGAATTTTCTTTGCTATAAACCTCACGGAGCCCGAGACCTTTCCAACGAATGCAAAACCGTGGAAATCGGTTTGTGCGTTCTGGAGTTATAACGTCAGGGAGGAAAACTGGACTTATTTTTATATAGTAGATATAAATATACACTTAAAAATAAGAAGTATATGTTTATATATACATAAAAAGTAAATCTTAATTTGTTTTTTAAGACTCAAACGAGTCTTAAACAACAAATTAAGACTTATTTGAGTTTTAATCGGCAATGCAGAAAAAAAGATAGTATGCGGAAGACATGGGAATAAAATTGTGAAAAGTAATAAATAATTGCTATTTTGAAAATGACTACAATATATGTAATCAAAGATTTGCTGCATAATTAAGATAAAATAAACATTTTATTTTGGCAATTACTTATTCATATTGTATTAGTATAAAACTTCTTATTATCGCGAAAAGAAGATGAACGGAAAATGTTTCTAAACTTTAGTTTTAATAAAATTATAAACATTAATTACTATTCTCTTGTAAATCGATATGACATATTATATTTTCAAACATTTGAAATACCAATATATTTTGACGTGACAACGTCTTAAATTAGGTTGCGGCTGGGAGTCACTTATGAAAAAGTGTAACGCTCGGTAACGTAACGATGAGTCACCGAACGAGAGAGAGGCCCGCCGAATGCCTTGCGTCTCTCCCACTCAACTATGATCGGTCGCGCGCAGCACTAGAGAATTAGTGCATAGCTTGCAAATGTATTGCAAGTTATTGTATGTATATTTGTATATAAATACGTATGTATGTGTAAAGGTAAAAATAAAATTTTGTTAATATGAAATTCAGTGCGAGATTCTTTGTATAAATTAATGTTTTAAATATAATTCTTTGTATAAATAAATGTTTTAAATTGTTACTATTATTTCATCCTTCTTCCTACTATACGAATGAATATTCACATTAAAATGATTTTACCATTCAAAGTCGTTGTCACGTAAAACTTTCGCCCGTATACCGACTTTACAGGCAACCAATTTTTTTTTTATATAAATTTGCACAGCGTAAACGGAACGATATCAAATATTTCATAATTAAAAAGTAGTCAAGCTATTAGTAAATCTATAAGTTTAACTGATATTTTTGCAGGAACATTTTTAAAATATCGCTGATTAACGAAATATAGATTTTAATTTTTTTAATATTAGATATGTTTTCCTTATTATTTTATTATAACAGTTACTGTCAAAAAATGCTCCCATAAAAATCATTAACTATATTGTCTTAAATAATTTAGGAAACAAAACTTCAGTGACAGGCTCAAGAGATAAGTAGGTACTTGTTAAATTTTCCTGGAATATGAAAACTTTGGACATATCCATTTATTAGTGGTTAAGAAGCTTTCGGTGGGCGTATGATTTAGTACACGTACACGTGGGCGAAAGCTCTGATGAGTTCAGGCTGCGAGGGGATAATTAACAAAATTGAAATATGTACCCTTCTCTCTGTTAACTTTTGATCTGGAGTTAGATATGGGATAAATTGGAGATTTACCAATTAACCGGATTGTAAATTAAATAATTCGGCAGTAGCATTTTGTACGAGTACATATGAAAGAAGGATGTTTCGTAAAAAAATAGTTCTTTGTTGGTTCTTAAAGATCTTATACACATGTTTTCATCTGTGGCTTCACCCGCGTGGACACAGAAGGAATTCGTTTGTATTGTATGGCGAGCGGTCTCTTTGCCATTTACGATTACGGTCATGATATCGCTTTCGATTTATGTAGCGGTGACTGTGACAATTTCGATAGCAGTCTCGTTTTCAATTACAGTCCGGTCGGGTTTCCAGCTCCAATACCGGTTTCGTTTTCGGCTCCGACACCTGTCCTGTTTTTGATTCTAATTCCGATTTCGTTCTCGATTCCGATCCTGGTCTGTAGGCTTAGGCTGTGCTTTTAGATGTAAATCAATTAATTGATTTTCCTTTTTTCTCGTTCTATTATCAAAACCAGTAAGAATCTCTTGGAAAGTTTTTCAAAAATTACCATATTAATAGGTTTTAATAAAAATATCTTTCTATTGCTGTCCAAATTTCGCGGATTTAAAATATTATTTAATGTTCTCTTATATAAAAATGATATACGAATGTAGATACCAGCTAGTGCGTTTTTTTTTTGTAAATATTATTACATCTGTTTGTTCAACGACACTATTTGCTACCGAGGAAGGAAAACTCGGTGCAAATATTTACACTTTAAGGGTACATAAAAACTACCCTTGCTATGTGTGGACACTGCAATTAGGGTAGAGCAGGACACGGCTTGCAACCTGTCTTTGGATGTGGGCTTGTAGAATTAACTTTCTGAGCGCGACATAACGAACACGCCATTTGGTATCTGTTGCATATTTCTATCTTTTATAACAATCTTTCTGATTTAGTACTTGTATTAATGCGAGGGCTGCTATTTCTGTATCCGGAACTGACCACATACAGAATAATATTTAAAATTAGAACATTTAAAAATTGAATTCCTTGGCTGTAGAATACAGTTTGTTTCATGTAGCTGAAAATTGTTTTACCTTGTGGCGTCATTTTGAAAAATGCGTGTCTTTGTCACCATGGATTTAACTCGTGAAAATTTTCGTGCGACGATTTATTACTATTTTCGGTTTTCGGTGTCAGCTAACTCAAAAACAGTGCATTGATCAACTCATTTCGATATATCTGATGTATGGCGAGCATATATAAGACTTACGAAAATTTATCTGTAAAAAAAAATTGTTAGCGTTGGATTCCGTATAACTTGAGCATTGATAAAAACAGGCTCGTATTGGTTGCTGCAAAAAAAAATGATAAATAAACAGAATTATGACGTGTCAAAGCTTTTACACAGCTTCTACATAAGCTTCTACACAGGTGATAAATATTGAATCTATGCATACGACTATGAAACTAAACAACAGTTAACGATGTGGGTATTCCAAGATGAGCCGAATCCAAAAAAAGTGATTCGTGCCAAAAGCACTTTGAAGCAAATGGTTGCCTTTTTTTTGGTATAAATGGAGAAGTGGTTGCCACTAGACAATCGTAAAACGGTTAATTCGAAATAGTACACGACCATTTGTTTACTAGTCTTTGAAGCAATGGTAAAAACAACCGACAACGCAGAATAATTCTTAATCAAGGCAGTGGTAGCTGTCACATGTCGGTCGAAACAATTCGATTTTTCGAAGATCGAAACCAAGAAATGACGGGTCATCCACCGTTCAGCCCCGTTTGACACCCAAAAATTTCTTTTTATTTCCAAGCGTGAAGAACAAATTAGGTGTTTTTCGAACCGTGAAGATGCCGTTGATGCGTTCAAGATGCACGTTTTAGAGATACCTCAATCAGAATGGAAAAGGTGCTATATAAGTTGGTTTTAGAGTATGCAAAAGTACATCGATCATTGTGGCAAATATTTTGAAAAGCAATAAAACCGTATTGAATGATAGATGTTTGTTTATTTTTGATATTTCGGACACATAAATAGCAGCCTTTGTACCAGAAATTACATGAAGTATTTACAAATTACCACATTAATCAGTTTTAATATAGAAATAACGATAATAACAAAATTAAATTTTGATTCCAGTAAGCAATGCGAATTGCGTATATTTTGAACGCTTATATTTGCCTATAATTAGACGTACATTAATATAATAAAAAAGAAATTGATTTAATATTAAAATGCAAGAGAATAGGTTACCGTAGTGAAATTTAAACTGTAGAGTTATAGATTGGCAATATAATTTATAAACAAAGACTTTGCTCAAACGCATCTCTGACTCTGTTGTCTAGTTTTACTTAATCTAAATTGAACGACTTGTTGCCTATAGGTAACCAGTTTTAAGTTATGATTTCGTCCGTATCATCCTTTCTAGAACAATACCAAAATTTAAATCTCTTTGAGGCTGCCGCACAGTAACTAGATTTCTGACTCAAGGTTGCTCGTACTGAAAATGGAGCAACGATAATTATTTGAAACATTTGCTTACGTGTGTATAATATTTTACATCTGTTTGTTCAACGACACCATTTGCTACCGAGGAAGGAAAACTTGATGAAAATATCCACACTTTAAAGGTAGATGAAAACTACCCTTTCTCTGTACAGAAACTGATATTATTGTCTCGATTGACTTAGGTCGAACAAAATATTGAAATGAATGGAATCTGCATTTTTAATACAATTTTTTTATTATTTTTTTGTTAATAGTTTTTTGTAATTTTAAGAAATATTAAAGAAAGATCTTTGTAATTGTTTCATAATTATTTATAAGAGTGTAAGTATAAAACTAAATTAATTTGCTAAGGAAAATGACAAGTGTAAAGTTAAAATACTAAAAAAAAAATGTTATAGACCGTAAATAATTGTATGTGGTACAATAGAATTGTTGCTAAAAGATTTAACTCACAAAAAAATGAAAAGGAAATAGTATAAGATGTCTTACTTTGTTGATTTAAAAAAATAAATAAAAATGTGGTTGTAGGCTATACAGTGAAACTTCTGTTTTGTTTTATAGCTTAATGTTCTAGCAGGTCATGAAGAAGATATTGAATGATCGTTCAAGTGGACCTACCTGATAGCTTCAATACTCAACTCTTTACCAAAGAAATGGAAAAGGAGGTGGCGGCATGGGGTTTACAGCCGAAATTTAAAACGCACTGATTTGATCTTTCGAAGGTTCCAGAATAGATTTTTTTTTGCATAATTCCAAATTTCACTTTGCTTACGTTGTTCCATTGATGTTACGCAAATCGTGACACGGCTGTTATTTATGGTTTGCTATCGAACTGCAGTTCGCAACTGAATGCGCTAGATAAGAACCGGACGGGTGCAATAATACTAGCGCCCTGAAGGTTCCGTACTTAACTATGTATTTAGATATTTCGTCCATCAAGAGTCTCGATGATTTTTGCCCCCTTTCGATATTTATACTGGCGAGATATTGGTTATAGGAAATCCGAATTTTTCTTTTATTTTCCAAAAGATATAGTTTTTTTTATAATACTCCAATTTTTAAAAATTTCAAGTCTTCATTGAGAGAATTTAAAAAAAGATGCTTTCCTGTATATTAGTCTACATCACAGTACATTCTTCAATGGCAAGTGTTAGCTTATAGACTTAAAAAATATTTTTCTTATGATATAACAACAAATTACCAGTATTCATAATTTTTTTTAATTATGCAGTAAGACCTTTCTTATTAACAACTCATTATTCTAAATCAATAGGAAGTACACTATAGGTTTTGATTTACTTACGAGTTGCATAATACAATGCATAAAAAATATCGTATTTGTTAATTATGTTGACATAGTTCGCAAATTAATTTCAACTTGATACCTCCTTGCGTCCCTGAGAAAAAGGGCCTTGACAGGCAAACAGACGAACAATTATTATGATCTTATAAGAATTTCTTTTTTCCTTTGAGGTAGTCAACTTTATAAACGGTTAACCGCAATTTGGGTTAGCCTAGATAAAATTACGTAATATAAATATTGCATCGCTTAATACATTTTTATTTTATAATTTTATCCCAAAGAACTAAAAATAGATCGTTCCTTTACCAGCTTGTTCGTTTTCAAATATACTAGAAACTTTTCACAGATACTTTCAGTTTCAAGTGGGAATTTTAAAATTTTGAACTTCTTAAATGATTTCCTTCTAATTTCCAATTTAATTTGTAATGACTTTTGATAGGTTAGTGCTGAAGAAAAAGTTTAATTAAAAACTAACTTTCTGTTTAAAATAGATTTAAAAGAAGACCGTAGAAGAAGCCCTTTTAACTTTCTTTCAGATTTAAACTATAACCTGTAAATTATTAGTAAACAATATTGAGCATTTTTCAAAATTTTAATTTTTTCAGATTCAGAGATTAGAGAAGGGGAATGGGCAATTTAGGTAGATATTCTTTGATATCTTTTAAACTCCATATTTTATAATTAAAGGAAAAATTTTATTATAAAAATACCCTTGGCTATTTTTATTTTCAATCTTCTAATTTTACTCTAAAATGTTATCCAAAATCAGTAGTCGTTTATTTATGATATACATCGGTGATCGGGTCATCTAACTATATTTATTGACCTTATTGCAACTTTGGGAATAATGCTTAGAAGAACGTAGGTTGTGACAGACAGACAAGTAGAAATCCAGAGCAAGAGTGATCTAAAGGTTTCGTTTTTCAGTCGAATATATGGAACCCGAATATTTAATTGCAAAAACATCCTATCTGGTTGTGAAATCGAAAACCCTAATAAACAGCAAATTCAGACGATGAACATCAGCATGCTTTAGCGTCACAATCGGGCCTAGCATGACGTCCTAGAGAAGAATAGCTATTAGGTAAAAGAGATAGCTCTATAGAGACACTCTTCTCTAGAGCGCCATGCCAGGCCCGCTGGACATACCCAGAGCGAACATAGGCGTTGCCGCTTTAATTTCACGGCCGGTGGCCACAGACCACCTAGTTTCAGTAGCGGACCGAGCGGCAAGGGCACTTATATTACGATTTTAGTATTTCGCTTATTCCGAAAAAAAAAAAAAATTACCGAGTTTCTCAACTTTTCTTTTCCTTCAACACCGTCGTCTCAAAAACGAGTGGCGCGAGTGACCCTAATTGAATTTTCAAAGGTTTTCAAGTTTGAATAAATGGACTTCAATTAAAATCATCGATTTTCAAGGAGTCGTGTCGTGTCTTTCACCCCACCGGCTCGATACACCGTCCCATATTCATCTCTTTTCAAATCAACGCTGCTAACGACCGCCGTCGTCACCGACGCGACGAAAACGTCAAATCGGGGGCGGAAGAAAAAAAAACCGGCCAAGTGCGAGTCGGACTCGCGCACTGAGGGTGCCGTACAGACCTGTAGGTATATGCGTAAAAGTTTACCCATCACGACAATCGAGTCATAGTTATGGTATTTTTATTGCAAAATGAAATCCATAACATTACAATGTGGAAAGCTGGAGAAGTGTAAATTTAAAACAAAGGTCTCTTTATCGTTTCAGTAATCCTTTATTTTATATTAATATTTATCATTTATTATATAATAAAACTGAAATACATACACTAGCCTTGCAGCAGTCTTGCAAAAGTTATTTTTCACAATTATTTATTTACAAAGTTTTTTAATCACTATTTAGAATTCTGGTTCAAAAATACTAATTAAGTATTAAATTGGAACCAGATCTGTAAATGATGACTGAACAAGCGTCTACCTGTTGCCGTTATCAATATTGAGCGAAAATGAGCAAAAAATCACGTTTGTTGTATAAGAGCCCCCCTTAAATATGAATTTAATTTTAATTTAATTATTTATTTTTAAAGTAAATATATAACTAAATATTCTGAGAATATTTCAAGCGTCTACCTGTTGCCGTTATTAATATCGAGCCAGAACGAGCAAAAAAATCATGTTTGTTGTATGGGAGCCCCTTAAATATTTATTTTATTCTGTTTTATAGTATTTGTTGTTACAGCGGCAACAGAAATACATCATCTGTAAAAATTTCAACTATCTGACTATCATGGTTCATGAGATACAGCCGGGTGACAGACGGGCGGACGGACAGCGGAGTCTTAGTAATAGGGTCCCGTTATTTACTCTTTGGGTACTGAACCCTAAAAAGACAACCGGGTCCAGTGTCCCAGCGTCGTTAACGTGCTCTCGGAGGCACGGAGCGAGTAGCTAAATTTAACCAAGTTAAAAACAATCCGTTCTTAGTCAGGATCGTACTCGGTATATTTCGGTAAATCTTATACTCTCAATCGCCGAGCGGCCACCGTCCTATTCTTACTCACACCGTACGTACAACGATAGGCGTCCATGTTTGAACTTATTCATTTTCCCTTAATATTTGCCCTTTATTAAGATTTCAACAGAGAGCTCATTGCGCAACGCAAACAGAAATTTCTAAGGGCGACATCAAATAATCCGTATTAAGTACGACGTTCGCTCGCCCGAGACGGCCATACGGTTTGGCGAGCGGTTCGCGCGCGCTACGGCTCATTAATTTATATTTATCGAGAGAGAGATGCTTAATTTGATGAGTCCTTCAACTCTAACATAGGGAGTCGATTCGTTGCAAATCCATTTCTAAGAGCTCGGTTGATTTGGGTTGAGTGATTTCGGAAATTAATATTTGTCAAGTGTCAGACGGTGATTTATATACAAAATGAAAATATTAGAAAAATTACGAGATATGTACATATACTTTATCAATTTATTTACGTGTATGGTATTAAGAATGTTCAAAAGTGGCATTTTTATTTTATAAATATTATTAATTTCGGTACGAAAATGAAGAGTGATTGGTTCACAAATATAATAAGCGACAGAGGTTTATACATTTAGCCAATTTCGAAACGCAAATACGGTGCAAGAATTTATATATGAATATAAATTTCATAGTGTTGCGTATTATTTAATGATGCACTTACGTACAAAACAAATCCATTGCATCATACTAATATTACAAATGTGAATGTACGTCTGTTTGTTACGCTTTCACGCCAAAACTACTCAACCGGTTATCATGAAACTTTGTACATATACTCTCGAAGGGATTAGAAGTAACATAGGATACTTTTTATTAAAAAAAATCATCATATGCTTTCGTACCTATCTATCCTTACAAACTATAACGTTTATAATACCAATAATACATATTAGTAAGATCATCGTAAAAAATACTTAGTTCCAGTTTACATATATTACACAATATAATTGTTCGAACATTTATAACTGGAGAATAGCTGGACCGATTTTCATTTTTAATTTGTTGTATTTGTCTCCGTCCCAAATAGCAAAATAATATAAAAACATTGAAAAATTGACAAAAAAATAAAATGCTTTCTATCATCATTATCACAATTTTCCATCACCACGCGGGTGAAACCGCGGGACGCAGCTAGTAGGAGATAAAAAAGTCCCCCCACCGCATGGAAACTGTTTAATAATTGTTACAAAAGATAGCTGTATTAACAAAAATAGTTTGATATAATATTATATATTAAATTATATATGAAATATTCTATGGCCATCATTTTGTGGACGTAACAAAATATTAGTTTTGTTAGAAAGTTATTTCTCATCAACAAAAAATAACTTTCTCCTAATACAGAGTTAAGTTCAGAATTTTAATATTCACGTTCACTCGATATTTTTTTTTATCATATTAGTAGTATAATAAGTACACATAAGTAACGAAAACTAATCGCGCCAAGACAAACAGACTATCTGCCAGACAGATAGGCGCACATCATATTCTCATACACGTCTTCAGAAAGTTAGCGAAATTCCGACGACAAACATCAAGACATGTTTGCTCAGTAGCTGGGACGGTTTGAGCGAGCAAACAAGTTCATTGTCCAAGTTTGATCGATGATATCCTTGAAACGTAATAAAATATGAGTTTAATGACCGGTATTTTTACCGGTATATCAATAAACGAAACGCAATACGAGAATGGTCTGGTCGGTGAATTAATGTATTAAAAAAAATCATGCACAAAGTTTAATTCGAATTTAATCTCTATGTGGACTGAGTTGGTGGTATATTGAAGAAGATCAGGTTTTAAGCATAGGAAACCGGCGAGTTTGCGTGAAGCGTTTGATGAATTATGAGTGACCTAAGAGATGGATAAAAGGACGCAACTATGTGAAGAACTTTACTCCCAGCTTACCCTTTTCGAGTAATAGGCGCGTGAGCTTAAAAATATATATAAATATGAAAAAATAAATGAAAATAAAAATGAAATAGATGCTTGTATCGTTTAAAAAAATGGAATGGTTTTCTTTTTAGTAATAATTTAATAAATATGTGTTTATATTTTTACTTCGATCTATAAAATATTTTCATGACTACCGACTCGTCTATTTTTCATCCACGTATCAGTGAAATGTTGCTTAGTCTGTAACCGGGGATGCCCCGACTGAAATATTGAAGGTGCTTATTGTTCGCTCTGCCTTGACAAACGACTTGCGGCATATCGGACTGCCCAGCTAAAAGCTTACGATTTCGTTATGAGCTGTCGCTACGTACTAACGGAGCTTTGAGCAGTTACGAAAAAAATTTTGGAGCACTGTATCGGGGATTTTTTTAGGGATTATAATTTGAGATATATAATTAGTAATTGTAAATTTAGGATGGATAATTAATTCCTCATTTTCCTCGTCGAATAATCTTGCTATCCGATGATAGCAATATACCGATAGAGAGATATCGGTATTAGTATACCGATTCGGTTTTCGATTCAAAAGTTACTTTCCCCTTTGAAAGTTAGTTTCCAATCCTTTTGTGCGATTGCGCTGCCTCTATCGATTAAAATATCGATCGCTCTTGCAATATGGATCCCGGTTTCTTGTAAATTATTGCATTGGAACGCGTCAGTTGGAGGTATAAAATATCATATGTGTAATCCAAAAATATTCTGAACGCTAAATTTCATTTAAATCCGTACAGAATTTTATATGTGATTGAGTTACAAATATCGTAACATCATCACAAATTATTATATTTATAATATCATAATAATAGAATAGTAGTGACATAAAACACAATGTAAAAACCCTATCGTTTGTTTAAATTTGGTATGACTTCTTATTATTAAGCCATTATTATAAACAACATAGCTATAATAGGTCACCTTCTTACACCATTCCTCTCTCTCTCCCTCTGGAATGTTAGAAGAGTGATGATGAGGATTGACGTTTCATCATTCTTCTAATATCGGTTCTTCTTTGAGTAAAGTAAACAATAAGCATGACCGACGAAATAAAATAAATGACTTTTAAATATTATAATGAGTAATAGAGATCAACGTTCGAAAAATAAGCAATGAACTGTGTTTAATTTGACAAAGATTTTTTTTATTCATTAAAATTGATTAAGTCATTGTGGAGTTATAAGTAGTCATACAGACAAACAGACAGAAATATAGACAGACAGTTTATATATCACAAAATCCCGTGTTCCAGTGACGTAGCTAGGAGAGGGCGGCGGGGGCGGCCGACACCGGCCACCCATTTAGGGGTGACACCCGAGTTTATCCGACAGCAAATTTGGATTTACAAAAAATGCACAACGTAACAAAAAATATTGTTTATCATTTGAGTGTTTCTTCAACTTGACAGTTTTGGTTTTTAGGGTGTCACTTCAAATCCGTTCCAGGTGACACCCAGGTTAGCTACGCCACTGCCGTGTTCTATAAGTACACTATATTTCTTTAAGATTAGTTTAACTGTTTTCGATATATGAAAATAATGTAGAAATGAACAGACAGACAAACAAACAAAAAGTATACTATGCCCATTTCCTAGTAACTTACTATCTCTATGCCAAATTTCATCTAAGTCGGTACTGTGATTAGGCGTGAAAATTTAACTGTCAGACAGACAAGCAGAAGCACTCTTACATTTGTAATAAGTATCTATTATTATAGATACAGTATTTGAATGACCGAGTTATGCTCAAAACCTATGTAACATTTTAATAAATTTAATTTTTTAGCTCATCTCTACCGTTTAAAAAAAATCTCTTTCGTCTCTTTTCAAATAAATGAATATCGTGGTATATTTACTATTAAAGGCTAGCGAATGAATGCTCTTTGTCACTAGTATATAAATAAAATTATAAATGTCGTTTTTCGAAAAATCAAGGGTACTAAAAGAAAAACACACCTACCACTTTTATTAGAATTCTATATTTGCTCACTCGTTTCTATTTGCATTTATTTCATTGAAAAAAAAAACATTTAAAATTTAATTAATATTTGCGGAATAATAAAAATATTACCCATTCAAATCCAATGACAATATTCAGAGATGTCGTACCGACGAGTTACTGAGGAATTACTGAACGTACTATTCCTAGTTACGTGTTTTCATTTGCACCGTATGTTACAAGGGTGGCGTGGAAAATTAGTTTTCCCGGAGACGAGACCTAGCTCGATAGGCGTAATGCTCCCAAAACCCGGGTAGGGTCAGAAGTCGACGGAGTCGCTTTCGAAGTAGTGATAAAAAACAAACAGATATTTCTGAATTTTCTAAAATTATAAGATCAACGTGTACGCACATTGACTATGTTTACCAGCAACGATCGAGGTCGATATAGGATAAGAAATAAAGTATTAAATTACCGTTTTTAAAATTTTTGCCCGTTTTCATTTTGTTTGTATGTTTAAATACGCTAATATTTAAAAAGAGCTAGGCAATGGGATTTTTATAAGCTTTTCTCTGGAAAATTTTGCTCAATTTGGTACGACAATCAAATTTTAAAATATCTGGACTAAATTGGATGACTATAAAATTATTTTTCGAACATCTTCAACTAAGCTGATCTAGATAAAACTTCTTTATTTCATAGCATACAGTTAAATTTAAAAACTCACATAATTAGATATATTTTAATTGTACTACAATTATAAGTACCCAAATATGACAGAAAACATAACTTTTAACAACAGTTACAAATCACAAGGCCAACAGGAACAGTAGCCAGTACTAAAACATAAGAACTTTATACTGAAGCTAGCTTTCAGTCCGCGGCTTCGCCCGCCTGAATATAAGACGTGTTCCAATTTCGATGCCGGTACTATTCCTGATTGAGGTCGCGGTCATGTTCCTCGTTATCATGTCGGCCTCAAACTTGATTCGAGGTCGAGATAAGAATAGAGGTCGGTCCCTTTATTAATCATGGTTCAGATTCCGGGTGCCGGGATTCTACTCTCTGCTCTCGTTTTCTGTTCCAATATTACCACCAGCAATGGTTCTTATTTGTACGAAGCTGGAGAAAAAGATAGTGTCATAATAAAATTTGTGATATTTTGGGGATAGAGTACGTTTCTATTAGTGAAAGAATTTTCAGAAACGGTGTATCAGTTCAGTTCAATTGTACAAAACGTAGACGAAGTCGGATATCAATGCTAAAATAAATTGCGCGCAAAGCTTCTCCGTGAAACGTACGTCGATGAAACTTTCATGGTGTTTGGTCGAACGGCATCAAACGGCATTAACTTCGGTCCAATCGACATTCATTTTAATGTATATGAATTAAAATATTGTAAAATACTAATAATTTTTCAATAAAATATTTGGGATCATTCCACCTAATTACCCTTTCCAATGTCAATAGTTGATGTCCTTAAGCGTTTTTATAAATGTGCTACAGTCTTGTAGTTGTGAATCTTTGCTGACTCATGTATATATTCTCAGTTTAAATATAATATTCATTTAAGTGTTTGCTCTCCCTAGAAAAACAAATTCTGAAATATAATACCTATTACATTATTAGGTATTATAAGCACCCATAGAGGCGTGAAAAAATATTATCTCAACATGGCGGCTAAATCGTAAATCAAAATGGCTGACATAAAGAGGTACCCGGAGCTCAAAGACATCGTTAAACATTTATTTTCCATTGTAAAATGTTAGCTGCAAGGAGAACGACGACGATAAATCATACGCCAAACTGGGGAATACAGTTGTATTAACACAAAAAAAAAAAAATTAAAACTACCACAGTTATAACTCAGCTAGACCGAGTGTTTAGAACGTGAATTATGGTCGCGGCGCTGAATTTACGGGTGCACAGTTACGTAATTTCTAAGCTTCTTGTTCATTTGTTTTCATTGTTTGTTGTATGTCGACAGGTATGTACGACACTAAACTGCTGTAATGAGGCTGGGAGCTGGTGGTGGCTCTGTCTTCTGGAATCCGCTCAACCCAGGTTCTTGGGTCTGGTCGGAGGCCTTGGAGGATACGTGGGTCGGAGTTAAGCACGCGCGCTCTATGGCCGTGATGGCGTCGACTATAAGAATCGTTTGTAGTGTATCCAAAACTAGAAAATGTGTTGAATTGGCGCGTATCACTCGGAGAAAGAGCGACCCCCAACTATTTGTGTCTGACTGGTCCATGGTTTCTGTCAATCAAGCTGTCAACGTACAAAACAATAGCGTGTTTTTGCTGCGAAAGCCTTTCGCTAGCTGCAGAATATCAACGCTTTGTTTATAAAGGTGTGTAAGTGTGTTCGCGTCACTTCCAAACAGGAATGTACTACTTCCTTTCTTCCATCCTTTTCCAAAGCGTAATATATATATATAATAAATGTCAAATAAATAAATATGTATATTTTCCTCCATTTATTCGACAAAATTATGCCTGCTTGGCAGGCGATTCGCGTGTGTGCAACCACTATTGTTATTTATGAATATTGATCTGTAAACCTTGGTGCGTATAATTGTTCCACCTAGTTATACGCCCTAAGAAAAGAATGAGTTCCCAGTAGATCAGGCAAAGGGAGGTCGAGAGCAATGAAAGGAAGAGTGTATACGATTCCAGAAACAGTGTAACAATTCATAATTCCTATCCGCGAGCTGTCTCACATTTCACATCGACTGTACACGCCTGTCGAGGATCTCGAGGTTCTTTAAAGGGGTGTGATCCACGCATATGGGTCATAAAAACGGATGAAGCCTCATTAATAAATTTCCTAAGCTGAGCTGCAGACTTTGCTGATTGTCAAGAATAGTACTCTTAATACAGCAAATGAAAGAAGAAAAGGTGAATTCAGACTCATGATGGAATATTTTATAAGATAGGTAAAAGTGTACAAAGGTTATTTATGACCAAAGGATTACGAGTAGGATAGAAAACGCTTTAAACACATATACGGACGTGTGTATTCGTAGAATTCGATTAATACATTTTCAGAATAAAATTCAATATTTTCGGCTGTGGAGCTTTATGGCTGTTTGCTAAATTTCCATTCGAGTTTGTTGACTTCGTTAGCTCCCCGCCGAAATAAGAAATTGTTTGCGCAATCACCGGGCGCTATATTTAACGCTGCGGAACCCCTGATTGCGGGGAAGATGCGCCGACGTCGTATTACGTTTTAGATTATTCTACAGCACGGTTCTCTAAAATGCCCACCGGCGCCAAGAAGATCTATGTTTTTCCAGTTATCTGTATCTATTCTATTCTAAAAGATGATAGAGTGTGACCAAGATGAAAAGCGGAAGAGAATTCGTCATTTTTTTGGTTCGATAGAAATCTACTAGTTAATTCCTTTCACAACTGTTGTATGATATAGTCGTTTTAATAAAAAAAAAGAGCATGAGTTCACATGCAGTATAGAGCATGGTATCTAGTCTTCGTGAAATGCAGAGTTCGTCTATGGGCCCTCGTACAACGGTAGATTAGTGGGGATACAGACCGCCGCAAGCCATCGCATCTCACAGCTTAAAACCTATATATATATATATATATATATATATAGGTTTTAAGAGATAACTATAAATGTATGTGCATGTATATATATATATATATATACATACACATACATTTATAGTTAACTCTTTTTTGTTACACATTCTCGTTCCATGAAATCCGATTCACACCACCCCAAAAGAAAATTCACTTCAAAAAACCGTACTAACCCGCTTTTCTCAAGGATATAAAGAGTCGAATTTTTTTTAAATTCTGAATTCTCTTTTGCAGAAAATAGCTTCTTTTAATATCATCTTATAGGACTTAAATGGCGACCAGATTTTTATCACAAATCCGCTAAGGCGTAAACCCTCTCAATATTTACATTTACGGTTTAAAGTGTCTTTCGAGGCACTGAGCAAAAGGTTACTTCTAACTTAATTTAAAAGCTAATAATCAACAAACATACGCACATGTATGTATATATATTAGGGGATCGACAAAAAGGCTTTCACGTTACGACTAAACAGAATATGATTTTCAGTTTCGCGTCATGGGGCTCCGCGAGGATTCAGGGAGGGAATAAATTGGGCACAATAACTTACGTGGCTCGCGTTACACATAAAAGTGGATTATTGAAACCCTACCGGCCCATAATTTCTAATAATAGAGCTTACCCCATGATGTATACTCCGGGGGGTAAGTTTTTCAATATACCGTAGTAATTTGGAGGCTGAATATAAATTTTTTTACCTTTTTCTTTTGCGGAGTACTTTTACTACGGTTTTACGTAATTTACAAATTTGCTTTCTTGGTTTGTAGTTTTTAAAGATACATATATTTTAATTTGTTTTATAATAGTATATTTTAACAGCGAGAACAAAGTGAAAGAGAAACAAGTATAATTAACAATATCTTAACACATATAAATTTTTTTGTACGTGTGTTTGTCACCTAACTCCTTTTAAACCGCTAAACCGATTTGGATGAAATTTTGTGGATGGTTTAAAATACAATTGGACCCGGTAGGTGGCGTTGCTGTTGGTGTGTCATCAAATTTGTCACCTGATTTGCTGTATACTTTATATATATACATAGAGTGTATTTTATAAGTGTTTATAAGCAATTTATTACATAAAAAATGTACAAGCATGTTTGGGACTTTGACCATTCGACGCGGAATCGTTTGTAGATGTTATAGGCATCTGTAGATGTTATATAAGCTAAGAAATGTAAAAGTATGGATATTTGTCATACGTGCATCAAAATTTGCATAGTAGTATACGTTATTTTTATTTAAAAATGTATAAATACCAACAATAATGCTATTTATAAATTTCGTTGTCGTTTCGATGTCTGATCTAATATAAATCGTATTTTCTTATTACCACTATTAACTAACTGACGTAGAAAATATAATGACCTTTATCGTTATCAAAATTGACAGTAATATCGACTGATATAGAAGATGACGAAATTCATTCTAATCTACGTCCACGGGTGCGAAACCGGGGGCATATCTGAATAATAAAAAAAATTGCTAAATTTAAATTTATGCCCAGCGAAGCGGGCGGGTGACGGCTAGTTTAATATAAATTCAAGCGAGATGCGAGCACCTCGAGGCGCATTGTTTTTAATTATAGTGACTTTGAAATCATGTAATATTTTCAGTTGATAACAACCTTTAAATGTATAATAATAGATTAATGATTGACAGGCAGTGGTAATTCAGGCAATTCATGATAATTTGTATTTTTGTTTGATACATTTTGTTGATGATTCAAAAAGTATGTCTTTATGAAGATATATAATTCTTCTGTACATGTTTGTTACTGAAATCTTTCTAAATTTCTCAACCGATTTGTGGTAATTTATATGTGTGTGTTTGATTAGGTCCCTGAATAGATTTATAATTGCATTATTAAGATCTTTTGAAAAGGTCACAAATAATTGATCTTTTGAAAATAATTCATTAGTTATGTTTGGGTACTATAGTCGGCGCTGATATCGATTTCTGTGATATCATGAACCCACTAGTAGTAGGCTAGCCAAGGCTTGGGCAGGACATTATATATGGGGTATGCTAGTAAAGAGTATATAATGAATGTTTCGGACAAGCGCGTCTGAAGAAAATGAGAAATAAATGTTACCAAGTTTTCGCAACTACTCAAAAATTATATAATTAAAATTATATCTGGAAATTTGTAATAAGTCCTCAAGATTTCTATTTTTTTTAATATTGTATTAATATAATAAATGATAATACAAACTCACACCTATGTCCCAGAAGTGTAAGCGGAGACTGTACATACACTGTGTGAACTTTGTATATCTGTTTTGCTTAATTGACATCTATCAATGTTTTTATGCAAACTCGTCGATTTGGGGATGTAAAATTTGGCCCTTTTTTTCATATACCACCAGATTGGTCTGCATGGGATTTTCTAGGTTGACCATTGTCGACTTTTCCGTTACACGTGTACGGTCTATTGATTTGTTTTATCAGTCTTGTTTCATTCATTCTTTCCAGATGGCAAAACCATATCTTTTTTTACTGTAGTCACTACATCTTTTTTCAAACCATCCCGCTCTCTGACATCACTGTTCCTAAATCTAACTTTCAGAGACACTGCATATATACTACACAGAGATAGCATCTCCACCGCTTTGATTCTATTTTCACTTTTCATCTGCCAAACTGTTTTACACTTCCATTACCGGTCATAAACGTAGCGGTCAGGTCTGTAATATTGATAGCCATACGAGCTGTATGTCGCGAGACACTTTCACTATTCATAACAGCAAGCTAGGCTACATTCTCTTTATTTCCCACACTCACTCTCCCTTTAATATCTATCTATTACGTGTACCGCCATTTGTAAAATGACTACCCAAGAACAAAAAACTCATTGACTTGTTCGACTCTTTCATCTTCTACACGTGTATCGCATTCAGTCATGTTTTCGTCTCTTTGAAACACCGCGACCTTAGTATTCCTACAATTTGCTTTCGTATCGCTTTTCTTAGCAGAAAATTTGTCGTAATTATACACTACTACTTATATTGTAGGGCGTAGTTTTGGGCGGAGTACCTAGAGGATCTTGGATGAAGTCCAAAGATTCAAGTATTCAAAATAAAAAAATATTTCCATTTAAAATCGGTTTTATTGATCGGTTCTTCAGTATTTTTCCTTATTACTCTCTCAATACTTAAAACCGATTATAGCAATCCACTTTTCTATCGCTATTGTGCACTCGGCCATCAGCCCTCGTCCCCGTTTTCCGTTCTTTTCTCTAGTCCCTATTCATTTGTTATCCGCGAGCTCTGATTCGAATATTCTATTCTACTCCAATTTTAAATTGAACGCGAACCCTCATTTGCAAGCACGAAGGTCGGATACCTCACATGTCACCTACTCCTACTACGTCATATATAATTGTCAATGATATCAGGTAAATTTTATTGTTTTTATCAGTTATTATATTATCTTATTACACAAAAGTGATATCACCAAAGAAGCTAATAAAAGTTATAGGTAAGTATATACTTTCTTAACCATTTGGCTGTATTCTTTGATATATTTTAAACAGTTTGATAGATCTCAATCAAATACAAACAAAACCATTCACATTAAATTTGTTTTCATGATTAAACTAGGATTCAATGAAAAAAAATTGAATTGAAATCTGAACACCCATCAAATGCCACCTACGTGTAGTCTCATAGACGTAAAATTATAGCATCTTTCGGTTTTTGACAGTGAGAATTAGAAATTGAATTCCAATTAATGATTTCTCAGGTGTCTTTTTACTAAAAAAGTAATATTTATTTAAGTTTAAATATGTAATAATAAAAGTAACAATTAAATTTGAAAATGATTTTAAATGCAACATGAAAAGATTTATATTTTGAATAGAGTAAAAACACAAAAAAAATACTTTTTTTCTATAATCCAATCAATTATCAGATTATTATAATCATACTACGATATATAGTTTGGAATTTATAATTAAATTTCAGTTAGTGAGAGAAATCCGAATTAGGCAAGACCGAAACTAATTCTCAGGTCATAGCTTAACAACATTTCAAATATCTTATACGATATTTTGGGTCTGTCTTTAAAGGAAATGAATTTGTTGTATCTATATAGAAAAATATGTATTTGTAAAATACCATAATTTAAGTCTTCAGTCAATCATGTTATTGATGGATTAAAAGTTAATAAAAGCTAGGAAAATCAAAAGTACATGTACCACAACAAAAAAAAAATAGAAAGTAACAATTGTTACTTGTATAAATAAACAATAAAGATTACACCGTTATATTAAATAGGCTGCTATTTCTCGTTTAACGAAGTCTGAAACTAAAGAAAAATTAATCATATTAATCAGTATAATTTTTTCAATAGTTGTCGCGATTAAGTACGTATATCTAGACAAATAGGTAACTTACTACATTCACCACAATTTTTTGATTCGGATTTTTTTTATAATTAGTTCAAAGAATCACAGTGATTCTAAATTTATTTACATTTTATAATGTTATTATTGACTACTTAATGTATGTTTATGCCGCGTTTTTCATATTTAATCGACCTTGAAATAGGAGATTTTACAATTTCATTGCATTTCTTTACGATATAAGACAGCTCCGCCATCGATGAGTCGATTAAAGAAATTATATTTTTTTTTTACTAAAAAAAGCTTACAGTCGAGTGCGATCCTTCACTCATTGAAAGTCATTAGACGTCTATTGCTAGAAACAACGCTTTATTCTAGAATTCTAAAGGGACCAACGACAATGGACCATGTGTGGTATTAATACATAATTACTGAAAACAAGAATTATTCAGACATTTTTATCTTTATGCATTAAGGTATGTTAGTACGTACGTTGAACTCTTTGTCTGGTCTTTCTATCGAAGTTTCTGAATAAATAATTTCGTACTTATCCTATATTAAACATGGGTTGAAGATACTCTTCGCATATTTGTATGAACGTTTAAGTCTATGTATCATGTTCTCTTTACTTTGTCGGGTAGTTGGGATTATACAAGTAATATGACTCGAAAACAACCTGTACAAGTGACGAAAGAATGTGATGATGATACTTGATTTTTTTTGGAGAACATCACCACTATACTCTTGCTTCAGCCTTCAGTCTTTACATCTATGTGTACGACTTAATTCAATAACTTTCTGGAAGATTATTAGTATCAGTCTTTCATCAGCTTCCAGAAATTTCATCTGGTATCTTATTGTTTCCAGTCGTTTGAGGACCGTCCTGAACTCGTACAGGCTGATATCTGGGATGTCCTCTATGAGGTGAATGCTATCGGTACCGATAATTAGTTTTTGTGTCGTTACGTGTAATGACAGAAGTTCTTCATCTCCTCTAAAGTTTCGGATTTTGACAAGACTGTTTTGCCATTATCGGTATTAATTTTATTAATCTAGTTTTGTCCCATACACATTTTATTTGGAAGTGCTTTGCAATCATATATCTCATCTTTGTTTATAATTTTATGGTATCATTGAAATGTTTTAAAATTTAGTTTCGTGTTAAGACTTGAAGAATTTTATCCTAGTTCCATGAATAGTTTCCACAGACTAGTTGCGTGTGTCATCCACGATTTTGCATTCGATAACGGATCCATAGTGATTTTGAGGTTCTCACGGAAAACTTTCGGCGTTTTGAATGTTGGGAGTTTACTAGTGGATTTTATAAGATAAGGTCTTTTTACTTTAACTGTGATTATATGTCTATGACCATGCAGCCATCATTACTGATCTTTGTCTACGTGGGTTAATTTGAAAGTCCTTAGAAAACCAAAAACTGGAACTGGGAAAAGTAGTTAATTATTTCTACTATTATTGTTTTTCAATGGTATCCGTTGAGATCATACGTCGCTGCATTCGCTGCTCTGAGTGCAACATTTTGCCCATTCGCACTTAGGAGTGCTTCTTTGGCGTCGTTAAACCACCTTTCTTGAAGTTTTTTTTTTATTTTAAAAAATAAATAAAAAACGCATGGTGCGAGATCGGAGTTGTAATGCATGTGAGCCAGTGTTTCTATACCTAACGTTCCCAAATAGTCAGTTTTTTTTTGTCTTGCGGTACGCGGTGAAGCGTTGTCATGATGGAGAATTTTAACGTGAAGTGTTTTTTTTTCCGAATTTTCCAAAAACAGAGGAAACGATTGCTTGTGCACCAGTCTGCTGTGACTGTTTTTTTATTTTATAAGACATCTTGTTGCATAATGACCTGTCATTCCGAAGAAAAAGACCACCACCTTTTTTTCAACGGTTTGATCTCGTTTTAAATTAGTAGCTAACTCCTCGAAAGTAAACACCAACTGAGCAGACCGTCTTTTGGTTTTAGGATTATTACGATTGTATTACTTTATTACGTTACATTACTATTACAATAAGTATAGCTTTCGTCAGCTGTAACTATGAGGTTTAACATCATTTTAGTCACCACCGGCAAATCTTTGCATCATTTCGCGACACCAATTAATATGACGGAGTTTTTTAGCAACTATTAAATTATGAGTTATCCAAACTTCCTGACCGCTAAATGTTTGTGCAGGATTTGTGTACTTAACGCATACTGATGCCTAAGCTTATCGAAATCAATCTGCTGTTAGATAACTATTTTGTCAGTTTCTATCATGAACCACACTGATGTTATCTTCGCTCGTTGCCATAGAAGGACGTACCTCATACGAATAGTCAGTCAGATTAGTGCGACCGCGTTTGAATTCATTACACCAGCTATAAATATTAGCAAGGGATGAAGCTTTATCGTGAAAGGCTGCCCTAAATCTGTCATAACTTACTTGTTGGTTTAAATGGAAAAATAAAGCATTGATGACCATTGCGAAAATTTGTCGCGTTAAATGGGGTTAAAGAAACAAATTTCTTTTTTGCCTCAAAATTGTAAAATAAAGTGACAAATTGATGCAATGTTCATAATAAGGTTCTACATTTAAATATGTTTTTTATTTTACACTATCCAAGTGGTTCTAAAAATTTTAGTGTCGCCTATATATTGATTACGTAGACGTCATTGAATATTGTACGCTGTATTATTACATTCAATTTCATTTTTAATGGAATCGTCGGAGTCGATTTAGATCTAATTTCTGTGAGGTTTTTTTTTAAAAAAAGTTTTCCTAATAAAAATTTAAGACTTCTGCGAAAATCGAGCAGTCGCGTGTGCCGATATGGTCAGATCGTCATGGGTGTGCTCACACGTAGTATTATGCTAAATTGGAATCAATTAGTTATACTAGCTGCGATTTCTTACTTTTTAATTACTATTTTTCCTTTCGTTTTTGATCTAGAGAAGAAAGGTTTCTTGTTTCTTTGTTCAATAACAGAAAAAAATCATTACAACATTTATTTACACGGGTATATTTATTGGTTAGAAATACTGACATAATAAGGAACTATAATTGGACTTATTGCAGAAATTCATTTTAAGTATATCATTAAAAGAATTATTTCTAGTTTTTTTTTATTCAAAATGGAATAAAAACAAATTACAAAAAACGTTAATAATAAGATATAATTTAATTGCTCTAGGTAGGTTTTTGCAATTGGAATTTTTTTTGTAATAATAATTTTACGATAATAAAGCACAAATATCTGAGGCACGTAGTGAATTGATTCATATGCGTACACACTATTAAAACTACAGACGTGATTTATATGAGAATTTCTGTGCGTGTTTACGCATTCTTTTATTTGCATTAGTTAGCATTATTTGGCTTACATCCTATCATCATATTTATACCATATCTATACAAGAATCATATAAGAAAGTAATAGAGTATCGGGAGACGAATGCGCACGTGAGACAATGGGGTTACGTACGATGCCTAAAAAAACCTTCTGGAACTCGAAAAGGAATCGATGCATTTTCACATTGTTTCTGCGGGTCGTAAATCTATTTGCCTCCGCTGTACGGCGCAATAACGTTGCGGCAACCTGAAGAATGGCGTATGAACGTCGCGGGGAAATAGATTTCCCAATCTAAATCTCGTAACGGGGACGACGGAAGCTGCCGAGGTACAATATCCGGGTGTACCAGAATGTGTGCGCCGGCGTACGTCGCGAATCCTCCAGCCGGCGACCGTGTTCCGTTGTCGTGACGAGTGTTTAATACCCCCACCACTTCTGAGCTGTTTCTTCCCACAATAATGAAGGCTTTTTTTAGATCGGGGGGTCGATGTGTGATGTTTTTTATAACCTCGCTCCCCAGATACACCCTCCTTGTGACTGCGACAAGTCGTTAACGACTATTAACACTTATGCTGTGACAGTGTCCGGAATCAGCGGTTTAGGTACCATGTTCTGAGAAACAAGTGGTTTCTAAAGTGACTAAGCAAAATTCTATACCAAACAAAATTCATCCGTAGTCTGAGTCCAAACGCGGTACCTTTTGCCAAGATTTTTTTCTTATGGGATTTTAAAGAGGCCAACGAACGTACATTAGAGAGTAGATGGTCACCGCCGCACATGTCACCCGCAGCCTTTGGGGAGTCACTAGTGTGTTGTCGGTTTTGTAGATAGCGGTGCGTTCTTGTCATGAAAATCCCATAGTTGAAGCTCACAGGGAATACCGACGATGGTAGATCATTCCAAAGTTTTGTCCGTGATAATAATAATTTAATTTTTTTTCTGGTAAGTGAATAATTTTCCATTATGTCGGTCATGAATTAAAAGATTTTATGCGCTTAGACAATTTTGCACAAATGTTAACTGTAATATTAATACATTCTATACGACTCACTATGTTTTTAGCTGCGAGTACATGTTTAATGTATACTTATAATCTAGGAGAACATTATGAAATAGGCCTAAACTCTCGTTTGATACACGTTTGTTTAGTAAACTCAGTCGATGAGCACAATTCTCAAAACTATTCTGCTATTTATATAAGCTTTGTCCCATGTAAAGGTCTACACGAATCGCTGTTCAGTTTTCCTTGCGATTGTAATTGAATTTATTTCTCAATTTTTTAACCGACTTAAAAAAGAAGAATTTTCTACATTTGATACGTATATTTTTATGTACATTCACTATTTTTCTGAAATAGCTGATCCAATTAGCAAAATTCTTGTCTTTGAGATAAAATAGCAGCATTGGTGCCATTGTCTCCAAAGTAGTTGTGATCTAATGATGAGATTTCGGAGAAACTCAAAAAACTCCTCAAATATTGTTGATAAACGTAGTTGAAATAGGATTATTCATATTGCATGATATTTAGAGGAATTTGTAGTAATATCAAAAATAAAACAACTATTTTCGCCCGAAGATCAGCTGTACGATTTAGTTCAACTGTTTAGCTTTAAGTCGCGCGCGCAGGATGCTTGTGTTCAAATCTGTCCTAGAATTTGTTTTTTTTTTATTTATTTTTAATTACTTTCAAACGTTTTAAATAATTCCAAAGTTATTTTTAAAGTAATTAGTAATACGTTTATATTAACAACAAATATCGTATAATAATTTTAATTAGTGACCTCGGGAAAGTTTTGAAAAATTTCAATAAAGGATTTTTGGTGAAAAACTCATATATTATCATTAACCTCTAATTTAAATAACATACGTATGTCACGAGCGCTCAAGGCATGCACATTTGGTTTTACCAAATTTCTTAATAATGTGTACAAAGACCTAACCAACATTTCAGTTTTTATAATTTAATTATATGACTTAAAGGTTATAGAAGCTTCATTGTGCCTAATAACCTGGCCTGAAACCTTAACAGAGAGATAAACGGCAGTCGCTCTAATTTGTCTTGCTGAAGTGAAGACCAGTATGAAAACATACCTTCGCGCTGACGCGGGAAGAGAGCTCACAGCTCTACGGGTGTTTTCATAGAGATGAGTACGCTATACCAAAGGTCCGCTAGTGGTGTCCTTCGCGACATCCCGAAAGTTCGAATCCAAAGTCCATTCATGACCCTCGAAAAAGCGAACTACTGTACCTGATTTAAGCCCAGAAAATTTTGCTCTGTATAATTTTACTAATTTTATTGACTAGACGATCACGCGTGCTGAAGTGCGTCACACACGTATAATCAAACATACATGTAGGCTCTATAGGGTTCCGTTTCATTAGGACATCTTTACCCGGCATTGACTTCAAAAGCAACTAATTATTTTAATAGGTTTTTGATGGCGGCCTTTTTTTGTAAAATTTATTTTATCTCGGCGATATTTTTCATTACTATTATTTTTATTTATCTTATTTTAGCTGGCATCGACATCAAAAACCATTAATTATTCTCAATAATCAAAGAATAAAACTGTGTAATTAATTTGTAATAATTTTTTCGTATCTCATTAAAAATGTGATTTGTAACTCTTTGATGTATAGTCTAATAAGAACAAATATAAATAAATCGTAGTATATACACATAAATGATTAATTAGAATAATTATTTAAAGGCAAGTTTTTGAGGACGGTTTTTATTTTATATTATTACAATTTTTTTAATGATGTTAAATTGCAACAATTGTATTCAAAGGATCGAGTACTTGTTGCAATCGAATTAACCTTAAGTTCTAAGGAAGCACTGGTTTCAGTAACAAAGTCTAACCTGAAAACTTCTTCTATACCCTATTAGGATCTGCGAGTACAGTCAACTATATATAGTAAGTGAACCGGTTGAAATTTAAATAGCTTGTTAGTAAAACAGCAAAATATTTTAGGCAAAAAACTAGATACATGCAAATGGAACTGGTGTACTTAACCACTTGTATTAGATAGAGCTTAAAGATCATTAATAAAACAGCTTTATTGACTTAAGTTCTCCGCAAAGTTTTGATTACTTATAAAACCAGCTCATGTGGAAATTAAATAGAGTCGTATAATTTAAAATAATTTCCTTTCGTACGGAAGGAAGATTTTCGACGAAAACGTCTTGGAATAAAATAATTTAAACGCGGGAGACTTTAGTTAATTAGTAGACTCTCACTATCACAATCGATTACACTCAGAAATATTTTCTTTGACAAGCCTCCGTATTCCTCTTGTTACTCGGAAATTTAAATTGCTTATCTTCTACTCATTTTGTGGGTAAATCATTTGCACAACTTATTAGTCGTTAGCCGTTCGCTTCGCTTAGAGTAAATTCAATAAAACTATAGACAAGATTCCTTTGTATTATAATTTAAATTTGATCACGACTTTCAATCTAACTAACTAATCTTTTCAGGCGTCTGCAAAATATCTTTATTTTCTGGTTAAAAATTGTATTGTGGTCTATTGTAAAATATAATCTATTTCTGTTTCAATCCCTTTAGAGATTGCAAAGTCTTTGAAAGATGAACGTTCAAAAATATATTTGCCACCTTTATAATATGTATTGTATAGATTACAATAGGGCTATTAATTGAGTCTGAGCACAATATGTAAACAAGATTAATATTGGTCAAATAAAAATTTGAAGAAATATTTGTAGTTAAAGATTTTAAAAATTTTTACGATCTATTTAATGAAAAATGTGTAAAAGAGGTTTCATATGTATTTTATAAAGCACTCTTTGCTTGCAATTGTTGTTTTAGAACAGTAGTATACTTTTGTTTGTTCTTTTTATTCAAAAATATATCTTTACGCTTTTTTTAGCAAAAAACCTTTATTTAAATTAAAAAATTTAGAAACCCGGATTTTATGTTTTAACAAAGACAGTCTTAAAAAAATGATCTAATGTAATTATAAAAGCATTTAGGTGTTCTGTTGCGTCCAGATCATATGACACTATTAACATTGTAATAAATTGTTATTTATATCGGGCTTATTGTACATTCGGTTACAATGCCAATGCATTTTTATTAAGAGGGATTTTTTGCATTTAATTGCAAAAAATCCCGCTTAATAATTTATAAAAAAAATTATATATATACGACATGACCTTAAGTTAGAAAATTATTTATTATCTGACTGAAGAAATTCTATAGCTCTTCCTTTACGTTTTGTTGTGAGACACATTTAAATTACACAATCTAGTCTTTATTTGGCCCGGGGTATATTTAGATACCTAGAAAAAATTTTGACCCGAAATCCTTTATCTTCGTTCCGATGGAAAGTTTCGTAGATTATCTTAAGAGGATATCTATTATATTAATAATACTATGGTGTATAGTTTGTATACTTATTTATACTATACAGTATGTATTTCACTTTAATTTCTCTTTACGTCAAGGTTGCGTATTAATCTTTGGTGAAATTAAGCAACATATTTGAAAAGTATTTTCTCTTTAGGATTATTTTGCGCATTTTATGCAAATTTACAAACATAAGACTTTCATTTAGGTTTTCTTGGAACACTATGGTGTCTAAAGTGTGTCATTATATTCTGTATTTTTATTGCAGTTTGAGTAGTATCAGAGACAGGGACTGTAGACATCTAATATAATACATAACTTATGCTTAACTTTAACACAAAATGATAAAAAAGACAAAATCTTGCACGTACGCCGTCGATGCCACCGCCACTCGGCGCCGCCGCCGAAAAGAAAATCTAACAGATACTGGATCTCTATCTTGGCAGATAAGGGATACGACGAGCACTGGATGGTGATGCGCGTGCGCATCTGACGGCTGAGTGTACGTATCTATCTACAAGGGAAATGTTCGATTTTTCTATATTTTGTATAATATTTTTAAATTATGTGTTGGAAACTATAAAATCAAACCTGTGCTTTAGCATGTCGCTCGATAAACTTGATCAAAAAAATATTTTATTTTTCTAATTAGCCTTCAACAAACCATATTTGCAATTGAATTTGTTTATTTGCACTATATTCTATCACTCGGCCGTCTAAAGTCTGTATCAGATAAATAAACAGACAGTGATGCTACGAGGGCTACAATTTTTGTCGAGCCCACTGAACTCTAAATAGAATAAAAAAGATAAGCATAACATTATTCTAAAACTATATTACCTAAACTTCAGCGCTCAAAGTAGAGGGCACTGCAAGTTCTAAAACAGATACATCACAAGGAATGCCCACTAAATATTTATAGTTCAATGTACACAGCGAATTAGCTCACAGTCCGTCCATTAGCGCACCCCGCCGCCAGATCACGTTTCGTGTTTGATCTACTTTCTAATGCTTTGATAGAGATCTTCTTCCAATACTATGTTATGACTTCACTCGGGGTATTGTACTGATAGCAGACAGAAAAGTAGGCTATTTTGTTATACCTAGAATGAAAAAAAAAAGCCTCTTCTTGACAGTAGAAATGAGATGTGAATACGCATAATAACTTAAAAAAAATATTGCTCGCCGCAATGCGGCTGTACGTTACGGTAGAACTAAAAATAGTACTCTCGACTTCAATCATTCCCATTAATAATGGAATATACTTATCTGATATAAAAAGTATACTGTTTCAGAGAGGTACCCTTATCATTTAAAATTTGTATCAATTTTATCCATTATAATTATAACAAAAAATCTCTTCTAAATAAAGTTTGGTATGTAGTTGGAAAGTATGGATACACTCACTATTTATCTCGATTGGTTTTACTGTTGCATTTTCTTATTATATAACCGAATATATGAGGAATAAAACCCTATTCAATATGAGCTGTTTCGCGTTCGCCATTTTTTTATAATGAGAAAAAGAAAAATTAATAATTTGAGCATTTTATTAATGAAAAATACTTTGCACTGTTGGATTTTTCAATTTTTTTCTTTTTTTATTTAATAAAAAAATTCTGTAATATCTGTTTCAGTATTTTATAAGAAGCAGTTTGAGTACCTCTAAAGAGTTGCTGTTGTCTCAAGTTCTCATCACCTCACTGGAACCATACCTGTCTATAATTCTTCTGTTGCATATTGAGAGACTTAAATCTTAAGTCTTTTCAGTGGGATTTATAAGAGAAACAAGATTTCTTTGCAAAATTGAGCACATGAACATTGATTGATTTTGATACTAAATTTAGTTCGCGGCTTCGCTTGCGTGATCCATTCTTTATTTATGCCGTTTGGTGACTGGTATCGACGACGTTCAAGAGAGAATCAAGTTCAACTTAAGTTTGGGAGTGAAGTCGCGGGATAAGTACAGGACCGGGATCGGGATCAAGAGCGTAGGTGAGATCGTTTTATAATAAAAAAAAAATGGCGGCATCACTCGTATCATTTTGGGTGTGAGAATATGGGCTTTTCTGTTACGGAATCGAGAGCGGAAAGGATATCGTGACTATGATTAATGACGTCATCGACCTATAAAAAAAATGAAAGAATCGTTGTATATCCACGCTGGCGGAGCCGTGGGTGAATACGTATATTTTGTACAGAACCGAACTCTAGATTGGCCCCAGAGTCGGAATCAAAAGCTGTATCAGGACTGAAATCGAAAGAAGGAACAGCATCGGGATCATGTATAACGGTGTGATCGGTTGAATGAAAAAGACGAAAGAATTTATTCGATGTCAATGCGGACGAAGCCGCGGTTAAAAGCTAGTATAGATAGAAATAAGTGAAGCACATTACGGAGCTTAGACATAACAAGGTCAATCGAAGCTTTGATGTGCGTTATGAGTTACGAAAGTAATAAAAAAAATAATGAAAGGTGCATGGAATTCAAAATATAAATGGACCATAACGGCATATAACCGATTTTTGATTAATACCTGGATAAACAAAAATCATTTTCATGCTATTTATTTATATATAGTTTATACTATAATTTTTTTTAAATACTAAACAATAGATTTCTAAATAACTATTCCAACATTGTCTTGAATGAGATTGTAAAGATACGTCGTAAAATTTTCATTTGTTGAGATACAAAGGAATTTGAAAGGAAAATATTTATTTTTCCATTCATGATAATACAAACACAGTCCGATAGGTTTAATTTGTTTTCGTTTAAATTATCTTTGTTTGTCAATCTGTATGGTCTCATTTAAAAACGATTTAGGTGTGTTTTATAGAAGGGCTTTATGGAAGGGCGGATACGGAAAAATAGGGTAATTACATTCGACGTCCATGAACGAGTTGCCCGTGAGTACATTTAAGTATTAAAAATAAAACAAGCTTAAATACATGATGTTCATCATTGAGAATCGGAAAACATTGTGGTATTCATTGCATTTTTTTGTCTGTTTTCATGCAATATTTTTTCCGGATCTATATAGAGTGATTTGATTGACTGATATATCAACATACAGCCTGAACTATTCAGTCTAGATATTTTAAATTTTGTACAGAGATTTCTGTTATAACGTAAGCGAGCACTAAGAAAGAAATTTTTAAAAAGTCCACCCCTAAGGGGGTGAAAAGAGAGAAGTACTGTTGTACGAAAAATCAAAACTGTTAAAGCTATAGATGTTAAAATTAACATTTTAGTTGCCTGAGTAAAAATGATATACATGTTTTTTTTATTTTCTTTAAGTATACCAAAATAAGGGATGAAATTTTGTATGGAAAATCGAAAACGTTGAAGCTATTTATGTTAAAATTTATATTTTAGTTAATCATTACGAAAAAAAAAATAATGACGCGCATCGTTCTTAAAAGTAACTTTAAAAGCGGTGAAATAAGAGTTGAACTTTTTTCATAAGAGATCGAAATTGCTGAAGCCATTAATAAAAACTTGTATATTATTGCTTATTCCAAATGAAAAATAATGTTATGCATAATTTTTGGAAATGTAGCTGTAAGAGGGCAAAATAGGGGATATAATGTTTAATAGAATGTGTATTTTGCCCATTTTTTTTTGCGCGCTTATACCATTTATTCGGTTACTATGAAACTAGTTATATGTTGTAAGTGCGAATGAGGAGCTTCCGAAAAACTTGACTTTATTTTTATATTTCTGTCACTAAAAAATCTTTCGCTCATAGAAACCTACACTATCCCCCAATAGTACAGCCTAAATTTTATTTTGATACTACTAGTATTTGCTAAGTCTTCGGCCTAATCAGTAGCGTGACCGGAAGCAGAATCGAAATTGTATACCGGACGAGAAATACAATTAAAAATTGAGACCGGCATCAAATTTGAGAATGAGAAAAAGGTCAAAATCGAGTCTGGGATTAAAATTAAAAGGAAGAGAGCGGGACCGGAATCAGAATCAGAGAACGGGCTAGCAATTGGTGCCTTAATGTCGTGATGGGGCGATATACGAGATGGAGGAGTCCACTGTACGTCTACGCGGCCGTGGGAAAAAACTAGCGAAAGAGTAGACTGACTCACTGACATATCAACGCACATGCCAAGCCACTAGGTCTAGAGATTTTAAATCTTGTAGAGAGATTCTTTTTATAATTTAGCAATAAGATAGGACTTTCAGAAATTCAATCTTTAAAGAGTGAAAGTGGTGAAATGCTGTTGTATGGAAAATCCATGAATCCATTGAAGCTACAGATGTCAAACTCAATATTTTAGCACTAAAATCGGCCGCCTCGACCGGTTAAATACCGGTATTCTCAAAGAATACAGAGGTGAAGTAGCAGCTTCTGCTGTTGTATTCTGTCCCGTGAGTGAGAGTTTCGGTGTCTCACTTCTTCCTTCTTTCCCTCCCATGAATCCAATCCTCCTCCATTAGATATCCTATTCCCTCCCAAGAGGCCGGCAACACACTAGGGACTCCTCCGGTGTTGCAACTGTCCAACTGTCAATTAAAAGTCAAAATTGAAAGGCGCAGCATCGACATTGATTTTGATTGATTGACGAAGAAAAATACTTTCGAACACATGACTTCAACTGTTTATATAGCCGTCTGTATCATCTGTATCATCAAGTTCAATACTTTATATCGATAAGGGATGATAGCCATCTGTATCATCCCTTATCGATATAAAGTATTGAACTTGTGGTGAACAGGGTCATCTTTGGCAGTGACCGAGCTTTAGTTCCCAGCACCTACAAGCGAGCGTTGATGTGATTTTCAGCCGATCGGGCAGGGATTTCTTTTCGTTGAAATTGAAAACTATTTACAATTAAACGGGCGGAGTTTCTTCATGAAAATGCTATTAAGGCGAATATGGTAATTAATGCTAGCTATATGGAGTGAGATATTTATAGGTAGAATCTGAATGGTTGTATCATTTTAATGTATTGTAGGTTGCTCATGGTCTCATGGATTACACCGACCACAGCCCTCGGTAGACGCATGGTACGATCGTGACGTACACGCATTTCATGAGTTACTATTTGTGTGGTGTGTATGCGTACGTCCCTATTTCGGCCATTTATTTATAACAATTTTACCCAAGTCTATTACAAATTAATTACAAATCGATATTCCTAAATATGTAAATAAAGTAAAAATTACAAGATATTTTAATCGTCGCGAACAGAATCGATTTTAATAAAATTAGCTATAGGCAGAAATATGTAGCGTTATGAAAACCGTGGGCGGCAGTAGTCCGAATTTTGTTTATGACAAAACATAGCCAGGACTAAATAGAGTTTCGAGTCGCAAATGAAATGATTCCTGTGTGCGTAGACGAAACCGCGACCAAAAGTTAGTTGATTTATTCATTTCGGCGCGCTTTTGATGTTGATTGCAATCACAAGTCATTTTTGCACGGCGTCGATATTTTTCTTTCTAAACAGCCCCACGCTTATGAAAGGCAAACAAGGTTACTCGCGTATCGGGCTAGAATTTTTTATGAGCTTATTATATCTGGAAAATTCTCTATATCGCTTTACGTGCTGGCGTGTATATTTTTTGTTCGTGAAGAAAGCGTATATTATGAATTTATTACTTTGTTATTTTGTTTTAATATTAACGGAAAAAGTAAATGTTGAAACGGTTAAATTTATCAGAGGATTAATTTATATTTTATTAATAGTGACTGATACTGATTTTCATTTATATTATATTAAAGGTATGTTGTATTAAAAAACATTTATGAATATAACTTGTAAGTTGCAACTTTTTATGAGAAAAGCAATGAATTGAAAATTAAAATCGTCCAAAAAAACCATCAAAGATGGCTTGGCGCTTCTTTCTTACTAACATGCGTTTAATTATATTTAAATTAATAGTGTGTGTTTTTTAGAACATAACGATTTCTTAATTTTTCAGTACTCTCTCTCTGTCTAATCAACAGTTTAAAACGTCCATAATATTATTATCCTTGTATTTATAAAAAAAAATATTATCATAATTTTAGAGTGGTACCGAAACACTGTGCACATTTTGGTTGCAGAACTCGTACCGGTTAGATTTCGCACTTTGACAATACAGACATGAAATAACAGCAGCTGCGGCTGTTGCATTTCGTCCAATGAGTGAGAGTTTCGGCGGCTCACTCCATCTGCTTCACCTCGCTTCATCAATTTTGCCTCCATCAGATGTCCTATTCCTACCCAAGAGGCCAGCAACCCATTGGTTAATCTTCTGGGATAACAATGTTTATTGGTGGCAAAGACTAATTATTTTTTATTCTATTGTGTGAAGTGTTAATTCGCGGAAATCCATAATTAGACGCATGCGTGCATCATGCATGAACATGTAGCATGCAACCCACCGCTGACCCTCGAATCTGCCCTTCCCCTAAGAATCCCTAATCAACGAGTTGAATATTGATTCGAGAGGATTGACAGATATCGAACACCAAAGCAAGTGCTAATTGTTTATTTATCATAGTCCACTGATCGTGATAATGTTCATTCTACGTACATTTTATGCCATCTAGGCATATACTCAGGAAAACGCATACAGTCACATCAACTGGGGCACAAGAAGTGTTAATAACAACCAACAAATGCAGATCCAACCTCCTATGTTACTGTCTGCATGTTAATGCATGTTGTAGGCAAGCGTCTAATTATTTTTTTTTTGTGGCTTAAAAGCTCGTTGCTCTTCTAAAATGAAAACTAAGCCATTATAATAAAATACAAAATCGTAGTATCGATATCTTTAGTCTTAAAAAACATATATATATATAATAACTTTTGCCCTCGGCTCCGCCCGCGTAGACATAAATTGAATTTCTTCATCTTGTGCACCGCGCTATCTCGAAATCAAAACCCTTAATGCTATCACGTTCACAATTCCTCACCCGGTTGTGCTCTCGACGTCAATTTCTTTCATTCTCGATTCTGACCGCGGTCCCACTTTTGATTCCGACTTCGATCTTGATCAAAGAAAATTCCAATTCCATTCTTAATCCCGTAACTTTATATGAACGGAAGAACTTTTAGAATCTTTAGTGACATAAATATCAAGATGAAGTTAAGTTTCTATCGAAAGCTTCTCGTTTTGGCGATGTGACCGAATAAATAGTTTAAACATTAAAAAAAAAATGACAAAATATACATAGCCGTTTAAAACGTCTATAAAATATAATATCCCTTAGGATAGAATGTTTTGTCTCTAAGAGTGGTGAAACAAGTTGCACTACTCTTATAACTAGCTACTTTTCTAAAAATTTAATGAGTCGTTATTTTTCATTTGTAATGAGCACTTAATACACAAGTTTTATTGTCAGTAGCTTCATGGTTTTGTTTTTCTTCTTATGTAACGATTCTAACCCTTATTTCATCCCTTTTAGAGTTTAATAGCGATATATATCATAATTTATTTTTTATTAATCATTAGCTAAAATATACATGTGTAGCTTCAACGGTTTCTATTTTCCATACAAGATTTCATCATTTATTTTACTCTTTTCAGAGTTAATTCAAGAAAAAACAATTATGCATTTTTCTTTATTTCTAAAAGAAACTCAAATGATAAATTTGACATCTGCAGCTTCAACGCCCTCCGTTTTCCATACAACAGTATTTTACCTATTTCACCCCTTTAAGGGATGAATGCCTAAAAATCCTTTATTAGTGCTCTCCTACGTTATAACAGGAAACTGTGTACAAAATTTCAAGTCTCTAAGACCCAGTCGTTTGGGCTGTGCGTTGATATATCACTTAGCCAGTTTACTTCTTTATGTATGTGTACATATATAAATAAAAAATTATATATGCGGTGGGTACTAGTAATGTACATCTATACATATATAATGAAAATAGGTTGTCTTTGTTCGCCAATCACGTAAAAACTACTTAACGTATAGACATGGGACTGGGACCATTCGATGCGGGATGATTTGTAGATGGTTCTAGGCTACTCATTTTTTGAATTCCGTAAATCATTCGCCATTTTATTTATAAATAAAATTACTCAGCGAAGCGGGCGGGACAGCTAGTATCTATATATAAACACAGACATATGCACGTACCTATCAAGGGCGTATAATGTTTCTATAAGCACGACCCATTTGCTCTGCAGGCATTAATCATTTGTTAGTTAGCTGTTGTAGACCGAACGTGCTTGGTCTTAAACACGGGACCGTCCGGGCCGATGTCCCGTTTGAGTAATTATTTCAAGGATGAATTTAACACATCACCGGCGGAAGTGATTATTATCTGAGGTGATTCCGATGTTATTGCTTTTGCTTGACACCGTGATATGATTTTAAATTTATTTCAATTCCGATGCGATGTAAATCAAAAATTTACCCACAAATACTATGTAATTAACCGATTATATAAAAAGATGGTATCTATTTGTCTAGCTATTTTTTGAGGTTTCGTACGTCTGAGAGAAAAAAAAAACGGAGCTCTTATGGGATCACCCCTGCGTCCGTCTGTCGGTCTTTTACAGTCAGTTTGTTCCGTATCTACTAGACCGATTAAGTCAAAAAATTGGCACACGTATGAGTTTCGATGAATCCAAACGCGGATGTGTAACGTAAATATATTTTAAATATGGGGGTCAGTTTTGGGGGACAAACTAGAATTAAAAAAAAAAGTTTTGTGAAGTATACGGCGTGACACCTAAAAAATGAAAGGTGTTGTTGTGTAATATAATAGGATATTATAATTTTAAAATAAACTGTTTTATTTAAGCAAATCGATGAAAATTGACCATTATTTTCCTTAGCTCCGAAATTACTTAGTCTAAAATTTTGAAAAAACAAGAAAATAATTATTTAACGAAATTAGAGCACGAAAATGGGCCGGCTGATAGGTTTTCACCCGTCTTCTGTGGGGATTGTGGTATTTCTACCACGCTCTCACAGAATGCAGACCTGAAGTAACAGTTTTCGCTGTTGCCTTTCGTCTAGCGCAAGAGAGTTCCGGTGGCCCTCTCCCTCAACCCTACTCTCCCGTCATTAATCCTCCCCCCATCACATATTTTATTTATACTCGAGAGGCAGACAACGCATTGGTGATTCTTGCGGGGCTGCAAGTGTCTATGGGCGGCGATGACAATCGACTCTGTGGCGGTTCGCAAGTTCGTTTGCCCTTCGAAGATGTCATAAAAAACACATGAAATGGCAATAAAGGAATAAATGAAGAAAGTGCGTTCCTTTGTCGGCTTTTGCCCAGAGTTACAAAAATATTACAAAGGAACATTTGAAATTCGTTCACTTTGTTACTATATAGATCTTATTTTAAACAATGTAATTGATTCGCCAAAGTTAAATTGGATTTCTCCTACTTGTCTTAGTTCGTATACGTTCTGTCACGTACAGATCGTCCTATCGGGTTGCCTGTAGATTTCCCGTTTATCGTTGCTTTGCCGGCTGCTGGTCTCCACACCAAGAGGATGCTGTGCCATTTGCAATAGCCGCTTTGGCTCAATGCGTGTCGGACTTTTCACATGTTCCTAAAGATTTTGAAGGAAGTCAGCTTACGTTGAGCTTTTATCTCGATATTGTGATATGAATTTACATTAAGTAATAAATAATATTGCAACCTGTACATATGTTATGAATACAATAAATGACGAAGAGCATCAGGATTTAAACGTAGTCTTTGATGTTACTGGAATCTGATAGAGTGATATGCTAATTTTTTTCGGCTTTACTAAGCGAAAAGTTTTACATTTTAACTGAGTTTGATATTAAATGTACCAAATGACTTGAAGTATCATCAAAATCTGTAAAATAATTTACTACGCCTACATTGTGGATATGCCAACACCTCAAAGTGATGCAGTGTCGCAATTTAAATACTTTCGACATGAATCGTGACACATATTTTGGTGATGTAAAAGATTTTGATCACATTTTACATTTCGAAAGAATAAATAAATTTTGTATGAGATAAGAATAAATGAGACATTTCCAAATTAAACAACTATTTCTTTTCTTCGACTCTTAATATTCCATGCTTTACGAAAAATAACCAACATCAATGTTTACAACTTCACTAACTGGACATCCAGAATGGATTCAGTTATTATTCACGAGATTCCTACTCAATAACAATAGAAACGTAAACACTCGTTAAGATCTATTGGGTACAGGCTTATAAAATGATGTAGTATGTCCTGCAGGAAACAGGGTCCTAAACTAAAATACGAACACGACGGCATCACCTTAGGCAGGAAAAGTGCTTGTAATGTTACGGTGCAATCCGGTGGTGCTTTGTGATTTCTCACGGCTTCGATGTGCATCGGCTGTAAAATGGCTTTGTTCGCCTGTTTGTGAGTTGTCGAGACAGTGTTTACGTGTATGTGGGCAGTGTCACAGCTACAAACTGGGTGCACACATATATCTAGGTGGCACGAAAGTACCGATTGTAGTTTTTTTCAAATTTTAAATTTCAAGTTCCAAGCAAAAAAATTAACAATTAGTAAAATTTCTACTATTTTTGAAATATTTAAAAAAATTGAGCGATTTGTTCGGTTTTCAGCTGATCTTCAGTTAGGGCTCTTAAAACATGATTAATATATTTCCATATGAGATTGCAAAAAAGTCAATTTTTATACGCTACTATATATATATATATATATATATATATTGTTTTGCAACTAGAGTTGAAATACATATCTCGGGAATAAGGCAGTAGATTATCAAGGATTAGTATGGTTGATCCCAATATTCAAGCTAACAATACACGAATCTTCTTTGCCTTGGGGAATGACTATGTCAAACAACCGACAACAAATAATAGGGGTTCGTGTTTTGAATAGGATTAGACTTTGTAAGTTACGGATAACGAAACGTCTAGAGGATTTGTATTCATCGCGTGGATTTCTAGGGAGCGTATAATCATTAATCTCTGATTTGGTACCATTAATTTACGTCAAATTTATCTTCAGTCGTGTGCGACCGTTCATTGCTTTTAGATATTTAAGAAAACACAGTTAAAATTGATTTAAAATTGTTTTCAAACGATTGTCTGCTTGGCTAATGGTCTTTTTTCTTTTATTTGTTTAATCATTATGAAAAAGATAAAAGAAAAACGGTATATTTGTTATTAACAAAACGTGACTTAAAAATACTTTTCAGAAGTTCTCGATATTGCATTTATAAATTTGGTATAATTTAACAATCATAAGTTACAAAGTAATCTTTGTATATACAATATTGTTCAATAATTACAATCGTTAAACAATAAAGGTCCATCAAAATAAAAAAAAAAACCACATTCATAATTATGATATCAGTTATATTTGGTATTGTAACAATTGCTCTAAACCAAATGTCCTTCGACTTCTGTTTGTTTTTAGGGTTTTGTAGCTCAAAAGAAAAAACGAAGCTTCTATAAGATCACTTTATTATCCGTCCGTCCGTCCGTCCATCTGACAAAATGTGTAAGTTTGTTCCTCAATACAGTTTACATTTCGTTAGAACAATGTTCAGTACTTTCATTAGGTACCTAATAATCACTTTAGTAAATCCAACTGCACATGATCTAACCGCTTACACTATTATACACACTTATTATTATTTTATGGTGTTTGTCCTCCATTAAAATACAATTAACTAGGTATCTACCTCGTAAGTAATGCAATTTGTAGTAATGTAGTAGGTAAACACAAAATTTTTTTTACGCCAGAATCAGCGGAGGACATTTACAATGTAACCTCAATTGTTATATCCATCGTCTGATTGTTGTAGGAGATTACAAGGTAGATTTCCCAAAACCAATCCCCAAAACACGATTTATTATTAGCAAATATCTCCTCCAGTTGTATCAATACATCACAGTTTTCTGCTGTGTTTAGCATGGTGCTCATAGCTTAGTAGCTATTCAATAGCTATTGCGTTGTAGTTTTTTCATATTTTTCTTTACATTACATTAAGCTTTTCAAACATTTGATATTGTCCTATTCTATTTTATTTAACATAAGATCTATCGTTGGTACTATTGGAAAATATAGTTAAGTCTTATAAATACTTAGGGCTAACGCAATATCAAACCGGATCAGCATTTAATATTGAAAATAATATTTATAACCTGTCTTCTATCCGCGGCTCCGCCTACGTGGACAAATAATGTATTTTTAATTTTTCATATCGTTCGATGTTGGTTTTAATTCCCGTTTCGATTCTGCTGTCTATTTTAATGCCGGTGTTGCTTTTGATTTCAAAGTCAATCACGGGTTTGATTCTAACCCTAGACTTACCCTTCTGGCAAATAGGTGGGAGTTTATATTATTATTATGAACTTATCAATTTAATTGGAAATTGTGAAATATTTCAATTTGCCGATGAGACTGTTTGCTCTCGTCAGCTAAGGTAAACGGATTGTAATAAAATTTTATACAAATGAAGATTATGTCCTTGTAAAGGATGTGCGATACTTTTTGTGTAACATGAATGTATAAATATCATTAAAAAATGTAATTTGTTATCTTATCTAACATCAATGCCCAAATAAGGAACTAAATCAGCACCCGGCCGGCATTATTTACAAGCGGAATCAGAGACTGGACCCGACGGTGCACCCGGATCGACATCGAGCATGAGACTACAATCGAGATTGAAATTAGCGGGAATTTATTTTATCTATAAACGAGCAAAACCGTGGACATAGTAGAATAATAGAAAAAACAATAAAACAATAATTACAAATTTTTATTTTTTAATTTACGCCAAGCGAAGTGGGCGGGTGACGGCTAATCTATATATATATACATATATAATGAAAACGGGTTGTGTTTATTCGCCAATCACGTTAAAACTACTAAACGTATAGACATGGGACTGGGGCCATTCGATGCGGCATGATTTGTAGATGGTTCTAGGCTACTCGTTTTTCGAATTCCGCAAATCCTTCGCCATTTTATTTATGACAAAAATTACCCAGCGAAGCGGGCGAGTCAGCTAGTATTATGTATGGGAAACAGTAACAATGCGTCCAGAGATATTAAAGTCAATGAATCTGCTTCATTATTCTCTCAGCTAAATAAAAAAAAAAAAAATTAAAATCCAAAAAGGCGTACCTTATAAAGTACTTTCAGCTTTAAATAAAAAAATTCTATTGCATGCTGCAGTTAAACGGAAAACACAAAAGAAACGATCGAAGAAAGAAACCAAAACCATCCAGTGAACTTACCCATAGTGCAGTCTGCAATCACCGAGTAGTATTACAATACCATTTGAAAAATTTTGTGCACCGCAACCGTTATGTCGGGAATAATACAATGTTGTGATAGTTAATTTATAAACATATAATCCATTATATATAAACCATTTGGATGGAGTTAATTATATGCAGTATGAAATTATTCATAGCGATTTGAAAGTAAATAAAAAATTATACGTGAAAATTTTCAGCAGTTATTGTGTCTGCATACGCCATTCACAGACAACCTTGGCGTCCATGAATTTTTTTCATACATTTTTTTTTGTGGTAAGCTGATTAAATCTTATATAGAAATATTAAGTGTGTTAATAATAGTCTTTTTAGATACATATATACGCATATTATCCTGCAAATAAAATAAAAATATAACAGTAAAATTTAAATAGAGAGAATTGCTTTACCCTGACAAATCGAGAGCACCAAAAGAGCTGAGGTTCGGGTTACGAAATTTGCAATAAGAACTAAATTGAAACATTTACACCTAAAATATTAATATGCGGGGCGCACTATAAGTTTTTGGAACTGGCCACTTACATAAACACTATTTAAATAGTACTACATTTGAAAATTATTTTTTTTGTCTGTAGAATACAGTTTGTTTCATAGAACTGTTAATAGTTTATATAGTGTCGTCATTTTAAAAATTGCGTGTCTTCATCACTATAAATTGGGGTTGTGAAAATTTTCATAGTATGATTTTCTACGATTTTATGTGTAATTTGACAGTTCAGCAGAGTCTCGCTCGGCTTCGAACTGCTTTTGGCGATGAAACTCCATACAAAATGACTATTTCTAACTGATTTCCAGAATTTTAGCGCGGTCGTGTCCATCTCGGCGACAAATCGTGCTGGTCGCAAATTCACCGCTATGAACAACAAAAACATCAATACTGTGCGCCGTATGATCGAAACAGACAGGCATGTGACCTATCATGAGTTTCGGGCATCCCTATGCTTAGAGATGGCTCAAATACAATGAATGCTACACAAACACTTGGGTATTAAAAAGTAGTGCTCGCGGTGGATCTCACACAATTTGAATGAGGCTCAAAAAACGGACCATGTCACTTGGTGCAATGCCATGTTTAACAGATTCAATGAAAGAATGTCAAATTTGGTGTGAATAGTAACAGGTGACGAAATATGGATTTATTGCTACGACCCTAAAATAAAGCAGCAATCGACACTATGCTTCTATCGAGATAAGCCGAAATCAACCAAGGTGGCGTGCTGGCGAAATGCCTCTAAGCGGATGATTGCTTCTTTTTTTAATAAAATTGGACAGGTGGCTACTGTTGCTTTGGAGAATTGTCGTGCAGTGAATTTGTTTTCCGGAAGTTATTTACGAATTATATAAAAATAACCGTAAAAGTCGTATCATCTTGCACTACTACAATTCCAGTTCACATGTGACCAAACAGTCAAATAAATTTTTGAATCAGAAAAACGTAGAACTTATAAGCGATTTTGTATACAACCCCGATCCGATATTTTGAATTTTCGCAAAAATTAAAAAAAACCGATATGCGGCTAACGATTTTCGTCACCAGGAGGGGCTGTCAAAAAGTATGAAAAACATGTTTTCGAACTCATCAGGGAGAAGTGGCATAAGTATTTTCAAAATTGCTTTATTCCTATAAAAAAAAGAGTTTATTCTAACGTATAATATTTTGAGAAACAATGAATTCATTTTGACTATTTATTTTATAGTTATTTTTTATCATTCATTCCAGAAGTATTCTGTGTCCCCTAAGTAATAATGATGTTTTTAAAAACTGTATAGTTAAAAATCTCGTTTTTGTTGTTTCGTGTTTGTGTATTTGTGGTGGTATCAGACCGCGAATTCGCGCGTGTATTATTTGTGGTTTCAGACCTTGGATTATTCAGCTTATGGGGTACACCCCTTAAAATCTTTTTATTCGACCTTTAGCCCTCCACGCTGGCCCAGTGCGGGTTGTGGTTAACGACCGTCGTCTCTGACGCGATGACAAAGGCCGGAACAGACGGTTTAATATGCTGTCCCGGACATCGAGTCCGAGTGGGTTGATTTGACTTAAGTTCAAAACTAATCGGTCAATTTGACCACGGCCAAGATCGAACTCGCTACGGTCAGAAGCCGATCTTTTTAACTACTAAGTAACTGTCAGTATGTGTACTAATTATAGCATTTTTATTTTTGTAGTTCCTCTATGTGCTGCATCAGCTATTCGGTAAGCGGTATTTTTGATTAGGAAAAGTACCATACACGTAGACTACGATGCTACCATTTTTTTGTCAATGAATATGAGGGAAATATTATGGTATGTACAAAAAATTGTTCAGGGCGGTTTCATGACCGTTATGTCAAAATCTTCTATTTGACAAAAAACGATAAGAAAGCATGGGCAGTAAAAATCTCAAAAAGCATGTGTTGTTAAAAGACTTAACACACTTATTTAATATTTGTAATAGAATTAAATAACATTTCACAAATTATGAACGAGAAAGAACAAAACAGTACCACTTATATAAAGAGAGATTAAGTGAAATAAATTTTGGATTTTTTATTTTTTGATTGAGGGTTATATAGTTAGTGAGTATCAGATACCCTTATTTTGTTCAATAGCAAGCATATCATATTAAGAGATATCTTGAAATTGTGAGATTTTAGCGTTCCATATTGGTGACGTTTCATCCAGGATTCAGGAGAATTGTGTGTTGGATGTTCAGGATGTTTAAATTATGCCCGTTTCTGCACAACATATATGACGTTGTGGAGAAACGGGCGAGGAGGCATTTCTTCACAAACTTCTAAACTGAGACCACAATACTTCATCAGATCGACTCTAACGAATTCACTATCGCTAACAAATTCGTGATCCGCTGTGTTTTAGGTCCATCAACAAGGAGTTATTATATTTCGAAATTGATATGCATTCATTTAAAGTCCGATCGAAATTATTTAACATATTCAAACGCGCCGTCCATCGAGTACGGTAAGATGTAATTTTATTCAATGTACGGAACCCTAAAAAATATGTCTTTAATACAACTCTTAATCACCAACTCCAAACGGTTGCAGCTTCATTGGAAATCCATCAAATAAATCTGAAAGGATGAAATTAGGCCGCGCGAGCGCATGACTGATGACGTAGCGTAGATTTACCCCGGTAACCGGTGAGTCGTTTGAGATCGCCGCTTTTGGTAGATTACGAACATAACTCGTTGTAACGTTCACGGAGTTGATTTCGCGTTTTTCGATATACATATAATATCACCAGATAATAGGGTAGATTTGAAGTGTTTTCTACTAAGTTGTATTTTATCGAGAAGTTAATTTGATTCATTTTTGAAAAAGTATTATTTGTGTTTAGTCTTTTGCAAATTGTAAATATTCGAAAGGATCGTTTTGGAATATGTATAATTTCAAAGGAATTTTTATCATGAATATTGAATAATATTTACGGTATCTCGTGAGTTGTTTCTCATTTATTACGTTTATTACGATTTCTATAAATTTAGGATTTCTATAAAATCTTCCACTTATATTTCTGGCGTTTTTTTTCCACTTAGTCACAAAAGAATTCGAACTTCTTAAGAGTGAAGTTATCTTAAAAGATAACTTCACTCTTAAGAAGTACTTAAGTTTCATGCACCTGTTATTAAAATAACAGGTGCATGAATTTCATATATCTGAATTGGTGGCAAGTAAATCAATAAATAACACTGCAGAACTCGCGCATTTTAAATAATCAATTTATCACAATACACAATTTCAAAGTACCGATTTCTTAAGAAGTCCAAAGCTTACACAACGTATGCAGTTTTCGAAGTGAAACTTGTAATGCGACTTCCAACAAGGTTGCGTTAAAGGTTTAACGCTACTATGGAGGGGGTACGAAAGCACTGTTGCGTTAAACGTTCAACGGTCCTGGGGAGGAGGAATAGAAAGAGACAGAGCGGGAGTGAATGCGTGGCACTCGAACGCATGCGCGTAGTATACCTGTTACAGGCCAGCGCGAACGTTAATAACGAGTAGCGTCCAATATTCCAACGCAAGAGGGAGAGAGAAAGAAAGATACACAAACGTAGAAAGTAGGAGAGAGAAAGAGAGTGAGTCGGTAGATTTCGTCTCGCAATTCTTTTTCGCAATTGTAACGTGCGGCGAAAAACGCAATTTCTACCCCTTCCTATTTTAATTTCCACATTACGAAGTTTCACTTCTTCCGCGCGGAGGGACTCCACGCACTATTTTTTTTATTGCAGGTATGTACATCTGCAGGCGCGTAAGTTGACTCTGTTAAATTTACGTGATAAATGCTAGGGTACAGATCATTACCGCGGCCGAGCGTACCTAGCGACGGCCGTGCGCATGACTCGCGCCGGCGGCGGGCCACGGAATAACTGGAGGAAATATACCACGCTATTGATCATTTCGTACATCAGTAAAAACTGGTGATGCGTGCTCTATCTCACTTCCCTGTCACGATAACCAGTTTCGATGTGGACAAGGAAACTTTGGCCATGCGTATTCGTCCGAATGTTTGATCATAGTCGGCGAGTTTACTGCTACACCTACACAGATGTAAAGTTTTCTTTATCTATAAAGAATTTTTACAAAAAAACATTCGAGCGATTAAAGAATGAAAACTAATGATAGTGTTCCAATGTAATGCAATTCAATGAGTTTACGAATTTATGACAAATGACGACGTTCAATAGTGCCTTGCTGGAAACGCGAAAATGATAAAATACAATATAAAACTGAGTGGCAATAAATCATTGATCCATGATTCAATGATTCACAATATATGTGTCTGTGTGTGTAATATTCATATAGAAATATTGTAAAGATGGTTTAGACTATTTATTTTTTGAATTTTGTTTCAACATTTTCTCCTACTTATAATGGCCGCTGAAGCAGGCGAGTGACGGCCAGTTGAAAAGAATAACAAGAATAAAATAATCCCCCATTGAAGAAAGAAAAAATATTTTTACTTTTATTTCTTCTTCTTACTATGACGTATTTAAGACTCAGAAAACGGAAAAAAAACGATTTAAGTCCTATTCCATGACCTAGGTAATACGAAAAATAAAAGGTTTAAGCTAAGAGGATCGCTCATTATTGCTTTGAAAAATGAGTGTTCAAATTATATATGGTAATATCTTTTTATTATTTTTTACTATCGTATTACACATACCACATAATAATAGAAATATTTTTTTTTCACAAATAAAAAGACCCTCACGAACACATTTAGGATCCGTTTTGTTCGAAACGTTGTTTATAAAAATATGCCTACAGCATTAAAGCATAAGAGCGTGTGTCGAAAACTTGAACCTTCTCTGAATCACTGAATGCGCCACCGAAACTTGGGCACAGATGTGTGTAAGTGCCTTTATTTCGTGCGTAGTCGTCTGTGAACGCCGAAAATTGGGCTGTTGCTCATCGAAACGAATCACCGAACAACACTTGTAAAGTTATGAAAGTGCATTTATTTATAGATACTTATAGTATTTCGGATACCGATGTAGGGCTTGTTTTAGCGATGTCGTCTGTTTTGAAGGGATTGTTAGAACACTGGTGGTTTTACATTGAAAAAAAAAATCACAGATCCCGTATTGTACACGACCTTTGCGTACACTGAAAATGAACTCATTAACAAAAGGAATAAAATAAAAGGAATAAAACCAAAAAATAATCATAAATTATACCTAATTTTCAAAATATTCATTTTTTTACACTCCAGATATTGTGTCGGTCTTTAATATAAAGAAGAGAAACTTAAAAAAAGAAATATCTAAATAAGTTTAAAAGTGCTTTTTAGAAACTACTTCAAGAGACACAAAGAAATATACAAATTTTTCAAAATTTCGCCGTCATGTAGTCCTTGGCCATAAATACCTATTGAAAACTCAATTATTCATCTAAATTTAGAGATATCATAGCCAATGGAAATGAGACCTCTGCTGAGGTGATCGGAAAAAAATTTTCGGTATCTAAACAAATTATAAAGCTGATTGATTAACTTCCATTCTAACACAATTTTACATCACTGTATGTTGTGGAAGAGCTTTGAGCGATGAAAAAGCATATCCATACAAATATGTGAATTCTGATAATGGGTTGACCAAGAGCTTCATATGTCTGAGTCTACAAGTTGTAACTATTATTACACTCGTCACATTGATGTACCTGCATCCTAAGATTTTGAAATTTTTTTAAAAACAATCGAGATCAGTATCTCAATTCTTGTGAATTCATATCGAACCGCATTGATTGTTCCGGGCGAGCCGTGTACATTTATATATATATGTATATAATATCCATTTAAATCGATGCCATTTTAGTCAAAATAGCGATTCCATTGAACGTAAAAAATAGCATGTTTCACTAAACAATAGTTAATATGTACAGTGATGTAATAAATTATTTTTCTTTTGTTAATTTTGAGAACACGCAGTCGTTCTGTTTAAAGTCAGACACTACTGTAGGAATTTTAAATAAGTGTACATTAATTGATGGACCGACTAATAAAGAAGACTTAAGCCTTCTTTGTAAAGCCTTCATTGTAAAAAATAAATAGATGAAACAAAGCACCTAAGTGATGATTTTGTGCAAATTGTCCGAAGTATAACAGTGTTTATTGAGGAATTCGAAAGCAAGGTAGAGCCTTCCTAGAGCTTTCATGCACTGTGTAAATTGTCATTTATATGAAACTAATGTATGAAGCGATTTTTCTTCTATGGCGATTATAAAAAAAAGCGGGTCGCACAGCTTGTCAATATATTAAGATTAATTGGTATAGATAAAAAAAAAACCAATGTTTTTTTTTATGATTTAAATGGGGTAAAATACAAAATGTTATCGCAAGTACGATAGTATAATCATCTTTATAAGCATTATATCTGAATTCGAACTGTTTTTTCCTAAAACTTTTTTTAACTAAACTTAGTTTAATTTTTTTATAAGGTTATTTATTCTGTACGCTGACGAATGACACGGCGCGTTTCTATCTAAGATAGTACATTTTTTGAGTTCGATATGCATCGATTCATTTAAAGTTAATGAAAAATGATTAGAAACAGAATATAAATTGGATCGGATCGAGACTGGAATGCAGGAGCGGGATCGACATTGAAAGTGAGACCAGCATCGAAATTGATAGCTGGATCGGTATCAGAATTGGAAGCGGGACCATGAACATGACCGAGAGCGAAACAGAGATCAAAACAGACAGCAATACTGGAATCAGAATAAATGGAAACGTGTTGGAATTAGAACACAGATCGAAATCGATAGCAGAATCGGATCCAAAACATAAAGGAATTCATTGTATGAGTATGCGGACAAAGATGTTAATATAGTATAAATCGATAAAAGGTGATTTTAAATTAAATTAACTGGTTTTTATTTCTTCATCTATTATTGCAGGAAGTCCAAGTAGCGTTCTTACTGTATTAAAGTTTTATAATACATTTAAAAATAAGTATTACCAGCTTTCGATAGTAGCTTCGCTCGAATGAATCCTTTCATTTTTATATCGATCGATCATGCTGCACGCCATGCTCCGGATTCGTTGTGGCTTTCGATTCTAATCTTTGCCCCGTTTTTGATTCCGTTGCTGGTTTCGATCTAAAATAAGAATATTTGGAAAATATACAAAATGTAAATTGTGGCTAAACGAATTAACAATGGTTTTATAGGTTACAACGAACAAGCTTGCTCCAGGGTATCAATCGGTATGGTAAACTATTACCATGTCAATTTTCATCAAATTCTTTCAAATAATTTTAGCGCGTTCGCGAACGAATAGACATGGATTCTAAAAACCATTGATATGTATTCTGTCTACGTTTCTATTACCCACCCTAGAATATTTTTCGTCAAATAACTTTAAAGTACAGATTTTTTTGCTCTTTTGTTTTATTATGTGTACAATTCAAAAATATGTTACAATATGGCTAGTGATGCTTTTGTAGAAATAGTCGACTGTCATTAACTTTACGGTCTAATAATGAGATTAGATTATGAAGTACATTTAAATAGCATTAAAGTAACAAAGTTTGAGTGTTATTACGACTCATTATTACGTTATTACAGAACGTGAGGTCTTGTTATGAGTTAACTAAATTCACAGTCACAAAGCAAAGCGTCAGGCGGTGTATAATTAAAATCTCTTTGTTGTTAGCCGACTAGAGCTCAACAGGCGATCATCGTTAAAACAAAATTTATCCAAACTAAAAACAAACCACAATTCTAAATGTGTTCACTGCGAAGAGAATGGACGATGATGTAATTAATTCTTTAAGGTTATATTTAAATTATATGGGACAATTTAAAGTTATAATAATGAAACCAAACCCAAATTTTTTTTTTGATCAAAATGACTGCTGATTAATAATAATAATAATATAAACTCACGCCTATTTCCAGAAGGGTAGACAGAGACTATAAATCACCACATGACACGATCTTTGCATATCTTTTTCGTTTCACTGACATCCATCAATCTTTTCATGCAAGCTCGTCGGCTTCGGGTGCTTCAAATTTGGCCCTTTTTTAATATGCCACTAATGTGGTCTGTCTAGGATTTTCTAAAGCAACCTTTACCAATCTTTCGATCACAAACATTCGCTCTATGGATTTGTTTTGTCAGTCTACTTTCATTCATCCTTTCTAGATGGTAAAATCGCTGCAACATACATCTTTTTTACACTAGTCACTAGATCTTCTTTCAAACCATCCGAATCTCTAACATCACTGTTTCTACAGCTATCTCTCTGAGACATTCCACACATGCCATGCATTGATTCTAATTTGGCGTAGGGATTAGGACATCACTATAGATAGTCGTGAGAAACTTTTAATATTCGTAATAACAAGCAAGGCCGTATTCCCTTATTTCCCGCATTCACTCTCCTTACGGTATTTCTATCATGTTTACTATCATATGTAAACAAACTATCCAAGTATACTTACTCTTTCATTTGTTCTACTTCTACACACAATGTTTCATTTTCATTGCCATCTTGCAGCTTGCATGCTGATGGCGCAAGAATTATTTGGTCGTCGGCGTACAGGAGGTATTTGACAGACCGCTCATCTATCTTTAGTCTACACTCATAATCTTTCAAATCGTACAGATAGCTCTATCCATGAATGGCTCGAATAACCACGGTGAAGCTATATATCCATATTCGATACCTCACGGGATGTCGAGTCAGTAAATGTATGCCCCATTTATTTTTTATGCAAGTACTGGAGCTCCTGCATAGAAATTGCAGTGCCTGTATTAATTCGCTACTCTCACCATGCGTACATAGTGTCCTCCATAGATCATTTCTTTTCACTCTACCATAAGTTTTTTTTCAGATGTATGAAAATACAGAAAACCTGTTGGCCGTGACTAAAAACGTTTCCGCGATGTTTTGCAGAGGAAAAATTTGGTCCATAGATCCCATTATTTTTCGAATTCCTGTTTGTAAACCACATATCTTGTTTCCAGTTTCATTCAAAACTCTTTCAATAATAATTTTCGCATAATAATATGCCAACGACCTTAAGGCTTATAGGGTGGTAATTTATGCAAACCTGCCGTAAGCCTTTCCCTTTATAGTGGGGTACAATGACGGCTTTTTCAGCTGTTTTTAAAAAGCTGGGACAACAGTTTTGTCACTATACCCATACTGTCCCGCAGCATGTCTGAGGAAACCCTATCATATCTTGTAATTATTCCAGGCCTTTTTAGTGAAAAATGGAGTGATTTTGAAATATCGTATGTATGTAGTGACATACCAAAAAAGTTTTCGATTTGCCCAGAAACTATCCAAGAATCTACTGTTATAGGGTTCTTTTTTCTTTTCACGCATTCTTTAACTATCATTTACACATTTTTATACATACTTCTAGCATCTTTTATCTTATCTTTCAAAGTTCCATTATTTATTATCGTTCTTACTAACATTTGTTTTCTTATTCACTCTACATATTTTTATTGCTTGGTCTATTAATAAAGATTTCGTTACCTTCCACAGTTCATTAAGTTCTAGACATTCATACTGTTTGATTTCTCCTAAACTACTTTTCGATGGCTATGCATACTCATCTTTTACAGTTTAATCCCGAAGTGTAACAACTCGTATTTGTTTTAGTTCCATAGTGATCATTTTTGCATGGTATTGCCAACGCTGCTATAAAACCACAATTCGAAAAACCACTAAGAAATGGTTGACACCACGGTACATTCTCGTATTGACAACTTTACTTTTTAACCGAACATCCGCAATCATAAAGTCTTTCACGTTTTGTCTTCTCCTCCCTGCTTACTATATGAGTCTGTATTTATGAATTCAAACAGTGTGTTTATCACACACAAGTTAAACTCTTGATATGGTAGAAAAAGGCAATCGCCATTCTCATTCGCTTTTTCATCTCCAAATTTACCTAACACTTTCTTATATCCATCCCGCTATACTAACATCCAGCTTTTAAAATCACCTAATGTTACAATCCTTTCGTTTTTGTCATATTTCACTAATATGTCCTTTACATCAGCCTAAAACTTATCCCGCTCTTGAGCGGTTTAGACATATCTGAGGTGTATATGCCCAAAATAAAAATCAGTGTCAATTTTTAACTCGGAGCCAGAGAAGCCTTGGATTTACACATTAGTAATTGCTTACGCACTCAAATAATATATTTTATTGTATGAAGCCAACATCCCGACATCTTCGTCGGTTCTGGTCAACGCCAGACCAATAAGTCTCAAAAGATCCTATTTTGATGGCTCCACTACTACCTTTCACTCATTCACGCATAGAATATACAGTCGGCTTTCTTTCATCAGTTCGTAGACATCATCAATTTTATCATCCATTCTCCGCTTACATTCGGAGTATCAAAGCGGATTTATCTAGTACGCGCAGGGGAACTAGACGTGACGGACGGCAAAACTCGTCACCGTAATCGAGCCCACTCATAAATTCATTAGAAAGTAATTTATTATCAAGGAACATCGTACTGTCTTGTCTGAAGTCTGAATATGTGTTATAAGTATTTGATGTGCGATGTTCAATTACCAGGCCACGCAAAACATGCTGGTTTTTACCGAGTTACAAAATTCAATTATTTGAAGGAATTTATATGGGAATTATAAATTCAAATTTTCTACCGCATTTTCTTATTATTTGTGTGACGTTTTTATCCGATTTCAAATGTCACCTAAAATTAGGACAATAATTGTGGTAAGGCGTTTACTTAGCGGCGTATCGTGTAACTTAACATACATTACGAAGTGAGTAACGTTAACGCAAACTTCTTATGAACTGTTCGTAATAGGATCGTAACCCTTACGCAGTGATGTCTAGAGTGTCGGTTTTTCGACAAATACAAACGAGATCGCAGTGCGCTCGTAGACGGTATGATGACCGAACGCGCTGTGAATATTACGCTGAGAATATCGAACGAACACAGTGATATATTTTATTCGATGATTGATGTAATAAGTAAGATATGTAGGTGGCATGTGAAGCATCCGGCCTTCATGCTGAGACCCGCAAACGTGGGTTACGTACATTATTTGAACTTTAAAATACTAGGTTGGTCGGGACAGAAAAGAAATATGAAGAGTTAGGAAATAAAGGTTGATCGGGACTCCTGCCGGGGTGTGTGGACCACGATATAGTAATAAAAACGATATAATTGTATGTTTGTTATTTAAGATAATAGTGAACGGACGCAAAATACTGGAACAGATAATTCAGAAAATTATCAAAGAAATTATTTTTGTCCTTGTTCTGCTTTGAATAAAGATCCCGAGTACCGAAACCCGACGAGGGATACATCTGCGCTACAACATTATCAATATATGTATTATTTTTATTTATTCAAAACTAATTACAGCTGTGTCCTTAGCGGGCATTGGTTGGACAGAGGAAAAAAAGCCTAAACTTAATGAAGTTGTATCAAACTTATGAATTTTTATGGAACTCAAAAAATCTCAATTATTACAAAATAAAAATTGACGTTTGGGGAATATTGGCAAGGCTATCTACATTCCAGCAGATACGTGTAAAATAAAATTAAAACTTTTTTAGCACGCTACAGAAGGGAGAAAATGGAAATGAAAAAAGCTTTGGAACCGGAAGAGGTTGTACTTACCTCTTACATTACAACTTCAATATTTATTTTGTATTGTTTGTAAGTTGGAATTTATTTTCGCATTGTTATTTATAATCCACAAATATTTGTTTGTTAAACTTCCCAATTACATATACACTACTGTTTAAATAGTACGATTTTTACTACAACCAGCTTCTTATTTTGCAGGTGCTTCAGATATATGCCAAATCAAATGGTTTGTCATTAAAGCGATGGATTTTACGAGTATAATGCATTGACACTTGCAAATCATTGTAACCGACGAAATACTCTTAGTATATACTTTATATTGGTGGTCGTACATAACTTTATGTGTAATTATACATAAATATTAAAAATAATTATAATTCATGTAACTCTTCCTACAGCGATGATATATTTTGGCAGTTCATGTTCTAATTTTTTTATTTTTAACTGTAGAGTAGTGTGCAACATTTCGAACGGGATTGAATGAGGCATTATTATGTGTGTTTTGTCGTCATGTTCCTTCGATTAATTGTCCGTCGCTTTCTTGTTGTGTTGTCGTTGGTTTATATAATTCTGTGCAGTTTGTTATTCTTAAATCTCCTCCATTCGAGATTATCCCTTGAGCCAACATCCAAAAAAATAATTTTATAATTAGCATCTACCAAAGCAAACAAAACGATTTTGTTTTGTAAAACTGTACTCTAGTATAAAATGGTGCTTGGATTTCATCCATCGCAGAAATATAGGTGGGAAAGTTCCAGACTTCATTAAACTCCTTGGAAATATTATTTCATTATTAAGCATAGCCGTAAAGCTGCAAGATTAAATAAGATATCAAGTATTGTATGATATTTTCTTTCGTTTCAGGCAACAGATGATATTGAGCAAGGAAATTAAGAAATAATTCGAAGTGATATAGTGATCCGAAACCAGAAATTTTAAATAGCGCAACAGAAATTAAAAGCAATGAGGGAGATCAAGAAAAAAACAAAAGATAATTGAGCCACCGAGAAAATCTATAAAACCAAATCCTAAATTAAAAATGTAAGAAGAAGCATTTGGAATTATAAAAACATCTGGATTCGCATCTGCATCAGTTAAAAATGAATTTGATGAAAAACTTAAAAGTTTTTTTGGATTTCTTCGGAGCTAAAATGAAAAAAATGCAGTGAAGGTACATAAAATGCAGTGCAGAAAGATATTTGCTAATTAGTTTTTAAGGCAGACAATAAATACCATGACCGTTCTACGAGTCAGCTGCTTCCGCTTATTTAGCAAATATGAAATACTATGATGGTTACGTTCGAAAAGTCAATACGGATGTTAAACTACACACAAAATAGTCTAAGAGCTACCAACGTTTTCGAGCAAGAATTTCAGGTCAGCTGATTTATTGATATGTCGTCTCTCTTGCTCTTTGGGTTAGGGTCTGGGCTGTCTGGCCGGCGGCGGCGGCTGCGCCCACCTGTGCGCATCCTATCTGTACAGGTAATGATACCAACCCCCAAAATCATTTTAAGAAGGCTCATTCTCAATATTTTAACTTTAGATAAACTCAACAAACATCCATCTCTTATTGCCAGACATTTTTGTCATTGCTAACAATGAGCCAGACGCCAATTTTGATTTATTTTTTTTGAATTAAAAATTCAAAGTATTTCAGTTTGCCTGTAATTTTAATATTATGTTGTTCAAGTATGAAAGGACCTGGAATTAATTTGCCAGACACTAATTCTGTTGTTAAACCGTGTATTAGCCAAATATTAAAAATGATTATAAATCAAATTATTTAAATATTTTTTAATCACCTTGTCTAATTAGGGTTTTTTCTATCTCGTTCTCAGCAATTTATTCTGCAATTGTTTCTCTTTATCCAATAGTATCATACTATACGAATTTTCAGGACTTTGTCGTTCTAATACACGGTTTAACAACTGAATTAGTGTGTAGCAAATTAATTTTAGGTCTTTTCATACTTGAACAACATAATATTAAAATTACAGGCAAACTGAAATACTTTGAATTTTTAATTCAAAACAAATAAATCAAAATTGGCGTCTGGCTCATTGTTAGCAATACTTCTGGCAATAAGCAATGTTTGTTAAGCTTATCTAAAGTTAAAATATTAAAATGAACCTTCTTAAAATGATTTTAAAGTTAGTATCATTACCTGTACAGATAGGATGCGCACAGGTAAACGGAACCGCCACCGACGGCCAGACAGCCCAGACCCTAACCCAAAGAGCAAGAGAGACGACATATCAATAAATCAGCTGACCTGAAATTCTTGTTTTCCCGACGTTGCTAGCTCTTATACTAAAATTACGCGCGACAGCAACGGCAATATTCTAATAAACCATCGTTAAGAAATTCATCTTCCTGAACGCGCTTTGTTATACCATCATCTCCTTAAGCGGTCGAGTCTGAAGCTTCACCACAAATCGATCTTTTGATTTTTACATTCGTGCTTTAGTTTAAGTTAATTTTATTAAGGAAAGTAAATTTACCACTATATTGTCTTTTAATTCGCCAATGATTGGTTCACAATCTTTTAAAACAAATTCACTCATGACTTGCTTGGAAGTTCTGAAGGAATACTGCATTTATATACGAATTATCATTAGTTATAAATTGTAGTGTTAAGGGCTAATTTATCTTTAACTGTTATAGTTCCACTAAATTTTGAATCATTTGTTTAATTTTTTGGACTGATCAGTTTTATTAAGTATTCAAAATCGGTGTAGGTCACATTCGCGTGAAGTCCTTGCAATGGTAATTAACTTCTTGAGATATAATATTCATAATTAAATTTGACTTTTTCCTATTTTTATATAATTTACTTTCTCAGAATCGATGTGGACTTTTGTAGTTTCCTATCAAATTTCTTATTAGAATGAAAGTACTACTATCAAATCCATGTTGTCACGAGCTTACTGTGAACACTGCGGATTGTGGAGTTCATATACGCTGTTAAATTTACGAGACGTACCCACTTCCAATTTGATAGTCTCTATAGATCTCTATCGCTGTATATATTTCGAACATCGTTCAAAGACAAAAGTTATTTTAAAGAAGTGCTGTTTTCAAAATTTAAATGTATATACACTTTTTTGAACGTATACCCTTTATTTACCATCTCTCAAATCAAAAGTACTTTATTTTTTCTAAAGAATATTGGCAACCCTGGCCAAACCTCGTCTATTGGATCTACTTTGTCTACAGTCATCGTATATGCAGAGATTTAACTTTTAAATTATTCTGAGAAGTTGAAATACAGCGATGTCTCATTGTGTACACACACGTAATATAGGTTAGAGATTGCTATCAATCAATTTGGTCTCCCAGTACACCTAAACTTTGATTAAATTCGTAGGCACGTGCTAGACGGTGAACACAACTCGCTGTGTATTAAGTAGTGTTTAATCGAATGTTGAATAGGGAAATTGATATGTTTGTTAGACGATTAAAGTCTAATGTAATGTGATGAAATTTCAGAAAGCTGTCGAGTCTACAGGTCTATTTAGTTGTTTGAAAAGTATTTGATTCATAGACGCTTATATAAGTATATGGATCTTGAATAGGTACGTATATCTGTTAAGAAATCTCACCAACGCTAAGAAATATTATTTTACGAGTCTTTTTGACACATCTTAAACGAAACTCATGATGTTATAAAATGAAATCTGACCTTAGTCAAAGTACATAAAACATGTGTTTTATAAGAATAATTAATGAAATAATAAGCGAATAAATAATCCATAATTATGGACCCTATTAACAATGTCATTTAAGCCTAATTTAAATTGATCTTAGATTATAAACTAAAACGATGAAGTATTCAAAAATTTATTACCCAATAAGTAATTATAAATAAGAAAAATACAGGTAAAGAATATTTTTTCTTTTTATACAAAGAGTGTTCCGATTTTACATCACGTAATGCGTAAATAACACTAAAACTGGATGTCTCTTTGTAAGAAAATAACATTGTGCACGTTCGCATTGTAATGTAGATCGTGACACAACAGACTTATTATGTTAAATTTCAACCACCAAATTCGATCTAGTTTGGTATCGTTTTGTGGTGGATTCAGTTAAAATAAAATAATACGTAGTCATTCAAATAGATAATACATTTCATTTTCGATATTCACAAATATACTTATATTATTCAGTTTATGGACATATAATAATGCAAATCAAGTGTATATTTTATTGAAAAAGTTTATGTCGACCGTTGAAAACTCTTTTCACAATCGAATGTCGACGTATAAGACGATGAGATAGTCTTTGAAAGAAATAAAAGATATATAAAAAAAGATATATAATATAAAAAAGATATATTTAATGTAAAAAGAATAAAAAGTTATATTGAAAATTAATATGTTGCCAACTTGTTCATCCTTAAAACGTAATTATAACTCAAAATAATTATCTTCGGAACTTTAAAATTAATCTCAGGACTGATTTATCGACGTACAAAACACTAAGCAATTGTTAAATAAATTAATTTCTTATACATTAATTAATGAAATGTTTTCCTAATACTCGAATCGAAGCCCACACGATATCAATTCTATCTGACCCGTTATCCAGTTTAGAGTAATAGACCACCTGTATATAGGCGACGAAATTCGAAAGCGTAATCCTTAAGATTAGCTGTTAAAGGGTCCCCGTTGGTCGGAAATAGCAGATTAACCCCGGTTACAAACGGCCAGCCGGTTACAGGAAACAGCGTAATCGAAACAGTGTTTGGGGTCTATTCTACGGTAAATTATTGCCGAAGGAGAATAGGTTCGGGATTGTTGCGTAATCTCGTCTTATTTATTTTATCTTTTAATGAATTTTTAAACGGAGAGTGTAATGAAACGTCGATTTTATTTTTTTCCCACTTTTATTTTATCACTCGACTAGCGTTCGCCGACGGTTTTGCACGAGGGACGTGACAGCGTATACTTTTTTCCGAGATAGCGAGCCTTTTTATTCTGATTTGGATTGAAGCCATGGAAGATTACGTCAAAGTTTGCGCAATTGAACGTCAATTGCTAGACAGATGTATCCCTCCTAGTTTTCTACGACGTACAATGGATTATTTGGACTGAGATTAAAATATTTTCCAGGAAGATAATGATTGAAGTAAATTGAATGCAAGAATTAAAAACTAACTATCAGTAGATTACGTAAAAACAGGAATTAATTAAGTTCTGTATATGTTCAATAAACTCCATTTAGATATAGAAAATTTATCTATATATACATTTAAAATCCTTATTAAGCAAATACTTGAATAAAAAAGAATGTTTTCGAATATTTAGAGTACTATTAAGGTGTCTTTTTTTCTACAAAAGTTTTATATTCCATTATAATTATACGTAATTAAAGTGGAAAATAGCTACTTAAAAGTTTTTGCTCGTTCTTCTTAAGAGATAAAAAGATGGAATGGTGGATTATTTGAAATTATGACGTAACTAGCTGCGCCCCGCACCCGCGGTTTCACCCGCGTGGTGATGGAAAATTGTGATTATGATGATAGAAAGAGTTTTATTTGTTTGTCAATTTTTCAATGTTTTTCTATTATTTTGCTATTCGGAACGGAGACAAATCCAACATATTAAAAATGAAAATCAGTCCAGCTATTCTCCAATTATAAGTGTTCGAACAATTATATTTTGTAATGTATATAAAGTGGAACTAAGTATTTTTTATGATGATCTCACTAATATGTATTATAGGTATTATAAACGCTATAGCTCGTAAGGATAGATAGGTACGGAAGTGTACGATGATTGATTGTAATGCAAAAGTTATATATAGGTGGCTACTGCAATATACTCCTATAAATTATGTTAAATGATATATTTTGGTCTGTATAAACATGCAGATTTTGTGATTTAGAAACGCGTGAGCAAGTCACATAGAGCTGGCCATGGGAAAAACATTGCGTGTTCAAATGTATGCCTGCTACCTTTATGGTCTGACCCTGCCGCCGGACCGCACCATAATATCGCGCACTCGCTTGTCTATCGTCATAACTATGCAAATATTTGTCCAAATGATGTAGTGTAAAAGGCAAAGTTTATATACTTTAAACATCAGATGCGATAAAAGTATTTATTTTGATATAAGGATCAATTTGTTACTACCAAATGTGCGTTAGAAATAAATTATCATTTATTATTGTATTTATAGTTCCACTATATTGGCGATAATGGCTTTCACGTAAAAGATAGATATATTCTGTCGCGGGCTTTTTTGTAGTACTATTTAAGATAAACATTTCCATTATACGTTATATACGTGTGATTCCAATAGTTTTTGCGGCGCACACAAGAATAGCTCGCAGATGACAGATTTTTTTCCTACTTACTTGACACTTATCGTTATATTTTAGATAATGTGTTATTCTGATGTGTAAGCTATATATTATTGTACTGTGTCGTCGAAATCCATTCAGTAGTTTTTGCGTGAAAGAGCAACAAACATCCATCCATACTTACAAACTTTCGCGTTTATAATATTAGTATAGATTTAAATTTTATATTATAATTTATGAAATAAATACGTTTTAACTTTTAATTTAATCCTGAACCACTTGTAACCAACGGTAGCCCGCGAACTCGGCCAAGACGTCCGTGCTCCTAGTGGGAGACCGTACGCTCCGACGCCCAGCGGGCCTAGCAAGACGCCATAGACTAGTGCATGCCTAAAGGACTACCTTTCTCGCGCCAGCGGAATGAAGAAATGGGACAGTCTCTTACAGACATTTTTCTCTAGGGCCTCATGCTAAGCCTGCATTGTTTGCCCGCCGCTGAAGCTGTTCCTCTCTAGCAGTTGTTGGCTCTACGAGCGATGTGATCTACTCACATTTCCTTCAGTTTTTCCAGTTGCTCCAGTTCCTTTGCAGCTCGTCGAAGATATTGTCTCTCTGATGGATCCCGGTAAAGCTTTTTCCTTCTTTAACCTGAGTTTGTCTGAGTCTCAGAGTTATTTTGGTATTTAGGAAACCAACTCGTACTGTCATATGTTGATATTTTTCAACTCTTAATCTCCCACAATTAAGTTAATATACAAAATTGTTCATTGTTTTTGTAGGATTTTTAAAAGTGAATTGATATAGTCAATGTCGACTTGATGTTGTAAATGATGTATTAACATCCGTTAATTATTTGTTAACAGCTGAAGGAAAACCCACTTCATATTTACATGCATTTTAAATTTTCATGAGTTTCCGAAATAGCTATATTTGTGCAAAGTTTATTGTGTGTCAGATTTAAATCGACTGATAAATTGAAGTTGAAGCATGGTCCTCCCACAATATTCATATTCTCGATTGAGAGATTTTTCTGAAAATATTAACGTTTGTAAACAAAAAATATTAACACTTGTAAACAATTATTTTACCAAAATTTTAAGTTTTTTCGTTGAATATATTATTACGAGGATGTTATGTGTGAAATTAAACAATAATGCTTTTTGACCCTTAATAATTTATATAAACAAAACAGTTTTCTTAATTACAAAATTAAAACATCTAGTTCAGTGATACCGGCGCAAGGTTATGATAGCGGTTGATTAAGAGAGCTCTAATTGTGCAACTGTTTATTGTGTTTGTGAGGTAAAACCGCGTCCGTCATGACTTCGACCACACCATTAACTAGTTTATATCCACACCTACACTCGTGAAAAAAGTTTTTGAAAAACGAGTTTCATTACAAGTAATTCTTGCGCGGTCTTCGAACAGATCAATAGTTAAAGCGACACACGGATCTAAAAGAAAAATGATTTTTTATTTTGGACATTACTGAATTCCACAATTCTGAATATACTTTGAAAAGTCAAAATAAATACGGAATTGTAAAAAAATGCATAAGTTAAAACAAAATTGAAGCTTAATGTTGTTAATAAAGATTTTAATCTTTGTACACAGCAACAATTATTCAATTTATTTGATCTTTCATTGCAATTTGTGATTACGTTCCTTCTGCAAAAGGATTTTAATCGTAGTTCCGGTTTGTGTATCTTAAAAAGTTCTCGTCTCTCGGGTCGTAATCCATTACGTTCAGGAAAAGTGATTTCTTATTTAAACTACGCAGGCAGTTGGAGAAATTAGCCAAGTGCGTTTCGAATGACCACTAAGAGGGTGTCGTGGCAACAAATATATATATTTTTTAATTTTACATTATAAAGATAATTTCTCATTATGAATTATTCGATTGCTCGACGTAAACGTTGTATGTACAGTCATGCGGAATTAAATCTCTTACATATTAAAATAAATAAACACATTTTAAATAATATGTATGGATTTGATCATATATCTTTTCGCAAATAAAATCTCCTTATTTTTTTAAAAAATTTGCCAAAGCAAATATAACAAAAATATATCGTTGAAAATATACTTATAAATAATATAAAATAATGTAGACACAAGGATCACACGATTGGCTGGACGGCCACACAGCGCGCTGCGGCGCAGTATTTATCGCATCAGCTTTTCTAAGGTTGTCAATATAACATTTCTACATAAATGTTCTAGACTATTTTTATTAGAAACGGCTACTTCAATAACTATGATTTATTGGGCAAAATTGTTTTGTAAGGGAGGAATATTATGAATATTTGCGAAAAGGTACATGATAAAATCCATCCTGTAGATACAATCAATTAGTACAAACATTTAGATTGTTGTTTGATAGTTAGTGATTATCTTTCCTTTCCATGTTACGTTAGTTTTTTTTAGTTAGTTAGTTTAATTAGTTAATTAGTTTAGTTGACATAAAATATACAACAAGAATTTAATTTGCTTATTAATCGTTAGTACGAATGCAGATTAAAACGAAAGTGGTATCGTTAGTTAAAATTCGTGACTCTTTAAATAGGAAAGCTTCGAGAAATTCAATGAAAGTTAACCACGAAACGGCTTAGTAATCTGATTATGAACAATGAGTTTGGCCACAAATATGATGTGTCCGATGGACAGTGGTTTTTGGAGGTTTTGAAAGGCTGTGGGTGCACCTGTCGTCCAATTCCTGAAGAATACATTCCCGGGTGAAGACACGTTGTATAGACGTTTCACGTTCAATCCACAGCCATATACTCCGACACAGACCCACATGGATCTTCTTTAGCCTTACAGGCGTATCTAAACCTGAGTCATATCTAAAAACCAGGTTTTAACATTAATATATTCTAATTATATATGTTTAAGGATAATTGTTAATAATATCGCCGCCGTGTAATCGTGTCTTAATGATATAGTACTGGGTGACAAAGCTTTGGCTCTGTGTCTTTAGTGTTTGTCTCAGGAATATGATAAATACGATTGGGAACGTTGTGCGTTATGTGTGTATGTGTTCGTGCGCGCGTGTGAGTGCGTATTGAAGGGTTAACGACTAGACTACTGGCATGTACGGTGTACGAATGGAACAGCGATTCCATAAGTATATTCCATTAGTGGCATAGAAATCTAGATCGGGATGTTTTTAGGTGCTACAGAAAACACTCAATTAGTAGCTTAATTAAATTACCTATTGGACTCACCACAAAGACACTATATTTGTAATACTACCGACAGTATATACATAGCTCCTAAACGTTTACTCCTAAATGATTGACCAACGGTTTAAATGTGCTCACCAGGAGCGAGACACCTTAACAAGATTTGAACCCGGCATCTTTTGGTTAGAGAGTGACGCTTAATTAGCAACACTTACTAAGCCGTATACCACGGCTGTGTTACGTAATAAAATTAATAAGAAATCGCAAGTGAGACAATAAGTAATTATTTGCTGTAATTTACAAATTTGTAGTAAACAATTATTTATTTTAATCTATGTAATTACAGAAGCATTCATATTGGAGGAAAGGGGACGTCAATTACGACCGACTGCCTGTTTTTCATGATGTTAAGATAATAATTGTAATATTGTAAAGCATTATGGTTGTATTATAACAATACTGATAGTTTTTACCGAAAATTTTCGTTTTGCTGGGGATGGTTGAGTTTATATTTTCAGCTTATTCACACTTGCGGGCTCAATTCTAACTATATACGGGAACGACAAAACAGTGAGCAACGAGGGACATTTTAAAATTTTTTAGTTAACCACGCAATCCTAAAAGTAAGACTTCGTATAGTCCTTAAGTAAATATTTCGTTTGAAATGTGAACTCGAATGAAATAATTTATCCTTTGTAAATATTTCATCTGCTTTGATATATTTGAAAGTCCTTTCTGATGTTTTTATATATAGTAATTATTATAGGGCACGGTTTTATGAAAAGTTTATTCACTTAATAAACATTACATATAACTATAACTTTGTCGTTTTACATTGCCTACGAATGATCCAATGCGCAGGTTCAACGCTGCCCGACCCTTCCTTCTTATCCCCCGCATTCCTATTTTACACTATTGCGACGCTTTCTTGGCTAACTTCACAGAGGCAAAGTTTTGTGTATTGTAATGCAGCTTTACTTCAACATCGTTTGATACGTCGGGCACAATGATATTTTTATAAACACATAATTTATTATAGCTTTTATATTTTGTTAATGCATGATCATGCCTTCTCCATGTAAGATTATCGCGATATATTACATAAAAAAGAGCATTATGCATAGTCTCGCTGCACAAACTGAGACAGGAATATTTTTTCTTTCCTTGTTAGTGGCTAATGCGATGGGATCTCTGTGGTTAAAAGAGTCGCCAAAACCAGAAAGTATCGAGATCTATCGCGAGCACAAGCGAATTGACCAATCAGTTTTTGAACAAGGCGAAGTTAATACAGCCGCTTCGTGTACAAGAGGTTATCACACGAGTGACAGCGCTTGTTACAAGTCCCCAACTGCTCTGTGCCAACTTATATTGTATACAGACAAGTACACATACGTACAAGTACACTCGGCATATGCTATAATAATGAACGCAAGAAAGTGCACTATTTGTTTCAATCTCTAAATTGACAAAGTCAAAGATTTAACGACTGTTAAATTAATCTGTCAATTAACAGATTTTTATAAACCAATAAAGAAATGCAAATAACTAGGTACTTTTAATATTATGCGTATGTATGGACATTAATTAAAAACTGGTTTTCAAAATTGTTTTTCCGACACAATTTAGGATTGAAAAAAAAACGTTTGTATTCGATTTTAAAGATATTTGATTATTCTTAGATATTTCTTGAACAATAAAATTGTTGTAGTAATTTTAGTCCTTTATAATGAAAATATACGCAATATCAAAATTCAATATTCCTCAATTATCACCGTCATGTATTAAGATTGTCACCTATGGGGCTATAATATATATTATTATAAATTATGGCTAGACATATTACGATATATTTTTTGAAACAATCATTAAGTGATCTCACTTCCCACTTCAATACTGTCACAGCATTTATGGTGATTGTTTTTAGCAAGGTCTTAGCCCAATTCCAAGGCTATCATGCTAAAAAAAAATTTGGAACACTATGCAGTGAGATGATTAACAAACTCTATGATTAACAAACTTTATTTTCATTTATGGTGGGTTAGATACAGGTAAAGTTTAGGGTTCCATAGTTAATACGGCTGTATGTGTATCTAGACGTGTTAAATAAAACTTGTCCATACAGGACGACGGTCAATGAATAATAAATAAAGGTAATTCAACATTAAAAGGGAATTTAAAAAAACAATTGTTATTTATCTGAGCGTTATCGCGTCTGGTAGTCAGCAATATGAATATAATAATCATATATCTGTTAGATATATCACGTGTTGATTTAATTGTGGTAATGTGATCATTATACCGATATATTGTTAGCTAAAATTTACAACAGAAATGTATGGAATTTATTGCAACTTTTTAAGGACCCAATTAGAGGTTAATAAATAGAGCCTACTTAGTTTGTAATGTAATTGTAATGATTTTACTTTAATTTGATTAAGTACTATAAGGTAGTATCTAGTAGTATCTGTCTTTAGTAGATAAATAAACAAAGGAAGTTATTGTGTAGGTGGAGTTAGGTGAAATGATGATATTTTAAATAAGTTTGTGTAACTTTATTGGGCTCTTCAAAGATGTATGAGCAATTTTGAGATCTGAGGATTAAAATTACCATGACAATATTCTAAAACTTGTTAAGAATAGATTTTCTTTCTTGTAGTTAAGCACTACAACAGAAAGGATATATATATATATATATATATATATATATATATATATATATATATATATATATATATATATATATATATATACTATACTATATAAAATAGTTTCTGTAGTATACTGGTAACTTTTAATAGGCCAATGGCAACATGTCACTGTTACTGACTTTTTAATTTCCTAAAAAAATAGTTTTTTTTAATGAAAAAAATAATGTAAATAATTATAAAAATAACAAAGGTGTACGAATGTTTTAAACCACCTGCTAGTTAAAGGGAAAGAGACACTACAAATAATGCATCTTAAACAAATAATTAATGAAAAACTCTTACGAATACTGAAGAAATATGTCCTTCTTGTAAAACAAAGTATATCGGACAGCTTATAACATCTCTTGATCGATTTTTAATACGAATTTTAATATGATTTTCACTTCATATGATTTCACTTTAATATGAATTGTACTTCATCAAGTACATTAAATATAAAAACAATAGTGTAATGACCAAGATATATGTAATTTTGAGTGTCAGTCAATAACCCTATTAATGAGGATGTGCATAACGCAATCATAAGAAAACAAATCATTTGTCGCTTAAGAAACTTACGAAGAACTAGTACTTAAGGAAATAATTTATTGATAAAGACTTGTTGAGATAATAATGAGAAACTCTTAGTATACGTAAATATAAATCTATGAACAATTTAGTGCAGAGAATTAAATCATTTCGTGTAGTATTCGTTTCTGAGTTTGAAAATATAGTTTAATTTGTTTTATTTTTAATAAACGAATTGAAAGTACTTTCCAAATGTTTTGATATAATTACGTGTTGACGGAGTGATATCGCGTAACGAACTTATTTTGAAATTGTTGAAATTGTCTAACTTTAAATCCGGCCCTGAGACCGTGTACCGTCTTAACCGCAACAGGGACACGACGACAGGACAGCAGCGCATGAAAGCACACGTCAAGTCACCTCGTTAATGGAAGGCGGACTTCCCCTAATCCTCGAGCCTATGCCTAGAAGTCTGGAGGAGTGTGTAAGTGTTTTGCCTGCGTACAGGACGTTGGCGGCGGATTTCAAGGAGAGAGCTAACTTTGCGCTGTCGTTTCGCCGCTTCCTTGAGTGACAGAGTTTTTTTATGGAAGGTCCCTACGGCCTCCCAAGGCTCGTCGTTACCAAGCATCCTCTGCACGATGGTTGGCGAAGTGAGGTCATCGCCTCTATCGCGAGGTAGAGCGTGTATCCAGCGTCTGTTGACCTGCGTCTTCGGGACGTCCGCCGCGGCGGTGGCACTCGCCCGATGGCTCCTTCTTTCGACTCGGTACAGGTCTTTCTTGAAGCTGTCATGGTCCGAGAGCACCCGTGTCATGCGGAAGCTCGTGACGCCATTTCGTCTGTTCATCTATTGTTCTAGTATTGGATGAACTGTTTCAACCGATACTGGGATGCGCCAACCTGTCCTTCTATTCCACGACCAGAGACCTCCATAGCTTCCTCCGCTCCCCCGTACCGTTTGCATATCGACGTAAGGGTTTTTGATTCGATATGCTAGGGGGGCGATCCAGCCAGAGCGCGTGCCGACTCATACGAAGCACGTTACTCGACTGCGTTAAATTTGTTCGTCACGTTTGCCCCTCACGTTACAGTTCTATAATAGCTACACATAACGTTAGATACTCTCAAACAGTAAGCGATATGTAATCTCTTATTTGTACTTATGCCAGAGCAATTTATACAGAATACGCGTGTCATCATATTTTAAGCTCATAAGCTATTCATATATATAAAAAGGGAGGGAAATTACTAACAATTATTTATTTTTACAAAAGTATGCAGAATTTCCACTCCTATTGCGCGTCCACCCACCTTCTATTATTTCTGAAGCCACACAATACAACAAAAATTCCTCCTCAAAGGTATCGATTAGGCAAAATACATTTCTTAATTCTTTCTCACGTCCATATGAACACAGCTTTACTTCACATTCTTAAAGGGCTAACGCGTCATTAACGCGTTACCGTAACGACATATTAACAAAATCTCGATAAGCCCGCGCGTTATCAGTCAGCCGGGCGCAACCGGGCGAAGGGCGCGTATTATCGTGTGTTGATAATCACACTGACCCAATAATGGGCCACTTGTTTGGTAACGCTCAGGTATAAATGTCATAACGGGGGCGCCAACGCGCCAGGGCGGCGTCTCTTTGCACCGACCATGTATTTTATAGTAGTAACACTGTTGACGCTCCTTGCGTATGTGGGTGAGTGTCCATCATTAAACCATTTTCCATTTAATGCGATATTGATTTGTATTTTATGTCTATATATTTCTTATTTATTCTTGTGCATATTTGTACATATTTATGAGCTTCTATTTGTACCGGTATTTGTAATATTGGTAACACCAAGTACCAAGTAAATATATCGTGGCATTTATAAATTAATAATTTTGTTTTTGTAATAACAATATATTAAAAAGTCATTCTAGGTAATCGTATTTTAGGTCTTTTATTTAACCGTTAAATTTCATTTCCAACCACAAATCTTTTATGTTCATTGAAATATCAATTGCTGTACGTACATATGTTAAAGATACGTTCGTCCGGCTTCTATTCCTCATAAGGTAAGGACCCAAAGTGGTTACCGTCTCTGATGACCCCTAAAAAGCAATTTATGAAAATTCTAATTAAATCGTATATTAATATTCTTTTAATATATATTAAAAATATAATATTTCATATACGTTATAATGTAATATTTCATGTACATTATAATATAATATTTTGTTAAATTTTTAAGGAAATGTACACAGAAATAATATCATAATCAATAATTCATAAATAAATAACATGATAATGTACTAAAATAAATACTAATTCATTGAATGTAGTAGTGCGATCAGAGTTGTACGTTATCTGATATAACTACAGACGTGATGTGTGATACGAAATTCTTGTTTACATTCGTGTTTTTATACAAGGCCGACGAATGTTCAATGGAACGATAGAAACGTCTCTGGGTCACAGTTGTTGGCGCTTCAACGACGTCTTACAATTTCCCGCCGCAGTATTCCGTATCATGATGAACTTCTCGTCGTTTTTTGACGTGACAACGTCTTAAATTAGGTTGCGGCTGGGAGTCACTTTGAAAAAGTGTATACGGTCGTGTTCTGTTGCAACAAATCGTTTGTTTAGTTTGATTAATTTTTCTGTAGACACTTGTTCACAGTTAATATTGTTATGAACGTTATCATTGATTTTTTATCGAAATTGTTGTTGTTTTAAACTTAAATGGCGTATGGTTTTGACGTAAACGTCTTAAATTAGGTTTGGGAGTCACTTATGAAAAGTGTAATTCTTTGTAATAAATGAACCGAAATAAGGCCGCCGAATGCTTCATCCTCTCCCACTCAACTATGATCATCTGCCGCGCGCGCAGCACTAAGAATTATTCACATTCAAATGTATTGCAAGTTATTGTATGTATATTTGTATATAAATACGTATGTATGTGTAAAGGTAAAAATAAAATTTTGTTAATATGAAATTCAGTGCGAGATTCTTTGTATAAATTAATGTTTTAAATATAATTTTTGTATAAATAAATGTTTTAAATTGTTACTATTATTTCATCCTTCTTCCTACTATACGAATGAATATTCACATTAAAATGATTTTACCATTCAAAGTTGTCACGAAATTTTGTTGTTTAACTTTACATGGCGTAAATTTTTCTAAATATTGTTATTATTACTTACGTGTAAGTTGATAAATACTTTCAGTATCTGTGAATAGTTGTAAATGTATTATTATTAATGTAAAACATATGATTTACAATATATAGAAATATCTTATGGTTGTTTTCGAGTATAATATATAAGATATTTTGAACTTTTATCGGTTTTATTGTTTGACGAATATTTACTTCGATCACAATTCTAAATAGGCAATCCTTATTTAAACAGACAGAGAGACATAAACGAAGTTATGTTATAAGGGTTCCATTTCAAGTATGAACTCCTAAAAATTTACTTATGTAATCACGTACTAAATCTTTTATTTAATATATTCAATGAAAAATAAAGAGATATTGATTAGAACTTTGCAACTATTACGAGAAAATGAATTATATGCTAATAGCGACAACCGCAATTTGTAGTAATTTTAAATAATAACATAGTGTGCTTGTTCTTTTTTGTAAGCCACATCATGTCGCACTAAGCAAAACGGGATAGATAAAGAAAAATGCCCAATTAGTAAATTGAGCATTTTCTTTTCCTTTTTTCCGTAGTAACGGAATACAAGCCCTCTTACTTTCATAGTATACATTTCGAAAATCATTTACAAAATAAATGATACCTTATTGCTGCCTCTCAATTTTCATTGTACCCATTTCGTGAATCATAAATCATTCAGAAAATTAATAAAAACCACATTTAAGCATTATTTTAAAACTATTAATCAAGTGATACGTATTTTATATTATTTATTACACTCTAAAAATACCTTACAGCATTTTTAATGCGTCTAAAATAATATACGTAACTTGAATTCTAATTTAAAGTAAAATAGAATATTAAATAAGCGATTAGATCTCAAAATAATGGAAACATGCGAAAATTAGCACTGTCCATTGCCGTGATCCGACTTTAATCCTAGGCGGGTATAACCGCTTTGTAACAGGCGATCCCTTTTGAATATCCCCAGAGCCCTCGGCCCTGAAGGGCGGCCGCGTCGTGGGAGGGGAGCCTATCGACATCAAAGAGGCGCCGTACCAGGTGTCCCTCCAATTGGCGGGCCGGCACCACTGCGGCGCGTCGCTCATCGACAGGGACCTTGTTTTGACCGCCGCGCACTGCATATGGGAGTGAGTTGTAAAACAAAGCATCAACACAAACAGAAGTGCACGCTTGCGATATGTGTTGACATACGGCAAGCATCCCACGGTTGACAATCGAATATGTTCTTCCACTACGAAATCCAATCCAAAGAATTGAATACTGATTCGAGAGGATTGACAGATATCGAACACCTAAGCAAATGTTAATGTAATTAGATATTATAACTTGATTATAAATGTAGCTAGAAAAAAACAAATAACAATAATACAAGTAAATTAATATTTATAAATCGGTGTTGTTGGACGCTCGCCTGTAACAAATTGGGCAATGGCTTGTTAACAGTTAGTTTGTGATAATTGACAAGCATGTCTATAAGTTATTGCCTGTGGCTGTTGGTGGAGGGGCTCCTGCCACTCTTTGACTTTTACTCATTGTACGACTGTACGTCACGTAAGGTGGTTGGGATCGTTTCTCTTGATAGTTTTAACACCTCTGATATCCTAGTAGAGGTGACTGTCTGTATTTTCCTGAGGATGTGCTGATCTGGCATAAAAAATACATAAAAGTAACATTATAGCTATTTAGGGGACTAGAATAAATAAAATATTAACACTTGCTTATGTATTAGATACCTGGAAAACCTCTGGAATCAATATGCTATTCATTAGAAAGAGATTTGTAATAGAAGAACAGATTTGAGGGTCAGTGGTATGTTGCAAGCTGCGTGTTAATTGCAGACAAGGTTGCAGACAAGAGTCTCATTGTGTATTTAAGCAAATTATCACCTCAAACAATATAATATATAAAAGTAATGTTATTAGTATGAGAATTAGGTTTCAATCTTCTTACTGTGCTGACATAACCTCTCATAACTTTTTTTATTTTATTTTATATTGAGCGGTTTTAATTATAAGTCTTTCGAGTTGGGTTGGTGTGGGTTGGGAACTGCTAACGACAGTTGTCACCAACGTAAAACTGATGTAAGCCATCAGTTTTACGTGTTCTTCGAGGCGCTTGAAGAGAGACACACACACAGAGAGAGAGAAAGAGAGAGAGAGAGAAAGATAGAGGAAGGCTTAATTCGAATTATTTTAAAAACTTCTTAGTCTTTCATTAGTTACCAGAATTGAGCTCGATATTTCTAAGCTAAAGTTGATTCTCTTAACCACCGAACCTTGTTGACATTAGCAGTATTCAAAAATATATTACAATAATTAACCAAAATAATGCGATTAGACATCCCGTTAATTGTTATAATCATATTGGGACACTTTTGTGTCTTGTGAGATACAAAACAATACACAAATCACATAACGTTTTACATAAAAACACAGGAAGAGTAGACTCTATTCACTCAATAAATTACTGTTCTAATTTTTACATTTGTGTTTCTAACAGTTCATTATTCTCCGCTGATCGTTCGATCAGTGGGCACTTTTAAGTCATTCTATAGAAAAGGAACTATATGCACTGTTATTTCTTCTGATTTATAAATGCTGTAGAAAAAAGGACATTCGCTTTACGGATATGATTTTATGTTAGTATGTTTAGTTTTACAAGTAAACCATGTAATAGTATTGTAATAATAATATTATAATATTGCAGTAATATTGATCGCTCAGTCACTTTCCCAAACGCCAAGCCTTTGACTCGCGAAGCTCCTCAGGGTTCCATTCTTGGACCGACACTCTTTGTTTTATGTAGTGCGGATACGATACATAATATTGAATATTGCAAATATAATTTATACGCCGACGATTTATAGCTTACATATATTGTGAACCTAACGATACTTCTTTAGCCTTAAATAAATTAAATCGGCATTTAAAACAGATAACCAGCTGGTGTGAAGCGAACATCTTAGTTTTTAATCCGGAAAAATGAAATTTCTCTTTGGCGGTTCGAAAACTTAAGTGTATAAAATTATTGATTTCATCATATCATACAGCTTTTGGGCCTTCCGATTAAGAAAGTCACCGAAACTCGAAACTTAGGTCTACAGATAGACGGGTTGCTCAATTTTGAAAAATATGTAGTACAATTTCTCGTGATTGCTTTTACTGGCTTTATGTATTAATTCGTATGCGCGATTACCTAAGGACTGATCTTGGATTTCAACTATATGATTCCCTCTTTATTTCGAAATTAAATTATGTTGATACAGTATTTGGAGAATGCCTTATTGCTCGTTCTAAAAAGTTTCTGCAAAGTGTTCATAATGCATGTGTTGCCTATTGTTTCTCTATTCCTAGATGAGCCTATATATCACCATATATTCACAAATGTGACGTAATGGACATGTCATCACACGTCGTAGTCCACATTTTGCTACCCTTCTTTCTGGTATTACGATATAAAAAATCGAGTACTTCGACATAAGCATGAAAAGCTCTGTTTTTCTTATCGCCATATTCGTTTTACTACTCGTTTGACATGTCTCGGTTTTAGAACGACCGCATGTCATGGTAACTTCCCTTGCGCTGCCACGAAGCGATGAAACGACTAACTTCCACCTATTAAAAATTCTAGGTCAGTTTTCTTTTGCAAAAAGTCCCTAAAGACTTATATACTACATATATAAAGAAGTTTTATATAAAAGGTCGTTCTGGAGTGGGATTATCTATGATTTATTCATTGTTCATGTAGTTATTATGACATTTATAGATAAAAGGTGTATAAGACCACCTCTTATCAGCCGCGTATAGTTGCATACTTCAGGTAACACAATGTAATTCTAAGTATGCACTTTAACTGATTTCATTTTCTTATTGTATATGATTGCTTTGTTTTGATGCCAACGATGCCATTGGATTGCCATTAGACATGAGCTAAGTGTCACGGAATTTCATCGCTGTAGTAGTGGCCTCTACTACAATTTGTGCTGGGTGACCACCTTTTTTGGTGATTGTGTAATATGTACTGTTATAGTAATTAAACTTAATGTATTGACAGTTATATACATGAACATCAAAATAAAATTTTCTTTCCTTCTTTTAATAGAAATTATTAATATATTATATTCTGAGATATCAAGGGTATAATTTTTAAGGGCACACCTTAAACTATATGGATGGGCAACGGAATAAGTAGGGCATCCATGCAGTACGGTGCGTGATCTCGCTTACATTTTGCTGCAAAACGCAGCCACAGTAGCACGCGCGTGAAAGTCCTTGTGCCGAGTGCAACGTATCGCCTTAACACGTTCATACGAAACGACGATATGTAGGTGTGAACCCGGTCTTACGCCACACAGTCGACTTTATATTCAGTTCAGGGTAAATAGACTGGGTACAAGGATGCTAGTTTGAAAGGTGTACTCCAAATATCGGTACAAACACACGGAGTACACAGAGGGAGATGTAAAAGCGTGACCTTTGAACTGTGAACTAAAAAGTAACAGGTCTGTATTCCGACCGTCGGTGAATTGGCCGATGGATTTTCGATTTGAGTAAAACTATATCACTGGTTTGTTGTTTTTAACAGCGCATTAGGTTTTCAGATATATAACGCCTTATCACTGCATTGGCGACATTGATCTTAAGCAGACCTCAACTCCTATTGGGGTAGAGTGGACGACACAGGATTTGAGCCTCTCAATCCATACAAGTATTATATGCGAAAATTTTTCTCTGTCTGTGTGTCCGCCTGTTACGTTTACATTACATTACATTACACGTATCAATCGCTGTAATGATTTTGATGTTTGGCACAGAAATAGTTAGACGCTAGGGAACGGTCGTAACTATTTGTTTGTTTGTATGTTTGTTTGTGTATATGTTTCAACAATAATCGAATTGGTTTTAATGAATTCTAGAACACGTCACGTTTTCGAAAGTAAGGGTGCAAACACTAACTTTCCAATTCTATGAAAATCTTTCAATTTTCATAGCGGAAAGTTCAAAAAAGAGTTTTTGTAACACATAGATTTTCAATTGTAAGAGTAAAAAACGTGGTAGAACTATATTTTTGATCACGGAGAACTTAAGAAAAAAAATTGATCTTTTGAAGATGATAACGTCAATAATTTACTGCTGCTTTATTTTTAATACTTTGAGCTCGAAGTTTCAGGAATGGCCTGAAGAGCACCTGTTTCAAATTTTTGAGCTCTTAATTAAGCTCTTAACTAACAACTTAATAAGCACAAAAACGTATCGATAAATATCATAGCAAAAACTTTTAGGGACGGACTGGAGGGTAAAACTGTTTTACAGATTTTTTTAATATATTTCTTTTTAAGTAAGTTTATGTCATTATAATTAGAAGATTTAAAAGTCATTAATATAATTTTTTATCGGCCATGCTTATCGTTTGCTTTGTTTGAACATAGAGCGGTATTACATTGACCATGAGGTTGAGACGAAGGAGAAGAAGAAGATATGGTGTGAGAGGCTGAGGTAGAACGAAAGCATAAGTAAGAGAGAGTATTAACAATTCCATTGAAACTATGAGATTCATAATAATGGTTTAATAATAAGATTTCGTAGGAAACTAGAACTATTACTAGTGTTTTTACTGTGTATCTTTTGTCAATATCATATACCAATACTGTAGTCTTACAAACGTGATAATTTATACAACTCAATTACGCATAAACGGCTGGACGGACTTAGATGAAATTTAACGTGAAATTTTGTATCTCCCACTAATGCACTCCTGTGCGATAATTTCCAAAAAGCCAGAGTCAATATCGAAAGCGGAATCTATATTCAGAATCGATAGCAATAATACGTTTGGAAAAGAGAGTGACGCAGCATTGGAATTGGGAAAAATACTGAATCGGAATCAGAACTGAAATCCAAAACATGATCGTATTCGTGTAATTGCTAAAAAGAAAAATTGATTAGATGTTCATGTGGGCGGAGCCGCGGGCAAAAGCGAGTCTGAAATAAAAAGATAATGGAATCGTATGATTCAGGAATGTGCTGATTAAAACCCATACAACGAGTTGTTGAAATTTATAAAATATTAACACTACATTATGTATAAATTATAAAAACATGTCGAATTGTGGTGTAAAACATTTTTATACGTATTTAATTTATTTAGGTGTTATTATTTTCTTTATAACTTGACGAGTTATTAAGATAAACGGATTAACTATTTTCCTTTTGCGTCCTCTGAACATCAGTGCCTAAAAGATAAACTTTATTTATCAGCTGCCACTTGTAATTTTCCAGGTGCCTGTTTTCATTTATATTAGAGAGCTTTCTTGGAATGCTTAGTTACCTTTTAGATGTGAATTTGAATCTTTTGATAAATAAATACTTTTAACAGATTCTATACAGACGTTTTGAAATGATTAATAATTATGAGGAACATTTTCGATTTAATTGCTATTAACATTTTCGGTGAAGAAAAAAAAAACTTTTAAATCAACAACAAAGGCCCGTTTTGTTTACTTTGAATTCCTCGCACAAACTTCGTTGATTGAAATGGAAGCTACAATTCGTGATTGGCGAAGTAGATAACAAATATTTTTCAAATGGTAATTGACGTCACAAAATTTGTTTCCCGTATCTCAATAATTTTTCAATTTTGTTGCTTGAGATCTCGTGGGGCAGATTAATCTAAATGTAGACCACAAACTAGCTTTCTATGAAAGTGCATCGAAAGTCATAATAAACTCAATGTGTCTGCGTTAGATAATTTTTTGCCCTTTCTTAGGACAATAAATAACAATTGCGTGAAAATACACAAATTAATGACTGACATCGGCATAATAGGTCTACCGAGCGTGGTGATCAGGACTTACTCAATGCATATAATGTTCGATAGAAGCCATTGATAAAAAGAAAATAATAATAGGTTAGGTACAGTTGGCACGTTAGTTCAATGCGTTTTGGAAACTTCAAGTCTTACTGAAAATTTGCATATGATTTCTCCTGAGCATAATCTTGATCAAGGCTCCTTTATCGTTTTTTGAAGCAAATGATAATTTATATTATGACTTGTGCATGGAATATGTAAATACTCGATTCTAGTTACACCACTTTTTAAGGTTCCACATGGAATTCTGTTACTAAGCTACGCTGTCTATTTGTCTGTCTGTCCTAAGTTTAAAACTTTGTATCTTTTGTGACATAATAGTTAGTCAGTTCAAATTCTCACAAAATGTACACCGCTATGGCTGACAGCGAAATGAAGAAAAAAAAACAGTGAAACCAAAAATTTGAGCGAAGTTACCATACCGAAAAAAGTGGCCCTCTTAAGTTATTTTTTGTTTCGTCTATAATGAAATCGTCAATACATACAAGCCTAAAACTTAAAGTGGCTGAAGTGCATGCTCTAAGAGAAGACGGCAAAAATTAAAAACCGGTGACTTCACACTCCGAATTAAGTGAAACAATAAATAAATAAATATTTGTATATATATATGTTCTTTGTCCACAACACAACACAAATATATTGTTTGGTGGCACAGAATCCGTAGTGTGCAGTACTGTTCGCACTTGGCCGGTTTGCTACTAGGACGTAGTGACACCCTTGGTTCACACACTCTAATCGGCTGTCAGGCGATAACGATAATAAAAATATCACAGTATCGTCATGTTATTCTGCAACGTTTGCAAGCGATCGTGGTAGGATGATCAAAGGCTTTTTCTTCCAACTAGAAAAGGTCGACTCTGAGCGCTGGTCACTGGCGAATCTCCCTGACGAGTTTTCGACGTTCATGCGGTACGAAGCTGGTGACACACCTCGTCCGGATTCATGACTGTCGACGCGCAAAAACTATCGTTTTGTATGCACCGTACATACAAATCTACTTATTAATATCTTAGACTTTTCAGCATGATCGACAATGAACTTGGCACGCGTGCGCATTCGAGCTAATGGCGCTTTGAAAGAGACCTTTGATTTGTGATAGGCGTTAAATGTGTTTTCATTTATTACGTTAAAAAAAAAAGTTAACGTTAGTACCCATAAAAGCATTTGACCTTTCAGATTAAAAAGATGTATTTAAGCGTTGTACAATTCGGAATACATTATCGTAAGCTAAAGGGCAACCTATTAAAATTAAGTATTTTTTTAATTAGGCAATTTCACCGTAAGAACTTCTCAACGAAGTCTCGCTAGAAAGTTAAAAGGGGTAATTGCTGTTACGCTTTTCGATTTGCATTTTTCTCACTTCAACAAGTCCAGAGTTTAATATCGAAGTTTCCCTCTTAATGTGAAAATTTTACATTGCCTTTAATTCAGAATGATTTGATCATATCTGCAATATGGTATTAGGTATGACACCTCTACTATCTCGTATAATTCAAGGTTTCCAACTTGTATTGAATTTTTCTCTATGAGGCAGTCTATCTCAATAATCACAAAAATGGGATGATTTCCAAATATAGTTATAAAATTCCCAAATTTTGTATGGATTTTCTGTAAATTAAAAGGGCATGTCGACAAAAAGGACGCTCATGCAATAATCTAAAAATTGAAATCCCAATTCATGAAAAAATGCCATAAGAAAATATTGATGAAAAATTGCATTCTTTTATGAGTTGAATTGAATTATTATCACTGAATTATCATTATTTTGTATAATACAAAAAAGGGTTAATTGAAAATGACAATGTTTTCGATGAATTCACATTTATTTGCACTCGTTCATTCAAATATTTTTCTACTTAAATTATACAGTAAAGAGATAGATGCGTCACAAGCCGAACGCTTAGGCCGATCGTGCCTCTCTATTGTTCCGCGCTCTCGCTCCCACGCTCGGCTTAGGCGGAACGCGACAATGAGTCATGCTTTTTCGTGCGTGCAGCCGGCGTTAATCGATTTATAAGACGTTATCACGTCAATAATTAATGAATCAGGACACGTTATAGGTGCGTTTATGATATTAAATAGAAACTTCAAGAAAAATAATTTGTTGGCGGCTTTTCAAGTAAGCGAAACTGTGTTTCGCGCAATTAAAAAAAGTACAAGGATATTTGGCGCACACTATTAAATTATTAAAAATTATTGAATAAAATATATTGAGAATATTCTGTGCCTAGAGAGAACTTATATCATTCACATTGTGTTGTTAGTTTTATCCAAGATTAATTTTTAACCAGTATTATAACTTTCAACAGAAAACACTATACGAAGAAAATGCTGTTAAGAGTTATCGACTAAAAAAATCTTCTCGATTCTTGTATAGATTTTGTGTCAGAAAGAAGTTGCTTTAGTATTCACAGAGTGTTATCCACTGTCTCAAGTTCATGTGTGAATGCATCTAGATGCTCTATCTGCAGATGGTGTACTATTCAAGCACGCCAGGTTGGATCGAATCAGCTGCGCGCTATCAAAAATTCAACATTTCTCCAAGTCGGATTCCAAATAAGTTGTTTCTCCGTGAGACGCGAATGCAAATCAATATCAGGTGTTCACGCCGAGACGAAAA